>OY987195.1:21051742-21651742 GCA_963920755.1 Cartodere bifasciata | reverse complement strand
CATAACATTGACATTTTGAAGTAAAAAATAAATTAAAGTTAGACATATTGAATAATGACATTTGTAAACTTTACTCATTTAATACTGAATGAATAGGCGTTTTTGAGAAAATATAACCATTGATATCGTTTCTCCACTTCTTCTAGTTATTCCCTCTACAAAAAAACTATGTCCCCCGATTGATTATAATAGTAAAATTTGTAAATAAAAAGTACCTTGCAAGAAAAGAATTCATCTTTTTGCATCAGGAAAACCAACCAATAAAATAAAATTTTGGGTTTAATAATGAAGCAATTCAGAAACTTTAAAAAACCAAATTTCGGGTTTCATAATGTGCATATTATAGAACGCAAATATAAAAAATAAATTATTTAACCATACGTAATATTAATATGAAGTAACTAATAATCAAATAATTTTAAGCGAACAATACTACCGATATTATTAATGTTCATTCATCTATTAACATATTCGAGTTGGTTCCAATGTTTTGCATATTTTCGTTTCATTACAAAAACATTTTTTTATATTTGTGTTCTATAATATGCACATTATGAAACCCGAAATTGGGTTTTTTAAAGTTTCTGAATTGCTTCATTATTAAACCCAAAATGTTATTTTATTAGATTGGTCTTCCAGATGCAAAAAGATGAATTCTTCCCTTGCAAGGTACTTTTTCTTTATAAATTTTACTATTATAAACTATCAGGGGGCATACTTTTTTTGTAGAGGGAATAACTAGAAGAATTGGAGAAACGATATCAATGGTTACTTTTTCTCAAAAACGCCTATTCATTCAGTATTAAGTGAGTTAAGTTTACAAATGTCATTATTCAATATGTCTGACCTAAATTTGGTATTTATTTCAAAATGTCAATGTAGCCAATACGACAAAAATAAAATTTCAAGTTGAGTTTTTAAATCAAATTAAAAATGCTGTTTAAAAGATTAAATGAAGCAAATATAAAAATAGTATAAAAAACTCGTTTTATAAGGCGTTTTTTAGCACTTTTTCATTGAAAAATTCGACACTGCGTGGCTCATTTTTCAAACCTGGACGCGTGCTAAAAAACGTTCCTTATAAAACTCTATATTTTAATATACAGGGTGTTACCAAATAAGTAGGAAAAAATTCAGGGGGTAATTCCTGAACCCATTTTAAGAAAAAAAGTTCCTATAAACATATGCCCGATTTTGACTTTTTTTTTTCTTACAGCCCCCTAAAGGCCCCCACTATTAACCCACTTTTTAAAATTTTACAAAGGGGAAAATATTCCTAGTAATTAGATAAATCTAATAGGTCTTATAAAATTTTTTGAAAAAATTATTCTTTTCGAAATTATAGCGAAAAAACTGATTTTTTAGGGGTTTTTGGGGGAGCTGTATCTCAAAAACGAAGTATTTTCGGACACATGTTTATATGAACTTTTTTTCTTAAAATGAGTTCAGGAAGTACCCCCTGAAATTTTTCCCACTTATTTGGTAACACCCTGTATATTCAAAAATGTCAATGTAACCAATACAATAAGAATTAAATTTTAAGTTAAGTTTTTAATTCAAATTAAAAATGCTTTTTAATAAATCTGTGGTAGGGAGGCAATAAGTATATTTGACATTTACAAAAATGTGATTTTCGGACCCTCAATTTTGTTACAAAAATTTAGATATTTACAATTTGGATCGACCATATACGTACTGTGAAATCTATTTCACAATACGTATTTTCATCTAGCTTCTCTGCACTATTGAATTAAAATCGTTTAATATTTGTAAGAAAACCATTTTTAAAGTGACATGCACAAATTTCATTTTTATACTTATAATAAATAAATATAAATCCCCTTTTGCATCCCTACAACAGAAATGAGATAAAACCAATATAAAAAAAACTGGTTTTATAAGGCGTTTTTTAGCACTTGTCCATTGGAAAATTTCCCGTTGCCTGCCTTATTTTCCAAACCTGGATGCGTGCTAAAAAACGATCCTTATAAAATTCTATGTTTTGGTATACTAGATATTTAATAAAGCGAAGGTAAAAAATCTGTGGTAGGGAGGCAAAACGGGATAAGTATTTTTGACGTTTAAAAAAATGTGTTTTTCGGACACCGAATTTTAATAGAAAGATTTAGATATTTACAATTTGGATCAGCCATATACGTACTTTAAAACCTATTTTTTTAGCAAGCTTCTCACTATTACATTAATATTGTTTAATATTTGCAAGAAAATCATTTTTAGAGTGACATGTACAAATGACAGTTTTATACTTATCCCCTTTTGCCTATTTACCACAGAAATGGAAGAAAACAGTTGGCGTGGTAAAAATAGTCCTGTTACGAAACTTATCACTGCAAACAAATTTTAGCAATGTTTAATTTTTAATTTCCTCGACTTATAAAGAGACTTTCTTTACCAAAGGTTCCTAACCTCGAATCTAAAATGGACCAAACCTTTCTAACATTCTAAAGCCATTTTAAAACACCTTTATTTGGCAGTCCTAAGGTTCCTAAAGTTATACAATTAAAGGCAGCTCGTGTATTAAGCAGTCATCATACAAAAAAGCAAACAGAAACGTACCAAAATCAGCACAAATAGGTTGGCAGAACGTCAAATCAAACCGCGGCCGACGATGCTCTTAAACAAAACGTTTTTTATAACTTTAACCGTATAGAAACTTGCACATACTAGTATCCTTCACAGACCGCCTAGTATCCTTCACAGGACAACTCGTCCTTATATGAAATACCTCCAAACAACACTTTCAAGTCTCTACATATACAAGCAAGAGCCCCCAGCAACCCAATCTTACCGGCGCTGTACAACGCGACTACACACAGCGATCACAGACAAGAGCTATCAGGATCTGTAGTCCTGACGCTACTAAGGACCTAAAGGAGGCTGCCAGCTGCCTGCTGCACTGTAACGTTGCGGGACTGCGCATGCGCCAAGCAACCCCCGGACATTGGACCGATGCTGCCACACGGCATGGTAGCCATCAGGATAGAAGGTGCTTTACTTACTATACTATTTAATAGTACGGTATCCTGGTGTACTGCAAACTTGCATGCTCTTATTAAACTATGCAGAATGTCCACTGTTTGTACGTTCTTCCTATTGGTAATTCTTGGTAGAGGGTAAAAAACTAAGTCGTTGACTGCAGAAAGAAATGTTTAAATTAAAAGGTTACACACAAGAGTTGTCTTGTGTATTGTGCAGGTGTCCCAGAATTGGCGCACCATCCCCTGTATGGTACTTTGTTGAGGCATTTTTTGCATCAGTTACATTGACATTGTCAGCTTCATTTTATGAAAATTTTGTGAAATTAAATTGTTTATAAAAATGCTATTTCACATTTTAAAGATAAACAAATAGTTGAATAGTTTAGATTGAATGTGCCTTTGTTTAAAGCCATATTTTTCTTTAATATGTGCCGTTGTTTTTAAGGTACATGCGTCTAAAATTTTGCACTTTAAGGCCTCATATCTCCAAGGGTATATGAGATAGACTTTTTTTAACAATTTTCTGCTTCCTTGACATGCCCCAACAACGTACCATCGCGTTTATGCACCATTTTTTTGACACCCTGACCCTGTATACCGAAAGTTTTGTTAAGATACGACAAGTATGTAGTTTCGCCACAGTAATTTTTTTAGTTAACCTCGCGAGCTGCTAGGAAATCTATTTTTGGCTTATTATCTACATGAAACCTCCTAGAAGCTAATTTTTAATTTTCATTTATGTAAATTTAATATTTACGGTTTTGTATGCGAATTATAAAATTCCACAACCGAACAGATTCAAAATTCTAAGTCTACTTTTGTGCCTTCCTAAAAAATTAGGCTGTCCACCACAAAATAATTTTTTTCACATTAAACTGTTCATGTTAGATTCTTTGAATTGGAGTAATTTAATTGGCTTAGAATGTGTTAATCTTGCGGTGTGCCACTTGTGCATTTTCCGCGGGTTTTAACTGGCGTAAAGCATCCATGTATTTCCGGGACACTCCGCCTGTTTTTGGTAGAGCTGTCTTAGGATGGGCGCTAAGACTGATGGCCGGTCCATGTTTGCATTTCAAGAATCGCAGGAAATAGTGTGATGTGGTGCATCGTTGCTAAAAGTAAAAATCAACTCGGCAAGACATTTTTCTTTGAAAGTAGTCAAACATTTTTGCAAAAGCAAAATGCATCTTTTTGCATCCTTAAAACATAAAGAGTCTTGTAATAAAATAAAATGTCTTAAACCAAAGTTATATAATAAAAATTCGCGTGTTCACAAAACGGAAATAAAAAAATACTCAAAAGAACGATTTCTTTTCACGTTTAAGTACATGCAAGTTGTACCTAAGTCGTTTCTTGAAGAATGCATTGTAGTCTAAGCCTAAAAGGATGTATAGGCACTTATCTACCAACTTCAAATAGATAAGATACCTATATACTTACCTACCTATGTTCTGTACCTACCCAACAACTGTTACAATAAAGGGAAAGATGCAACAAGTTTGAAAACGTTCGCGGGAGCTTGTGAAGACTTTCCGGCTGTTGCTACAATTGAATAATTTATTACAAATTCAGCACAAATCACTAAATTTGTAATGGACCTTCAGAAACTACTCCCTTAACCAGTTCTTAACACATTTATTTACTCTTACAGAAAAAAGTTATGTTTTGCATTAGATGCTGGCCCGGCGCCTTCGCCATTTTATACATCTTAAAAGAGTAAACTGTTCCAGAAATGCATTTTTTTTTCTCTGAAACCCTGATAGTCCTAAGTAAACAAATTTTAAATATGGTTTTCTTTAGGGCTAGAGATTCAAATTCACAGTTTCAAAGATCTGTGCTCCTAGAAGCTCGTATAAGTCATCTCCCTTGAGCTCCCGTCAATTCTACTAAATAGCACATCTACATGAGGGCCCCATCCTATATTAAAACTAAATGTAGTTTTCAAAACTACAAACGTATTATGGTTTTATTTAAATCGGTCATTGTTTTGTGTCGAAAATCTGACTTCAAAAATTATTACACTCTTTTTGTTTATTTTTATCGACTAAGAATACATTTTTTGGTTTATATACATTACGTGGTCTATGCCAAATCATAATACGTTAATTTGCCATGTTCTTTTTAAGCTTGAAACGATTAAAATTGCAATTTACGTTTTTTCCTAATATAGATGTGCTTGTTCAAAGATTTCAATGTAGAAAGAAAATCACCAAAAGTACTATTTTACCATATTTTTATTATTTCTTGCACTCAGTACCACTTCTATGTATCACAAAAATTATCCTAAATATTTTTAATCATAATTATTGATGTATTACTCCGTATTTTTGTATATTTTGTTGAAACTTCGAAAATAACTGATATTCAGGGAGATGACTTTTACGAACTTTCGAGTGCACAGAACATCCCATTTATAAATTTGAATCTGTAGCCTTAAGACAAAAAACCAATATTGATGGCAAAGGAAAGCTATACCGTTTTGGCTTATTTTTGTGGTAAATGTTATTTTTGTATAATATAAAATGTAATGTTATTTTAATGTAAAAACTAGATAAAAATTTAAAGTTAAAACTGGTAGAAGTTATTCTTTGCAGCTTTCAAAAATATCATAAAAAAGTTTTAAGCACGATTTGTATTTTTATCTGGCAATTCTCCCAGATTTTTTCATGTTGAAAATTTTTTTTGCTATTTAAAAAAAATTATGCTTGCTTTAAAATGTATGTACCTATTTTTAGCGAAGAGAATAATTTCTCTAATGCGTTTTTAAGTTTCAATGCATATCCTTTAGAAGCGCAAAACTTATTTCTTTTCAATAATCTTAAAGAACGGATCGGAAATTTACTTTTAATTACAAAAATAAAATTAAATTTAAAATTGCTTTTGAAGGTAAAGGAATAAGAGCCTGACGTATTTTATAATTACAGATCAATTTAAAGGAGGTTTTTTTCTGAAAAGGAAAAGTCGTTTATAACTTTATAAAAAATAATATTTATTTTGGAAAAATCGCCCTCCATAAAATATGCCTTTTTTGCCATAAAAAAAATACCTATTCTTCTTAGTTTTTTGTCTAAAGAGCTAAAAAAGTTAGAAATCTACTTTTTACAACAAAAATGTTAAAAAAAAAATGTGACAGACGGATTTAAGTTTTAAAGTTTAAAAAAAAATGGAATTGTACCTAGAAAATGTTTATGCAAAAATTGCCTACTTTTCAAGAAAGTTATCTCAGCAACAATGTCTTGCCGAGTTAATTTTTACTTTTGGCGACGATGCACCACATCAATAGACTATTTCCTGCTGATTCTTAAAATGCAAACATGGACCGGCCATCAGTCTTAGCGCCCATCCTAAGACAGCTCTACCAAAAACAGGCGGAGTGTCCCGGAAATACATGGATGCTTTGCGCCAGTTAAAACCCGCGGAAAATGCACAAGTGACACACCGCAAGATTAACACATTATAAAGCAAGTAAATGACTCTAATTTAAAGAATTTCACATAAACAGTTGAATGTAAAAAAAAATGTGTTCTGTTGGACAGTTAAATTTTTTAGGGAGGCACAAAAGTAGACTTAGTGACACAGAATTTTGAGTCTGTTCGGCAGTGAAACTTTATAAATCGCATACCAAACCGCGAATAATGACCAATCATGAATTTATATAAAAAAAATTGGAAAAAACCGATAATAAGCTTGTAGGGGGTTTCATGTAAAGAATAAGCCAAAAAGAGGTATACCGCGTTTCCTAGCAGCTCGCGAGGTTAACTAAAAAATGTACTGTGGCGAAACCACTTGTCGTATCTTAACAAAACTTTCGGTATAGTTTTAATAAACTGGAAGGGTTTGTTTGGCACTTGTGGTGACGTTGGTGGTGCCCCCTATTTGCCTATATGCAGAATATAAAAGACAACCCTCGTACTTTATAAAAATGATGTATAATAAAAGTCTGGTATTGTAATTTGTGCATATCTATTTATTAGACATAAATGTGGTATTTACATAGTATAAATGTACTAATGTGATGTACCTACTACATAGTTGAGAGAGGAATTAATAGATTAAGGCCTCTATTGGCTTCAGGGATCAATATTAGGTATAAGTAGATAAAGTCATAATATATGCATATAAAATAACTAAGATGATATTTACAAGAAACAGGAAACTTTTACTTTTTAAAAATCAGGTGGTTGTACTTTTGGAACACCCACTTTTTTGTGGGGGACCCCCACAAATTTACCCAATAATTTTCTTATACATTTTTGTCTTCTTCATAACAGAATGTTAAAAAATACAGTAAAATACTCAGTGTGGTATTTTCTCAAAATAAAAAAACACTAGGGGAATGTCGCGAAGCATTGAAACTATGGTTATGTAATGTTGGTTGCCTAAAATCAACAAAAACCACCACTTTCTAGTCATTGCTCAGCGGGTTTATAAGAGTTAATTTTAATTAAAAATTGTGCTTACCAGCAACATAAATAAACAAAACACAAGTTGACATATTCTAAAGGTCCATCAATAAGCTTTTAAATACAGAATTTTGGCCATTTAGAAGCACCATTTTGTGCATTTTAAATTTCAAAAATCCAGTATTTAAACGCTTATTGATGGATCTTTAGAATATGTCAACTTGTGCTTTGTTTATTTATGTTGCTGGTAAGCACAATTTTTAATTAAAATTAACTCTTATAAACCCACTGAGCAATGACCGGAAAGTGGTGTTTTTTGTTGATTTTAGGCAACCAACATTACATAACCACAGTTAGTTAGTTGCTTCGCGATAAAGAGTTTTTTTTGTCCAGTGACTTTTTTTTTTTTATTTTGCATAAATTGTCCCCCTAAAAATAGGGGACATTTCTCTTATTAAAAGTTACCACACAAAATATTTGTCTGTAATTTTTAAACAATCAGTAAAGTTTAATAATTTTGAGCACGTCTAAAAAAAAGCAAAAAAAAATCGAAACATTAAAGCGAAAAAAATTAGTCAAAAAAAAATAACGTTTAGATAAAAAAAAAACATTGCATAGAAAGCAGTCATTTTTGTTTATAATTAAATTATTATCATTTAAATTATGCATTTTTTAAATAGCAATCAGTTCTGTGTTAAAAAAATGTAAAAATTGCAAAAAAGAAAAAAAATTAGACTAGTACGGAAATATTGCATTTTTTCAATGTTTAATTTTTCAGTCAAAAATACAGGACAAACCTCGAAAAAAATGATAGCAAAAAATCTGTAAAATATCAAAAATTTATTTAAAATTATTAATTTTTATTTTTCTTAAAATGTAGTGTATTCGTACAAAAATTGGTTAGGGTTACCTAGGATATATGCCATACCACCCGTCGTTCCAGATGCTAACTGACATTACTTCTCTATTTTATACTTTTATCAAATATAACGCTAATATACCAAACAACAAACTGCCATTTTAAAACATTCAATGTACCAGCTAATAGGTTTGTATAACATTTAGATAGTGTTTTACATCTTTAATTCTTTATAATTAGGTAAAAAAGGTCATTATGACTCATTTGCAAAAGGATTTCCGTGAATGTTTAAAATAATCAGCATGTTTTTGGATGCACGGATTTTGCATTAAAAGTTCCTTTGTAAATAAGTCATTATGTCCTTTTTTACCTAATTATGAAGAATTGAAGATGTAAAACACTCGCTAAATGTTATACAAACTTTTTAGCTGGTACATTGAATGTTTTAAACATGCAGTTTGTTGTTTTTTGGTATATTAGCGTTATATTTGATAAAAGTATAAAATAGAGAAGTAATGTAAGTTAGCATTAGGAACGACGGGTGGTATGACATATATCCTAGGTAACCCTAACCAATTTTTGTACGAATACGATCCATTAATTTTTTTCAAGGCTCATTCTGTATAGTACAAATTATTTTTAACAGATTTACTTGGGTGGGTGGGCAAATTATAGAATAGCAACAAAAATTTAACAAGAATTTGTTGCTTTAAAACGATAAATACATAAAAACAAGACAATGTCCGTAAACAATTTTTTTCTAAGGGTAGGCAATAAATTTATAAATAATATTATGTACAAAAAAAAAACAGAGCACGATACTCTGTTTAAATACAGGGTGTCTCAAAATTGTTACAGTTCACTAGGAATTTTAAAAATCTAGACAAATTATAACCCAATTTTTAACCACTAGTCAATAGTGGTTAAATTAATTTTTTTTGAAAAATTTTTTTTACCGACTGCGCCAATTTTAAAACACCCTGTTGTCAAATAAAAATGGCACCATTTGATTCCATTTTAAAACAATTAAAGAATCGATAACATGTCAAATTTTAGTAAAGGTCCCACTTGATATTATAAAAATATCAACATTTCCAAAAACCATTAAGGCCGATTTATAAAACGTTACTTTCACTTTACTTCCGCTTTACTTCGGCGTAACTTTACAGAAAATTAAATAAAATACATGGGAATGTATTACCAAATTTATACTTCACTTTAGCGCTACTTTGCTGATTCATTTAGCTGTAAGTAGTACTGTCAAAAGCCGAGCTTGGCCGATCATGCGCAAAATTTGCAAAAATGAGATATTCACCCTTATTGTCAAGGGTGGTGATTACGGAATATCGCTTCGTACGAAACCTGCTGGTATGTAGGTTTCGTACGAAGCGATATTCCGTAATTAGCGCCCAGGTGTAAATAGTCAGAAGTCGCGGGTTCAGACACATGCGCATACCTGTTCCCAATTTCACGTAACTTTACAATCTATAAATTAAGCAAATTTGTTAAGTTACGCGGAAGTGAAGTTACGCCGAAGTAAAGTGAAAGTAACGTTCTATAAATCTCCCTTTATGGCGGAAATTATCTAATAGTTTTTGTAAAATAGAGAAATTATTACTGGAGCGTTAGTTTATCTCCATATTAATTTTAAAGTTATGGGCAATTTTTGGAAAAATCGCTCAAAAATGTCAAAAAAGTCGATTTAAAAAAAATGTGATAATTTCTCTATTTTATTAAATTTCTTTGACGACCAGGCACTTTGGTCTTTACGCATGCGCATTCCTTATTAAGTCGTGGTACGTTTGTAGATTTTATGTGTCCTTTTTTGTATTTTAAAAAAAGAACATTTAAATAGGATAAATAATTGTAAAATTAAACTAAAATTAAGGGCATTTTTAGAACAATAGGTATTGTCAATGACATTTCTTATGAATTGAAAGATAAATTTGGCAACTACGCTTTTAAATTTGCACCAGGCAATTTTTCATCATTTACAATTTTAAAGGGGAATGTCACGAAACATAGAAACTGTGGTTATGTAATGTTGATTGCCTAAAATCAACAAAAAACAGCGCTTTCTGGTCATTGCTCAGTGGGTTTATAAGAGTTAATTTTAATTAAAATTTGTGCTTATCTGCAACATAAATAAACAGCACAAGTTGACATATTCTAAAGATCCATCAATAAGCGTTTAAATACAGAATTTTGGCAATTTAAAATGCAAAAAAATTGTGCTTCTTAATTGCCAAAATTATGTTTTTAAACGCTTATTGATGGACCTTTAGAATATGTTAACTTGTGCTTTGTTTACTTATGTTGCTGGTAAGCACAGTTTTTAATTAAAATTAACTCTTATAAACACATTGAGCAATGACCAGAAAGTGCTGTTTTTTGTTGATTTTAGGCGACCAACATTACATAACCACAGTTTTTATGCTTCACGACATTCTTCATTAAGAATTTGTGTCAACACTTTTTTCATTTTGTGGAACATTTAAATAAATGCCAAATAGCCAAAACTTATTGTTAATTTCAGTGATACCAAATTTTTTTAAATGTACTTTTTTAGCTTATCTAACTAATTTTTAACATACAAAATAATTTTAATTTAATAGACTAATTAAACAGATTTTAAACAATAAAAACATTTAACTGATAAATAAACAATTAAGCGTAATTTGTAATTTTATGGGAATTTAAATCATTATTTTAAAACCACATTTTTACAAAAAATAGACACAAATTTTATATTTTTTTGGTTAAAAATAAAGAGTAGACTTGGGCATGAGCTTTCACTAAAAATCTCTTGTTTGTCTAGTGGCTGGTTTAGGTGTTCTAGCCCTCCAAATTTTAAACTTTTGACCACTTCCCCTATTTTGGGGCATTCCCCTTCCGCCCACTTCCACTATTCTAAGGTGTAGCACATTGCTTAGCAACATACAAATGTATTCTTTTCTATGTTTCTTAAGTCAACCCGCGCGCTTAGTGACAGATTGCCTAAAATACGGAATATTTTTATTTGAATTTTGACTTATTTATCGTGGCGTTAATAAAAAATACCTAAAATGTAAGTAAAGCAATAAATTAAGTAAAAAAATAGGCGGTAATGTCACTTTGACAATGAAGTAAAGGTAGATTCAAGAAGGTGGAAGGGGAAAATGGCTGTTAAAGCTGGTCCAATTTAACGCAATTTTTAAATTGTATTTATTTTTTTTTCTAGAAAAGTAGAGACTTGTGTGATTTAAAAATTTGCAATGCACCATAGTTTAATAAGAGAAATCGATTAAGCTACCATTTTTTGTACAAATATGGTTTACTATCCATTCACAGTTTAAAAAAAACAGAGCAGGCGAGCCATAGGGTGACAGTTTTTACCCTGTATATTGTCATATATGTCACTTGTGTTTGCTGGTTATGTTAGAAAAGTCAAAAAAATTAAAAATGCATTTTAAAACATGTTCAGGGCATCTGAATCAAAAACAATGGTCTCAACATACAGAAGTATTTATATTTTTATTAAATTACTTTATAATGCACTAATCATTAAACCGTTTAAAAGTTTAAGCAAAATAGGAATTATTTATGTAAGTACTCACTGTTAAAAAGCCCTTTAAGGTATTCTAGGATAAATTAGCACTTTTACAAAAATGTCAACAATTTTCTTTGTAAATTTTAACATTTCAAGCAAAGTTTCGTTTTTCCAATGTTTACGCCTGTTTTATGTAACTGTCATATTATTTATGGCATTTTTCAATTTTTAATGACAGTATATTTAAAATGTAATGCCAACTTTGTGGAAAATTCAACTTTTTAAATAAAAAGGTTCTAGTTTTCATAGGTGACTCTGTTTTTCTTAAACTGTGGATAGTATGCAGCCTTTTAAACAAAGTAAATTCCCACGTTGTTGTCTTAAAAATAGTACTTAAGGCTACTTTCCAAATTTTACTAAACTTAACTTTTTTCAGGTCCTTTTTTAAAATTGTTAACTTTCATCAATAAAATTAATAATTTTATTTTTTAATATTATAATAATACAGTTTATTTACAAATCATTTTTATTCTTACGTTTCTTTAATTTAGTTTATTTAAAACTAAAAAAATGGCATCACTGAAATTTTTCTGTAAAAATAAATACAAACAATATTTAACTAAATTGTAGCTTACTTAAAAAAATGTTTTTTTGTACAGTGAGCAAACTTTGGGAATTCTTAATGTTTCTAAAAGTAATCGAAGAGATCTGCCAGACCTTCGTTTGTGTCTAAACTGAAGTTGTACTCGGGTTGTACAAAAGGTTCCAGCGAGACGAATGGCTCTGCTGAAAACAGTGGATCCCCACCTAAAAAAATATCACAAATTAATAAAAAAAAAAATAGACACATAAGTACATTTTTAATTAATTATTCCAAATTGGTACAGTTAAGCAAGAAGTTTCAAGTGATAAGAAAGTTTCTTATTGAACCCATCTACCAGCAACAATAAATAAAACTACAAAATTGCTAGGAACAAAAAAGTTACGACAATCTTTATGCACTCTACTTCTTGGTGGTGGTAACTCCATTTCTAGGGGGACTACCGCAAATGTCAAAACAAGTTTGAAACAATGTTTTTATTGCCGTTAATGATTCCATTAATTTTATTATGTTTGGACAAACCAATGAAGATATTAAGGATTGGGTATTTGTAGTGAAGTAGACTTAAAGGGGTGTAGTTTTTAAACGGCGCGGGCGGTGCCCCCTAGCCTAGGACATGTCCCGTGTATCTGTCTATTTGTTCGTCCTCTATCTACCCTCTTAAAAGATGCACTCGTTTTAGGGACTATAGCTGAAGAATAGTTAAAACGTTGAGCTGAATCCCATGGTGCTACAAAAGTGTAACGCACACATAAAATTCAACTAAACGTAAGAACTTTTTAATTAGAAGCCGTTAGTAAATAAAATAGAAGTTTTTGTATTAAGTTTTAATAAACGAATCTTTATTCACGAGTTTGTTAAAACACGAGCGCAATCGAAGGTTTTATAAACGAGTGTATAAAGACGTTTATGAAACGTTTTACGAACTATACATTTTCTACGACCCTAAAATCAAACAATATCGGACTTTTTAAAAGAATAAATTTCGACTTGCAGTAAAGTAAGGTTAGAAAATACATTTTAAAAGTAGAAATGAAGTAACATGTTGTGATATTCAATAAACGGTTATGTTCAATTAAAATCCTACCTCTGCTACACTAAATGCTGTCTAAAATTATAAAAATATCCATAAACAACTCACGGTTTTAGCTTTAACCGCGCATTTTTTAACAGACTTGTTGACATCCGTAAAGACTAACACTAACAACATTTGCAATGGCTTTCATTTTTAAGAAATGTAATCATATACTTAATTTTTTATTGTAACCTTAATTCGAATTCATTTTTATTAAAAGAAGACACCAAATTATACGTTTTTGAAAACTAAAATAAATACAAACAATGTCATCTATTATTTTCAGCGAGTAACGCTAACTTCGGCCCGGGGGTAAAGAGCTTGTTGCAACTTCACCCCGTAGGTAAAGTGCCATTTTACCCACGGTGTGCAAGACATAGCTAAAGGATTGTTTTAGGTATAATCAAGTCGTGCGATAAGTGTCATTTTAAAGGTGGAAGTAGATAAATATTATTTTAATTTGAAAGTTAAGATGGATAACTAAAAAGCTAGGTTATGTGTAAGCAGATTAAGATGGACGCATAGTTAGAACTCTGCCTGTGATGTGACTTTATAAAACACACAAGTCACAGTCGGAGTCCCAAAATGAATCCACCATGTTTTATTAGAGCGCAGCCATTTAAATTATACTTTACTCACAAAATTAGTTAAATTAATAAAAATTACCTATAAAAGCTGATTTATAGTGGAATTAACTTAAGGCCACTTAGAATTAACGTATCGTAAACGTCACTACACGTTTACTTATAGAATCTATTTGTTAATTTAACTAATTTTATATAAAGTAGGCATCTGTATCCGTTTCTCACTATGGCCATCTATCGGCCACTAGACCAAATCGAAAGAAAACTGCAGAATGGGAATAAAATCAGTAAAATTATAAGATTTTAAAATTTAGCAATAGATGGCGATTAATGTTTAAAATTAGTGAAATTAATGGATCTATAAATTTAAACGCGTTAATTTTAGTAGAGTTAAGTGGCGTTAAGTTAATTAAACCATAAATCAAGCTAAATAGTAATAATTTTAATTAAAGTGTTAATTTTTTTCAGAATTTTTTTCCACATACCTGAGTTTGTAGAGTCCCCTTGGTGCCCCCCATATCTCGATACCATGGGCCCCAAATCGACATTATCATACAACAACGGAGTTCCGTTCCCTCCTGACGACGTACTCGAACTGGAATTGTCCCCGACGTTACAGCCCCCCATTGAGAATGTCATAGCCAGAGACATATTCATAGGGCTCAGGTTAGTACTTAGGTTGGTACTAGAAGTTGAAGGTTGGCTACACTGACCATTTGTATTTCGCGTGTTGTTTTCGTGGAATTGGATGCATTTCCGTACCTCGTCCTTATCGTCTTCTAGAGCGTCTTTGAATGAGAGGCTTCTACATATCTAAAAAGGGGGTGAACATGTTTTAAAAATAGGCAAATTTTTACTTGCAAAAAATTAAAGAGATTTTATATTTACAGGGTGAGTCTCTATGCATTCCCCCCCTACTTTTCTCAGTTAATAATAATATTTTTTAAAAATTTAAAAACTCGTTTAACTCAGCAGTTCCTAAAGTTTTTGAATCCAAAGTCAAAATTTTTGTAGAGCCTATAGTATACAGGGGACAAAAATAAATATTTTTTTTTAAATGGAACACCCTATATTTTTTTATTTTTTCTTTTAGAACTTTTTACCCTGAATTCAAAAATATGTAACATGTTAACGCTTAAATTAAAAATGGCGGAGTTATTAGCTGCCAAAATGTATGTTTTTTAGTCATTTTATTCAAGTTTTTTGTGAATAACTTTGTGATAACACTAAAAACCCGATTTTCATTCATTATTATGTTCTAAGCAAGAAAAATATAACTTAAATAAAGTAAAAATGATTTTATTTTAAATTTTTTATTTAAAATTAGGAAAAAATGACAAAAAATAATGAATTTTGACAGCTAATAACTCCGCCATTTTGAATTTTAGCGTTAACATGTTATATATTTTTGAATTCAGGGTAAAAAGTTCTAAAAGAAAAAATACAGGGTGTTCCATTAAAAAAAAATATTTTTTTTTGTCCCCTGTATACTATAGGTCCTACAAAAATTTTGACTTTGGATTCAAAAAATTTAGGATCTGCTGAGTAAGACGAGTTTTTAAATTTTTTTAAAATATTATTAATAACTGAGAAAAGTAGGGGGGGAATTCATAGAGACTCACCTGTACAATATAGACGGTATAAAAATTCATTGTTTGGGGCCAAGATCTTTTTGTTTACCCAATGTAAGTTATATGGACTAATGAGTAAGTGGACGTAAATAAACAAACGATTTCAATGGAACCGACCTATGCTAGCCTTTTAGATCTTGGATCCACACACTGGTAATGTTATGATTATAAGGAATTCATTTCTAGTCATTCTATTTCTATGCAAAAAATATTCAAGAGCCAGATTTTTTATATTTATATGTGCGGTTAGAACATTTATTCAGGAAGCTAAATCCACAAAATGCACACAAATAAGAGTTTAGGATGACGTGGTAGCCCCCCAAAAAGCCCCCTTTAATTTGTAATATTAGATTACGATGGATCTGCACCAAATTAATTTTACAAATAGGTGCTAAATAAGATTTTAAAAAGTTTTTTGTGGAAAATAATCCTCTTAAATATAAATGGCCTCCAAAGAGAAAGGATTTTCACCAAATTTTGTAAACAGCAAAGTAAAGTTTTAAACAAATTATGGTTAATATTTTTTTTATACAAAAATTCTTTTATCCCATTTGAGAAGGGGGCCTTTAGAGAGGAATAGACATTTTTTTTAAAAGAAGGATTAATTTTTTAAGAACCTTATTTTGCATCTATTTATAAAGATTGGTGTAAATCCAACATGATTGACTACTCTTCGAGGGCCATCTAGGGGGTGAAGGAATTTTTTTAGAGGAATAATTTTGGCAAAATATTAAAATCTTATTTAGCACCTATTTGTAAAATTTGGTGCACATCCATCGTGATCTAATGTTGCAAATTAAAGGGGGCTTTTTGGGGGGCTACCACGCCAACCCTTAACTCATATTTGTGTGCATTTTGTGGATTTAGCTTCCTGAATAGATGTTCTAACCGCACATATAAAAAATCTGGCTGTTGTATATTTTTGTAAGAATTGCTATGTTTTTTTTTTTAAGCATAATCCGCGGGTAAAATTAAACTGTTGAGGTACTGCATAGGTTCCTGCGATAATAAATAATAAAAGTCATCTTTGTACTAGATTTTTAGTATCATTGTATTTTGAAATTGCAAAAATACTGCATAGTTTACATAGTGAAATTGTTTTGAATTTTGTGAAATTTTAAAGTACCTTTTGTTTTTTAATTACACCATTTAAAATTAAATGAAATCTTTTTGCTTTAAAAACAAATTTGTTTAATTTACGTAATTTACCACGTTTGTCAAAAAAGCAAAAATTACCAATTCAAAATTTTAGTTAGTTAAAATTAGGAATTCTCAAGAATGAAAAGAAAACAAACGCAGCTAGTTATCTTTTGTTTTTTGTCACTAAGCATCTTCAGAAATAAGTTCATGGCTAGCTTATAGTTAATTTTAGCTACTAAAACTTTTGTTTTTATTCCCACTTCTGAAATTTAAATGCAATACAAATTCCTACCTTTGCTATTTAAAAAATTTAAACTAACCAAAAAATGAAACGTTTCTTCAATATTATTAAAATGGTTCACATTATGTGGAATGTGGAAGAAAGTGTTTAATAATAAACATATTTATGACTGCAATCCAGACTGCAATAATCAATGTGACTTCTTGGAAAATTCTTTTAGTTGTAAAAATATTTAACTCGTAATAATAAAGTCGTAAAAGTGTTATTGGTTTTAAACTATGGAGTAACTTCATTTTATTTGTTTGTTTATATTGAAACGTTCATTCATATTTTTACAGTTGGGGTTCAACAAGTTACAGGTTGATTATAAAAGATTTGCAACCAATATTAAATTTTACAGAAATACAAATTTTTGGGGCACTTCCCCTCAATTTTGTGTATTCCACTTCCAACTTCTACTATTCTAAGGTGTAGGACTATTTCAAAAGTTCTGTTAGGATGCGACAGGTATTTTACCCACAATAATTTTTTTAAGTTGGAGTTTTTAAAAAAATGGAATACTACCGAAAAAATGGTTATGCAAACATTTTTAACTACTTTCAAAAAAACTTATCCCAACAACAATGTCTTGCCGAGTTAATTTTTACTTTTAACGACGATGCACCACATCAACAGACAATTTCCTGCTGATTCTTGAAATTTAAACATGGACCGCTCATCAGTCTTAGCGCCCATCCTAAGACAGCTCTACCAAAAACAGGCGGAGTGTCCCGGAAATTCATGGATGCTTTGCGCTAGTTAAAACCCGCGGAAAATGCACAAGTGACACACTGCAAGATTAACACATTCTAAGACAATTAAATGACTCTAATTTAAAGAATCTTACATAAACAGTTGAATGTAAAAAAATTATTTTCTGTTGGATTGCCCAATTTTTAGGAAGGCACAAAAGTAGACTTAAGCGAGAATTTTGAGTCTGTTCGGCAATGGAATTTCATAAATCGCATACAAAACCGCGAATGATGATCAATCATGAGTTTACATAAAAAATTTAAAAATAACTGACAATAAGCTTCTAGGGGGTTTCATGTAAAGAAGGAGCCAAAAAGAGCAGCTCGCGAGGTTAACTAAAAAATGTACTGTGGTGAAACCACTTGTCGTATCTTAACAAAACTTTCGGTATAGTCCTAATAAACTTGAAGGGTTTGTTTGGCACTTGTGGTGCCGTTGGTGGCGCCCCCTATTTGTCTATATGCAAAATATAAAAGACACCCCTCGTAGTAAAACTTAAAATGACCTAGAGATGTGCCAGTGGTATTTGACCAAGATTTTGACTAGGATTTTTACCAGATTTTGATCAACCAAATTTGGTGAAAATGGTCAAATTCTTAATATTTTTTTAATCTGCAACTTTTTAAAATAAAATAATGATTCGCCACAGAAATCATCAAATATCTATCCTGAACTTTTTGTTAAACTTTTAATGTTGTTGTCTTAATTTTTGGTATTGCCTTTTACATAAAATTAGCTCAATGGTATTTGGACTGAAAATACAGTATTTATATGATTAATTTAATTTCTTATTAGGGTTCTCTTCAAAAGATTATGAGAATTTGACCAGATTTTACGATATTTGACCGTACGGCGTAATTTGACCGGAGATTTATACCACACTAAAATGATTTGGTCAAAAGCACATCTCTAAAATGACCTGCGTAAACCTTTTTCCTAAGAACTAAGAACAACTTACCCCAGCAGAAATAGGCTTATGGTTCACGATCGGACTGTCCAATAACGGCACGGGCGGTGTTGTCAAAAAGAAACCAGGACTAATTGTAATATCCCTTAGTAAAGGTTCCATCGGCGGTACTTCCGGTTTAGGCCGAGGCGGCGACGCCGTATCCGGACATAAGAAAACCTCAATTTCGTGCGAATCACTTTTCATCATAATGTAATATTGCCTATCTTCAGGATCAGGGACAGTTAAGGGCGTATTTGGGGGGGCCTTTATAGCCATTACTGTTTTATTTTTGAATCTAGCTATTGAACGTAGATCGTGATAGGTTACGTAGCCGTATTTATCGTTGGTTAGGTTACGTAACTCTGATTCGGCTTCACGGATTAGAGCATCAAGCGAGTTTTCTTGGTTTTCCAGTGTTTTTAAATCGTTGTGTAGTCGAGAAAAACGCGTATTGCCGCCACGCGAGCCCCCTTTCCATTGTATGTTATTCTTGGCCTTTTTTTCGACGATTCCAATCCCCTCCAAGACATTTGTTATGTCGTAAATACGTCTCTTTTGCACGTTAAGTTGTTTCGAAGCAATATTTAAGTCAACAACACCATTTGGCGAGTTTTCTAGCAGCGCGCTGAATTTCTGCGTCAGAACACTCAACGAAGTGTTATAGCGCCCCTTTTTGGCCTTACTCTGCCCCACTGTAGCCCCCCTTTTGGGTTCAGGTGTCTTAAAAACCTGTTCTTGCTTAAACGGAACCACTACACTATGTTGTTCTAAATTCAACTTTCTTTTTACGGCAGGGGCTTGCGTTGGATGCCCTGCTACGATTTGGTTTTGGGGCGTAGCCCCATACCCATGGTCTATTAAATGGGGGCTTAGTGTAAGCGTGTTTGGAGACGTGTAGTCAGACTCGTATTTGATTGAAATAGGATCAGGCGTTGATGAGTGTCTCGAGGCTAGTATTTTGAACCCACGGGGGCTTAAATCTGGTCTACGACGCGGCATTTTGTTTTTTTAAGCGAATGGAGGTACTAAGGAGTCTAGTTGAGGACCTAGACACCAAAAAAAAGCAATTAGAACAACAGAAAGGCCAAAATAAAGTCATGATGTAAAGAGAAAAAATGGGGCACCTAAGCATTGTTTGTATATGGCTTTACGTTCTTTTAGTGCGTTAAATATGTTTTTAAATCGTTCTAGATGTCTGAAAATGTATGTTTATAAGGGCAGACAATGGTTTCAAGTTAAAGAAGCATTAAAAACCGTTGTAAAGTCGTTTAGGGGAGGGACTTCGTTCTTGAGTGTTGCCTATCCTATTTTTACTTATTTAGACTAAAAAGTGCATTATTACTTAACTATTTGTGTCTAAACGCGATTTAGGATTGTTTGGGATTGTTATCTAAGGATTTAAATCATATTTTGGCTTTTAAAATGACCGCAAACTGCCCTCAATTGCTTGCACCCTTGTAAAATGACCGCCATCACGGCATTCCTACAAAGGCTCTCATTTTTATGCTTTTTTAAAGTGATTAGGCTTACCTTTGAGATGAATTTAACTGCCCGAAGAACACACAACACAAATGAAGTAATCCAACATACTTTACAGCAAAACAAACCAAACTACATGTTGTTCTCAAAAACTGAACAAAATGGTTTCCCGTCCACAAAAGCAACCCAACACGACACGACAAACACACTTAATGTGCGCATTTAAAACCACCGAAATTAACCTAATTTCCCGGAGTTACATTCTAGAAAGTTATACGTTTAATTTGGTACTTGTTTGAAAGCGATGGGTTGTGAAAAAAACCCAAAAAAAATTAGTTTAAACACCCCGATTTGTACACGATGATCACGGACTGCTACGGTTAGAAAACATCTGCCATCTGAGAACCGGGCATTGGCGCGAATATACGCGCATGCGCACCACGACCTGATCATATGTTAAATAGGGATCTTTTACCTGATATTCCAGGTGCAAGGAAGACTTTTCGGGACTTAAAATAGGTCCAGTTTGCATCATAAACTATATACTTTCTTTTGTGCTTAATTTAATTTATGTACGCATTAAATTAAAGACGTTAGGAATTCTAACCTAGAAATGTAAGAAAGATAGCGAATGTAAACAAATATGGCGTTTTTCTTGGCGGGGGATTTTAAGCATACTTGTCAGATTGCCGTTATTTTGTACCCTCTTATTTAAGTCTTTAGTAATTTGCCCTATTTAACTTTCTTGCCTTTAGAAAGGGTTGGTTTAATTGATTAAAGTTTGAAAAAGAAGATCACCCCTTTTTTATAGGCAAAAAAACTAGTTGAGTACTAGTTTTAAACTAGTTTTTGTATTCTTTAGCCGCAAGATTTTGTTTACTATAGGATTTTCTTTACTATAGGATGTCCGTGAAACGAATGCATCTTTTAGAGGGTAGATAGAGGTCAAAATAGACAGAAACACTAAATGTCCTAGGCTAGGGGGCACCGCCACCGCCGTTTATAAACTACACCCCTTTAAGTCTACTTCACTACAAATACTTGATCCTAAATATCTTCATTGGTTTGTCGAAACATAATAAAATTAATGGACTCATTAACGGCAATAAAAACATTGCTTTTAAACTTGTTTAGACATTTGCGGTAGCCCCTCTAGAAATGGAGTTACCACCACCAAGGAGTAGAGTGCATAAAGATTGTCGTAACTTTTTTGTTCCTAACAACTTTGTGATTTTATTTATTGTTGCTGGTAGATGGGTTCAATAAGAAACTTTCTTATCACTTGAAACTTTTTGCTTAACTGTACCGATTTAAAATAATGAATTAAAAAGGGGTTTATTGTATTCACTATCTTGCAAAAAACTAGCATTTTTTTTGTTACTATTCGGTCATTCAACTAAAATAAGTATTTTGTCTAGTTTTAAGCAAGATAGGAAATACAATAAAACCATTTTTAATTAATTATTCCAAATTGGTACAGTTAAGCAAAAAGTTTCAGGTGATAAGACAGTTCCTTATTGAACACATTTACCAGCAACAATAAATAAAATTACAAAATTGTTAGGAACAAAAAAGTTACGACAATCTTTATGCACTCTACTCCTTGGTGGTGGTAACTCCATTTCTAGGGGGGCTACAAATGTCAAAACAAGTTTGAAAGAAATGTTTTTATTGCCGTTAATAATTCCATCAATTTTATTATGTTTCGACAAACCAATGAAGATATTTAGGATCAAGTATTGTTAGTGAAGTAGACTTAAAGACTAAAGGGGTGTAGTTTTTAAACGGCGCGGGCGGTGCCCCCTAGCCTAGGACATGTAGTGTATCTGTCTATTTTGACCTCTATTTAACCTTTTGAAAGATGCACTCGTTTTGGAACATTGTATATTCAAATAAAACACACTTTTGAATAATTTTTTGCTTTATTATATACTACTGTGGTAAAAAATAATAGAATTGAAATACATTATTATACATTAATACTTCTAAAACCTAAAACATGCATTCGATAATTGATACATTCATTATAACAGATCGTTTATAATTATAAATATTATACAGCCGTAAGTAAACCACAGAGAGTCAAACCACAGAAAGATCAATCTACAGAAAACTGTTTTTAAAAATGGAGCGTATTTGTATAAAAATTGGTTGGGGTTACCTAGGATATATGTCATACCACCCGTCGTTCAAGATGCTTGACATTACTTCTCTATTTTATACTTTTATCAAATATAACGCTAATATACCAAAACAACAAACTGCAAGTTTAAAACATTCAATGTACCAGCTAAAAGGTTTGTATAACATTTACGAAGTGTTTTACATCTTTAATTCTTTATAATTAGGCAAAAAAGGAAATTATGACTCATTTACAAATGGAATTCCGTGAATGTTTAAAATAATCCGTATTTTTTTGGATGCACGGATTTTGCATTAAAAGAACCTTTGTAAATGAGTCATTATGCCCTTTTTTACCTAATTATACAAAATTAAAGATGTAAAACACTTTCTAAATGTTATACAAACCTTTTAGCTGGTACATTGAATGTTTTAAACTGGCAGTTTGTTGTTTGGTATATTAGCGTTATGTTTGATAAAAGTATAAAATTCAGAAGTAATGTCAAGCATCTGGAACGACGGGTGGTATGACATATATCCTAGGTAACCCCAACTAATTTTTGTACGAATACGCTCCATTGAAAGAGCCATGACAATTAAAAAAAGCAAAGTGAAAAAAAAAACAGAGTTGTCTGTAGAAAATGTTGTTTTCTGCTTTGTAAAATTAAGTGTTCCCTTCCAGCTAGTCAAACGCCAATTTTTTTACATATTTTCTGTAATTTTACATCACCAAAATAAAACTAAAAATAAAACGGCGGTTTGTTTTTTTTTACACAGGCTTTTTAAAAAATTAAATTTACACTTTACAAATCAGTCTGAGGCTACAACGTCAAGTTGGCCATGACTCCCCGCGAATTGCCGTTTTGCATTTGTTTTTTATCCCGCACTCTAGATACTTTGATTCAACATAATTTTAATGTACAAAATATTTGTTTTTGATTTGTTTTTTTAATCAAATTTACGTACAATTTGATTTTTAACGGTGTATCACGCTAAAATAATACATTACCTATGTTTATTACATGTAATAACACAAAAAAAATCAGAATTACGAATTATTATTAATGAAGAATGCCGCGAAACATAGAAACTGTGGTTATGTAATGTTAGTTGCTTAAAATCAACAAAAAACAGCACTTTCTGGTCATTGCTCAGCGGGTTTATAAGAGTTGATTTTAATTAAAAATTGTGCTTAACAGCGACATAAATAAACAGCACAAGTTGACATATTCTAGGTCCATCAATAAGCGCGGTTTAAATACAGAATTTTGACAATTTAGAAACACAATTTTTTTGCATTTTAAATTGCCAAAATTCTGTATTTAAACCGCGCTTATTGATGGACCTAAAATATGTTAACTTGTGCTGTTTATTTATGTTGCTGGTAAGCACAATTTAATTAAAATTAACTCTTGTAAAGCCACTGAGCAATGACCAGAAAGTGGTGTTTTTTGTTAATTTTAGGCAACCAACGTTACATAACCACAGTTTCTATGCTTCGCGACATTTTTCTTAGAATAAATTTATGTTTTTTTGAATAATTATCGGTAATTTATTATTTTGGCGCTATGTACCGTTGTAGAGAAGATATAAAAATTTTAGTTCATTTTTAATAACAAAATGGTGTAATTTTTGTCCAAAATTGTCAAAAAATGCATTTTTTTTTTAAATTTCAAAGCCAAAATCGAGTTATTTTCTATAATTCTAAGCATTTTGACGTTTAAATTCAAAAAGTAACCAAATTATCTGATTTTAACATTTAAATTTGGAAAAAAGTCCCATTTTGGAAATAAAGCAAAATAAATTTGGGGCCCTCTATTATTTAAAAATGAACTAAACTTTGTATACCTTTTAAATTCTCGATTAAACTAAAAACTGTACAAAACATTTCCATTTTTCTCTATACAATAAATTATGTTACAACATATTCAGTCTTTTTTAAAGCATTAAAATTGATTATTTCCTTCCAGTCATCTCCTGCTATCTGAGCTCGCATTTCCTGCGATTTAGCCTGATAACACCACGTTGCTATGACTCCGTTGTGTTATCGCAGCGATAACACAACGTTGCTATGACTACGTGGTGTTATCACTTAGGCATGGCTAAGCGTTCTTTTCTTCAAAACACTTAACTATGTCTTCCACTACAGGACTACCTCTGGTATTCCTTATCCCAAATAACTATGTGTTGAATCTCCTATATCAACCTAAATTTTTGATAATGTTTTGGGGGAGTTGTAAGTTCTATGATCACAGTATGATCTGTGCAATAAGCAGACTTGATGTTACAAGTTGACATTAGTGACATAACTTGCACTTTTTTTTTGATGTGTTGAAAGGTTCTTAAAAATCAGTTTAAAAATGAATGCAAAGATGCGTTTTGTTCGGTACACGTGTTTTGCAAAAAAATAAAGAAATTATGTAGAAAACTATGTATTTAATACCTGAAGACGAAAAAATTTGCGTTGAAAATGTTGTTGTAATGCTACTTAAATGGTTACTTAAATTTTGCAGAAATTTGGAATGTTTCTTATCCTAATTAAAAAAAACTGTAAGTAAGTTAAATTCTGTCAGGAAATAATCTTTCGAATACCACTCATGAATCGAGTATTGCACGATGATACTAATTTTTAATTTACTCAAACTTCGTTGCGTGAAGCAATTTTGTACTCGTCAAATTGACATTGACAAAAAAACTCGTGCAAGGGCTGCTTCGCAGCCTAGGCACTCGTTTTTTTGTCATGGCAATTTGACTCGTAAAAATTGCTACGCAACGAAGTTTTCGTATAAAATTTAGTATTACCGGCAATCCTCTCATCATTCGTGGTATTACATTTGAATAATTACAAAAATAAAAAATTTACTATGTATAAAAAATAAAATTTTAGTTAATTACGTTTTATTAATAAATTTAATTAATTAGGTATAAAAACTAAATGTACAATTTTACAATGGTTTTGGTTAAAATTTAAACAAATGTACATTATTATTTTGGGATTAAAATTAATATTACAATAATTACAGTTATGTTGAATCAAAGAAAAAACTTGTTAGTTTTTTTGTTTATAAAAGTTGGGAATTAATTTACAATAATTTTCACAATGATTTTTAAAATACAATTAATACAAAGAAGTACAAAATGGGTTTTTTTTACATTATTACACTATTTAAACATTTTTTATGTGGTTTAAACATATATACAACATATTTTCTAAAGGGAGACACTAATTTGCAACAATTTTTAACAAATGCACATTTCTGTTTGAAAAAATCATATGAAAAAAACCATTTTTACATAAGACGCATTTTTTTTAAGTTTATGTCAAAAATGTAGTGTATTTGTACAAAAATTGGTTGGAGTTACCTAGGATATATGTCATACCACCCGTCGTTCAAGATGCTAACTGACATTACTTCTCTATTTTATACTTTTATCAAATATAACGCTAATATACCAAACAACAAACTGCAATTTTAAAACATTTAATGTACCAGCTAAAAGGTTTGTATAACATTTAGGAAGTGTTTTACATCTTTAATTCTTTTTAATTAGGCAAAAAAGGGCATAATGACTCATTTACAAGAGGATTTCCGTAAATGTTTAAAATAATCGGCATTTTTTTGAAAGCATTGAAAGTACCTTTGTAAATAAGTCATTATGCCCTTTTTTTACCTAATTATGAAGAATTGAAGTTGTAAAACACTCCGTAAATGTTATACAAACCTTTTAGCTGG
This sequence comes from Cartodere bifasciata, assembly GCA_963920755.1. NCBI lineage: Eukaryota > Metazoa > Arthropoda > Insecta > Coleoptera > Latridiidae > Cartodere > Cartodere bifasciata. The sequence continues at coordinate 21,625,605 of OY987195.1, read as the reverse complement.
TACATTGAATGTTTTAAAATGGCAGTTTGTTGTTTGGTATATTAGCGTTATATTTGATAAAAGTATAAAATAGAGAAGTAATTTAAAGCATCTTGAACGACGGGTGGTATGACATATCTCCAAGGTAACCACAACCAATTTTTGTACAAATACGCTCCATTTAATTAGTATTTTGAATAATAAATATACTGTCTTAAATTCTGCTTTTTTCTGTGCACGTGTTAAAAATTGTTGCCGTTTTTATTTTCAAACGTGTTTTTGATCTAATGCTTAATTCTAAACGACAATAGTTTAAAAATGTTGCCCATTCTACTTTAATGTGGTTAAAAACATTATGAATATTAGTTCAAAAACACTTAACACTTAATAGTGCTTTTTGTATGGTGGAAAGTTGAATTTTTTTGCTGTACATTACAATTTTTACATATTTTAATACTTTAAAGAAGAAAATGTGTTTTAAGATACATTTTACTACATTTTCCAGGGTGTTACCAAATAACTAGAAAAAAATTCAGGGGGTAATTTCTGGACACATTTTAAGTAAAAAAACTTGTATAAACATGTGTCCGAAAATTCTTCTGTTCTGAGATACAGGGTGCCAAAGTTTCTAAAAAAAAACTTTTTTTTTCAGATTACCAAGAAACTAAACCAGATATTTATTTAAAACTTAGCACGTGTAATTTTCTTACCATTAGGCATAAAGTGCGGTAGAAAAAAAATAAAAATTATAATTGGAAGGGGCACATTTGGGGGTACCATGGGGGTTGTTCACCCCCAACTTTTTTGTGTGTTACTTTTTTGGTATTTTTAAAAAATAATAAGAAGCCCTAGAATATGATTTTTAAAATTAATGTCTTGTTCTTTTTTCATAAAACTAACCGTTTTTGAGAAAAAAATTCATTGCCCAAAGGCAACACAATTTCTTTTTTAAGTTTGGCTTTTTTATTTTAATGAAAATAAAACATAGTTAACAATGAAGGGTTAATTAATTTCTTTTTTTTATTATTATTTTAAATAAATATCTGGTTTAGCTTTTTAGTAATCTTAAGATTAAAATTTTTTTTGAGAAACTTTGACACCCTGTATCTCAGAAACGAAGGATTTTCAGACACATGTTTATATGAACTTTTTTACTTAAAATGTGTCCAGGAATTACCCCCTGAATTTTTTCCTAGTTATTTAGTAACACCCTGTATTGAAACACTTCTAAAGAACGACAATACCTAAGTTTCGGTTAATATGCTCCTTTAATAATTTAAATAAACGATCAAAATAAAAAAAAACTCTAAACTAAGTAATTAATAGTCATAATAGTCAAAAATAAATAAAAATTAAATTATTCTTTATACCATTATTAAATTGTTTAAAATAAAAGAAGTTCTGTACAAATTATGAAAAACAATGAATTAATTTTGGACCTACATTTTTTTTTTCTAATACGCTCTAATTGGTGAAAGATTTTTAAAAGTCTAGTGCTTATCTAACACTAAGCGAATAAATGCTTTTCTAAGAGATTATTTTAATTAAATGCCTTTGAATTTTAGAGAGTTAGTGATTTTTTTTAAAGGACAATAATGAACCTTATTTAGACAAAAATGTTCCGTACTAATGGAGCGTATTCGTACAAAAATTGGTTAGGGTTACCTAGGATACATGTCATACCACCCGCGGTCGTTCAAGATGCTAACTGACATTACTTCTCTATTTTATACATTTATCAAATATAACGCTAATATACCAAACAACAAACTGCATGTTTAAAACATTTAATGTACCAGCTAAAAGGTTCGTATAACATTTGCGGAGTGTTTTACAACTTCAATTCTTCATAATTAGGTAAAAAGGGGCATAATGACTCATTTACAAAGGTACTTTTAATGCAAAATCCGTGCATCTAAATAAATGCGGATTATTTTAAACATTTACGGAAGTCCTTTTGTAAATGAGTCTTTATTTCTTTTTTTACCTAATTATAAAGAATTAAACATGTAAAACAGTCTCTAAATGTTATACAAACCGTTTAGCTGGTACATTAAATGTTTTAAAATTGCAGTTTGTTGTTGTTTGGTATATTAGCGTTATATTTGATAAAAGTATAAAATAGAGAAGTAATGTCAAGCATCTTGAACGACCGCGGGTGGTATTACATATATCCTAGGTAACCCCAACCAATTTTTGTACGAATATGCTCCATTTCAAGAGACAAATTTAAACCTTAATATAGTCCATAGTTACTGATAGGGTTTCTAGTTAAAATTTCAAACCGAATTACATTTAACTAATTGCTTGGTTCACAAAAACTCATCTAAGAAAAATAAAACGTCAAAAAGAACTAAAATTTAAAACAACTTGGCAAATAAAACACTTTAAAAGGTCAAGGTCAAAGTCAAGGTCAAATTTAAATGAACTAATAAGCAGCAGTAAATGTCGTACTGTACTTTTTCGTGTCCTCTTATTTGCGTACACCCAATTTGCGTACATACCCAATTTGCGTACCTAAATGGTCAAAAACGGAAAGGTTAGAGGTAGTAAGTTTTTTTACCTGGGTAAAATCCAATATGCATATTTTTTTTTTGAATTTTAGGGTTTTAGGCTGACTTTTATGAAAGCACGGGGGGACATTTTTCCACTGGGAGACATTAGGTTAGGCAGGTTAGGTTAAGTTTTGCTGCTAAAATGAGAATATAAACTCTAGCTATGTCGGTTCCTAGCAGTGCGTCCAAAATTGTGTGCATTACACTGAAGGACATATTACTAGGTGTTGTTCACGGTGTTGTTATGTTAAAAATGTATTAACACAGTATCAGAAAGCATTGTAGTTTAAAATTATTTGATCTTTATACTAAATAAAAGCATAAAATATTATTACTGACTTCTGCACATAGACTTCTCAAATTAAAGGATAATCCTTTTCTTACTGCAGGTAAAAGGATTAACTCTTACTTAATGATTACGTACGCAAATTGGAGAGTATTTTGGAATGTACGCATATTGGAGGTACGCAAATAAGAGGGCTTCGTACTTTTTTTGTGAGTTATTTTCTTAGAGATTTTATTGAACCATTTTAAAATGCAAGAATTAACGAACGAAAAGCTAAATTTTGATTGATGAATGATTTTGCAATGATGTCAGAATGTTCCTGAGGACCGATATCACATTTTCAAACTGTAAATTTGAATATAGAGGGCGCTTTATAATGCGACGGGCTGTTATTTAAGTGCTGAAATGGTCTATTTACAATGTGTGGAGTTTTTTAAGTGCAAAATATTCAATGAGATTCTTTACTTTTACACAGGGTCTTAACTGTTTTTTAACAGGGAATGTCGCAAAGCATATAAACTGTGGTTATGTAACGTTGATTGCCTAAAATCAACAAAAAACACCACTTTCTGGTCATTGCTCAGTGGGTTTATAAGACTTAATTTTAATTAAAAATTGTGCTTACCAGCTACATAAATAAACAAAGCACAAGTTGATATTCTAAAGGTCCATTAATAAGCGTTTAAATACAGAATTTTGGCCATTTAAAATGCAAAATTGCTAAAATTCTGTATTTAAACGCTTATTGATAGACGTTTAGAATATGTGAACTTGTGCTTTGTTTATTTATGTTGCTGGTAAGCACAATTTTTCATTAAAATCAACTCTTATGAACCTACTGAGCAATGACCAGAAAGTGGTGTTTTTTGTTGATTTTAGACAAGCAATATTACATAACCACAGTTTCTATGCTTCGCGACATTCCTCTTTAACTAATTTTAGAACTGAATTTCAAAATTTAGGTAATAATTGTTTAAATTGTAACTAAAGAGATGGTTTTTTAGCTAATTTTAAAAAGAAAAAAAAAAATAGGTGTTCCAATGACTATTTTTTCTGACAACGGAACACATTTTTTTTGTTTATTAAAAATGACTTTTATGACGAAATTTCTTTTATTTATTAAGTGCCATTACTTAAATTTCATAATCCAGCTCAAAATTTAGTTCCCAAAAACGTAAAACTTTCAAAAAAACGAAAATAAGTCTCCGCGTTTTTTAAATATTAAAATTTTGGATGCAATGTTATGTTTTTAAAAATTAAATTAAATGTCGTGAGATGATACAACTTATAAAATTACTGGTTAATTTAGGAAAGGGGGAAAATAAAAGCAAACGGGGGGGGGATTTCGCTGTACATCAGACTTAAAAAAGGATCGCCCCCCCTTAAAAAAAGGGGGGCACGTGGCTGCTGTTCAAAATATACAAACTGCAAAGTCAAAAAAGAATACATTTTATGTGAAATTGCCTTAAATACCCTAAAAAAAACTATTTTAGCACTTGGTTTTTTAATAAAAACGCAAAATAAAACGTTTTTTCTTAAATCGCATTATTTTTAAACGCATTTTTTTAGAGCGTTTTTTAAATAATTAAACCTTTTTGCAAGTATTTTTCGTGTAAATAAGGCAAAGAACACCACAATTACATACATAAAAACCTCAAATTATCTGTACTTTGCTTTTTAAGCCCCAAAAAAACCCAATAAAATAAATACTAATCTTAAAAAATTAAAAATCACCATTGAAAACTGAAAAAAGCGTAAAGCAAAACACAAATAACGAGTTAGGGCGCTATTCATAAGCCTAAATTTTATATTAATAATGCATTCTTTAATTAAATTCTTACCAAATTGGGCTATGAATTTGAATCAATCAAAAAACGCACTATTTTCTCGTAGCGGCCCATTTTACATTACATAAATTACAACTATAATACAATGCAGTTAACCTAACCTTAAAAAAATATTAAAAAAATACGATGATTTAAAAAAAAATTAAAATACTGGAACTGTGTCTCAAACACAATTGGTCATCATTTAAAAAAAAAATGGTCATTTTTCATGTTTTTCAAATTTAAAGGACCCCATTAGTTGGGGGGCCGATGGGGCCGAGCTCCCCTCCGATGGAGCCCATAGAACCGGGGGCTTTCATGAAGTATTTCTCCAATTTGGCAATGATATGTTTGCCATAGGTGTATTTCTTCAAAGAGTTTAAATGCGGTCGGATTTTGTGCATTAGGACTTTACGTTGAGTTGGTTCGCTTACGTCGATCATTTTTTGCACTACGTAGTTCGCGTATTGGTCTTTCATCATTACGTGGAGAGCACTACAAAAAAACAATGACGTTAGTTCACATACCTAAACAAGAGCAGGTTAGATCAGTGATTGGAATAGATCATTTAAAAAGTTAAACTTCGCAGATAGCTCCTTTTTTATGACTATTTTTTTTATTTTTATATAATTGTTACACATTCTATATGATACTCTTCGCAGTAGATGATTAAAAAGGTGCATTTTTTATTTTATTGAAAACAACGTAAAATTTATATTTTTTGTAAACGGGTGGGGATACAAAAAAATTACCAGTTGCTTTTTTATTGGGAAAAATACAATCTTTAATTTTATTAAGAATATTTTTTTTTTCGTTAATTTGATATTAACGAAAATATGAATTTTTTTCTACTTTGGGGATGTTTTTAACCCTCTATTTATTACTTGATTTTTTCTAAAAACATTAGGGCTCTTCCTCTAAACGAGATTGATTTTTGTGTTAAATCTCAAGTCGATCCGATAAACCGTTCTTGAGTTATGGTGGTCACAAATTTCGTTACAGACAGACGGACAAAAAATAAAAGTCTTAAAAAGTCATGAAACGAACGAATCTGCAAAAATGTTTGCTCTAGGATGAGTATTAACGATTTTAGAGAAAGTTCTAGTAATCGCAACATACTCTTTTGCGAAGAGTATAATAAAAAACTACGAATTTTGAACCATGAGCGCAGGATACTGCACATGCAGTAGAACGAGATGGAAAATTAGGCCATTGGAGACCATATGTGTCAGTTTACATTTCAAAGTGGGGTTATTATATTTATTTATTTCTTTGGTAAAATAGACTGTTTTTTAAAAGAATTTATGCTTGTCCTTACATTTTGTGTAAGTGAAAAACCCAATAAAGCGTGCTTAAAAAAAATGTAAAAATTGCAAAAAGTCATTGCCCCTATGTATCTTTAAAATCTAGGGACTTCATAACCCTTAAAATTTTGAGTTGGCAGACCTGAATTTTGACATTTATAGTCTCCATTTACCAAACATGTCGGCCTCACTTTTTTTGCAACTGTTTGACCTCTCTCTTGCTTCATATAGCTCTTTAAATGTTTGATAAGTCTCTACTTTTTGAGAAAAATAAATAAAATTTGAAGTTTGCGTTAAATTGGACCAGCTTTAACAGCCATTTTTCCCTTCCACCTTCTTGAATCTATACCTTTACTTCACTGTCAAAATGACATTACCGCCTATTTTTTTACTTAATTTATTGCCTTACATACATTTTACCTATTTTTTATTAAAGCCACGATAAATAAATCAAAATTCCGATAAAAATATTTCATATTTTAGGCAATCTGTCACTAAGCGCGCGGGTTGACTTGAGAAACATAGAAAAGAATACATTTGTATGTTGCTAAGCAATGTGCTACACCTTAAAATAGTGAAAGTGGGCGGAAGGGGAATGCCACAAAATAGGGGAAGTGGTCAAAAGTTTAAAATTTGGAGGGCTAGAACACCTAAACCAGCCACTAGATAAACAAGAGATTTTTAGTGAATGCGTTAACTTACTTGTCATTAAATCCACAAACTTCTTCAATAAGAAGAGCTCGTTCAGCTCTGGTAGCATGAGTAACACACTTTTCTACAACATTACTGGCAAATTTATGCTGGCTCAAAACTAATACTTTTCCTCGGACACTGTTTATCAACTGAGATTTATCTTCTGGCTTTCCATGTTCTACAACAAAACAAGAAATGGGTTAGATCTTTGAGTGGGTTAGAAGTTACTCTTTGCAGATTTATTGGATTCAAGGGATGTTTTTTATATAATGTATGCACATTTTATTAGATACCCTTTGCAGTTATAAAATTTAAAAAAATAGAGTTTTATAGCAAAAAAAACAAGGTTTGGAGCTCTTGGGACTCGAATCGGAGCAGTCCGGCTGAGAGGCGGAAATCTACCCACAGAGTTACCGAGGCTGTGTAAATTAAGATCGATTATACGCGACAAAAACGTAGCTTTGTATTGTTTCATTTGTTTTATATTTATTTTGTTTTCATTCTAAACGACGCATAAAGTCCCATTCTAAGTACATATTTAGCTTTTATTAATTGCTTTTTTTCATTAACGCGTAGAGTTATAAAAAAAATTTTGATGAATTTTGATAGGTTTTACCAATATTTAATTTAGTTTGAAATAGTTTTTAAAATTAATTTAATAATAACTTCGTTATAATTTTTTTTAACTTTGAAAATCGATTTTAACAGTTTTATGATTACCCGATTTTTTTCAAAAACAATAGGGTTCTTCCTTTTGTGAAAAATGATTTTTCTTGAGATATCGTGCGCACAAGAAAGTATGACATACAGACGGACGGACGGATTTTTTGAAAGTTGTTTAAAATTCGATGAAACGCAGGAATCTGCAAGAATTTTTGCTCTACGACGAAAAATAACGATTTTAGGTTTGGTCCGATCGAATTTATAATACTCTTCGACTTTGTCTGCGAAGAGTATAATAACACAGTTAAAACAACAGTTTGCAATAATGAATAGTTATTTAACCAGTAAGTGAGTTAATAAAGGCGATTAATAAACGAGTGGTTTTAACAAGCGAGCGATCAGCGAGCTTGTTAATAAGTTAGTTTATTAATCGCCATTTAACATACGAACTGGTTACAATGCTGCATCGCACATCGTACATCATTATTAAATAAATCATAAAATAAAACAGTTATTTCACCAACTAACAGAAACAATGCGTAGGCCATTCAAATTTATTAAAGTTGAAGAAGAAGAAGAGCTGCCACCGAACTTTTATTAATTGTGAATAGAAAATGAATGTTTTTTTCTTAAAAGGTGGTAAAAGGATCCGCTTCTCATTCTTTCCAACGATAAATATTTAATTTCTTTTGGTTTTTGTTGCTCGAACCGTAATTAAAGCTACTTTAACATTTGTAATGTAGAAACATAGATGGTAATTTTAAACATAGAAGACCGTTACTATTGGTTCGTATCCATGCATTAATAGAGGTCATTGGTCAACGATTTGGAGTGCGTTAATGAATGTCTTTAATAAACGATGTGCAAAAAAATATTTTTTTCACTACTACCTATAGAAAAGGCAATTATTGACCGATCTTCTACCAGAGAAATCACATTTCTCTCCCTTGGTCAATAATAATTTCCATGTCTATTAACACTGTACAATAATGAAACGTCAAAACATATGTCAAGGTTTTATCATAAATACAATGGTACTTACAGCAGTTTCTGTGAGTTTTTTACGAAGACTTTTTTATTTTGAAAACATAACTACTTTAAAATACTTCAAAACATTTTATTGCACAAATATTTTAACGAAAAAAATAATTGTACAGTTGTAAACATGCCGCACTTTTTTCTGTAGCTGTGTCAGTGTTCTATCATTATCATTATATTTACAAATTCCTTATCAGTGACCATCATATTATTTAAATTATTTACGCCATTTACGTGCAAATTATGAGTTATTTTGGAAAAAACACCCATTTGAAGAACTGTTTATTGTTTTAATTGATGTAACGCCATTGTCATTTTCATGGAATCTTCGATTAATTTTTTGTAAAAATCATATACAGGGTTTTGATAAAAATTGAACATATTTTTAAATTAACATTTTTCAAGAAAATGCTAGTAGTGAAAAAAATAGCATATAAACCACGATAGAGAAGGTCATTATAGACTACGCGCAATTGTGTTCCTTGCCTCTATCTTGGTTAATAATGTACTATTTTTTTTAGAATGTCCAAGAAGTGCTAAACTATTTTAAAACTCACCTAAGACGTGTTGGATAACATAGTTGCCAAATTGGTCTTGGATCAACTGATCAGTGTGTTGGTGGAGCTCTGCCAAAATAGGGGATGTTTGGTCTTGAGTGCAATGCTCCAAAATACGTTGGATCACCCTGCATCCATAGGGGTGAGTAGACAAAGTATAGACTTGGCCAGAAAATGATTGGATTATAAACTGTAAGAAAAAGCAATGTTGCCGTAAAAAAAAAGGTTAAATACTGATTTTTGAAGGCATATTTTCAATTTTGAAAGGTTAAATTGATAAATGCGAGGGTTTAAATTTATTAGAACTATACTGAAGGTTTTGTTAGGATACCACAAGTATTTTAGCTACAATAAGGGGTCTATTCTATAACTCAAATTTAAATTTTAAAGGGTCTTAAAATTTTTTAACGACCTTACTACCGTTAGGTAACAGCTACTTTATCTTACTCATTTAAGTTACCTAATGACTTACTTTATTTCACGGAAATAAAATGAGTTAGGTAATGAAATCATAACCTAACGGAAATTAAATAAGTTAGGAAATGAGATCATTTTTTCACGCAAATTTGACATGTTGTCATGATGACAATTAGGTCTACAGGATGTACCACAAGAATTTTTTTAAAATTTTTATTATATTTTTTATTTTTTTTTAAGTTATTAAGCGGTCGTAGATAAAATATTGTATGCAACACGTTAGGAAACAGTCATTATTTCACTTATGCTCTTACAAAACTCGGCTAAAGCCTCGTTTTACAAACTTCGCATTCGTGAAATAATGACCATCGTTTCCTTACTTGTTGTATAAATAGATATTAAAACAGTTTTCAAGCGTTTTACGTCAACGTGACACCCTTTTAAATTTTATCTTTTAACGGAAAAGTTACAGAATACACCCCTAACTCTGTTAAGTTAGAGAGTTTTCTAAAAAATGGAGTTGTATCAAGAAAATTTGTACGCAAGAAATTTTAACTACTTTCAAAGAAAATTATCTCAACAACAATGTCTTGCCGAGTTGATTTTTACTTTTGGCAACAATGCACCACATCACACTATTTCCTGCGATTCATGCAATTCAAACATGGACCGGCCATCAGTCTTAGCGCCCATCCTAAGACAGCTCTACCAAAAACAGGCGGAGTGTCCCGGAAATACATGGATGCTTTGCGCCAGTTAAAACCCGCGGAAAATGCACAAGTGACACACCGCAAGATTAACACATTCTAAGCCAATTAAATGACTCCAATTCAAAGAATCTTACATAAACAGTTGAATGCGAAAAAAATTATTTTTTGTTGGACAGCACAATTTTTTAGGAAGGCACAAAAGTAGACTTAGTGACCTAGAATTTTGAGTCTGTTCGGTAGTGAAATTTCATAAATCGCATACATAACCGCGACCAATCATGAATTTACATAAAAAAATTGGAAAATAAGCGACAATAAGCTTGTAGGGGGTTTAATGTAAAGAATAAGCCAAAAAGAGGTATACCGCGTTTCCTAGCAGCTCGCGAGGTTAACTAAAAATGTACTGTGGCGAAACCACTTGTCGTATCTTACCAAAACTTTCGGTATAGTCTTAATAAACTTGAAGGGTTTGTTTGGCACTTGTGGTGACGTTGGTGGCGCCCCCTACTTTTCTATATGCAAGATATAAAAGACAATTCTTGTAAAAAGGGTGTTAAAAAATGGTCTTACCTGTAGGGCATTGGGATCAACACATTCAATACATTTTTGTACGACATGGTTGCCATTTTGGTCTTTAACGCATTTTAAAACATGTCCATCTAATTCCCGGACTATTTCTTGTTGCTGCTCCGGAGGAATACTTTCAAGGGCTTTTTGTATGACCCTGCATCCGTACATTTGTAAGGCCAAGGGCAGGACGTGACCTCTAACCTGAAAACACAAAATATTCCAATTAAGATCTTTTAAAAGAAAAACAATTTTTTTTATAAATCGGCCAATTTTTTAGCTTGCAAAATATACAGAGATTCTGCATTTAGATGGGTTTTTTTTTTGATATGACAAATAGCTAGGAAAAATCAAGACATAGTGAATAGTTACGATTAAGTGTTTTTTGTCTACCTGCCTAAAGGCCATTTTTTCCGAAGGAAATAAATTTTTCAAAAAAACTGTTTTTAGAAAATGTTTTGGTTTTTTTTTCAGCTATTTTTTTATTAAAAAGAAGCACATTGATCGCGGTTTATTCTTTTTGCAACGTACAAAATTATCTATGTGTATTTTTATGTTCGCTAAAGTGTTTTTACTATCCATTCACAATTTAAAAAAAAAAGCTAGCCAGCCATAGGGTGATACATTTTACCCTGTATATGTTCAGAGCATTTGAATCAAAAACAATGGTCTCAACATACAGAAGTTTTTATTTTTTTATTAAGTACTTTATAATGCACTAATCATTAAACCATTTAAAAGTTTACACAAAAAAGGAATTATTTATATAAGTACTCACTGTTAAGAAGTCCTTTTAGGTATCATAGGATAAATTAGCACTGTTACAAAAATGTCTACAATTTTCTTTATAAAATCTCACATCTCAAGCAAAAATTGTTTCGTTTTTCCAATTTTTACGCCTGTTTTATGTAACTGTTATATTATTTTTGGCATTTTTCAATTTTTAATGACAGTAAATTTGAAATGTAATGCCAACTTTGTGGAAAATTCAACTTTTCAAAGAAAAAGGTTCTAGTTTTTATAGGTGACTGCGGTTTTTTTAAAACATGAATGGATAGTAACTATGTTGGCCTTTAATAATAAAGTGTATTTCCAAATTTAAATGGTGCTTTCGGAAAGTTTCTATTTAAAAAATTAAGAAATAATTTAAGTAATTTACGGACATTCATTGGTCCATTTGACATTGAAAAATAAGAATTTTAAATGTCAATGTCAGATGGACCAATGAGCAGCCGTAATTTTCTTAAATTAATCCTTAACTTCCTGAGTGCACTAAAAGTGATTTTAAGAGTCTAAAGGGCGATTTATAGAACGTTACTTTCACTTTACTTCCGCTTTACTTCGGCGTAACTTTACAGAAAACTAAATAAAATACATGGGAATGTATTAGCAAATTTATACTTCACTTTAGCGCTACTTTGCTGATTCATTTAGCTGTAAGTAGTACTGTCAAAAGTCGAGCTTGACCGATCATGCGCAAAATTTGCAAAAATGAGATATTCACCCTTATTGTCAAGGGTAATGATTACGGAATATCGCTTCGTACGAAACCTGCTGGTCTTCTTATGTAGGTTTCGTACGAAGCGATATTCCGTAATTACGGCCCAGGTGTAAATGGAAGTCGCGAGTTCAGACACATGCGCATACCTGTTTCCAATTTCACGTAACTTTACAATCTATAAATTAAGCAAATTTGTTAAGTTACGCGGAAGTGAAGTTACGCCGAAGTAAAGTGAAAGCAACGTTCTATAAATCGCCCTTATAAATCAAGCGAATTTCTACGTTCAATAGGGAGAATACCAACTAGCCGCATCTACCTGAAAAGACTACTAGGTGGCCGCGCCTAATTGCAGGGTGCATGGTCGAAGTGGCCGCGCGATATTTCTGGTTTGGTCGTACTGGCCGCGACTTCCTTTTACCTAGATTTATTTTTCTGTATCCGATGTTTTATTGAGTTGTGATATTAGAAAATTATAAAACAGAGAATCCTTTGGATAATATACAGACTTTTATTATCGTTAAAACAAGCCAGCCACGTTGAAAGTACTCAATGCATGTGTTTTTAAGTTTTATTGTTACCGACAGACTTTTTTAAAAGCACTGGTGGACACATCCACTGGGGGACACTAGGTTAGGTAGGTTAGGGTAAGTTTTGCTGCTAAAAAGAATATTTAAACAAATGTGCTTGTCACCAAACTGCAATGTAAATCATTTTTTTAATAAAATATTGATATTTATCGTTGTTATTTTATAAAAATAAAATTCGTTTGGTGATCATACTCATCTTTCCACAAAACTCTCCTTTTCTACCTGCTAAACATGGACGCAGGTAGAAAAGGTACCGTGGCCACCTCCACCATGACCCATGCAGTAAAATGCGGCCACCTCCACCAAATCAACCCTCATTAAATTTTATAGCGCGTATATGCCCGTTCAATAAAGTGTTTTTGGAGGTGCTACAAACCTTTTGTCCAAGAGTAGTTTTCTGCTCAGTAGTCCCAAATTCAAAGAACTTCTGAATAACATAATTGCCAAAAACATCAGTCATGAGATTATACGAAGCTGACAATATTTCATTAAACACCATTTGTTTCTCAGCGGCAGTCGCGCGTTCCAACTTCTGCTGGATAAACCTTGACCCATGTTGATCCTGACTGAACTCCACGATATGATTAGCCAAGTCCCTAAGTTGTAGATTGGGATAGCGGTTGTTTCTGAAGTCTTCTAATAAACGAGAGCGACCCTGAGGGCCTTTGTCCAGAGCGCTAGGGACCGTGGCTAAAGTGTTTATTTTTGTGAATAAGGAATTGGTGGAGCCGAACATTGTATTGGCTGTGAGGCCTCCGCCTGAGTTTCGGTATTTTGCCTCGGCGCCTGGGGCTGCTGAGAGGACTCTTGATGCTACTAGACCACCTGAAGATATGGAAAAAATAAATAGATAACAATCGTACAAAAAATTGTTTTTATATTTGCGTTCTACAGGGTGTTATTTTGTAGACTTTACTAGCGTTTTGCTCAGCTATGTGCAATTCGATTTCCATGAAAATTTCTGGAATGACCAATTAGGAACTGTGCTTGCGACTGGTAAATACAATATTTTAATTGCTCTAATGGTTTTGCAGAAAATGACAGTAACTATTACACTTATCGATTTTTATGTAAATAATTATTTTTGTTTCGGAAAATCTGGATTATTTTACGTACAATTCGCTTTTACATTTTTAATAAAGCTTACCATTGCTTCATAATCGATTTAATAATAAGTTTTCCTAACATAGTCGGCTGATTTAGTCTTTTTTTTATAAATTATCTTAGGTAACAGATTTAAAACTTTTCTGCGTTCTTATTGTATTGACAAATTATGACAATCGTGATTTATTTTTAATAACGTCAAAAAAATTAGTGTCATAAGAGCAAAACAAATTCAACACCTGCCTAAATAGAAAAAGAACCATTTTAGCCAGGTATTTTAGGAAACTTTATGAATTTATTCTAAAACAACGGAGATTCTTAATTAATATGCAAAAACTGATTTAAATGTAAAATAATCCAGATTTTTCGAAAAAAAATGAATATTACCAGAAAAACGTAAGAAAAAGCTAATGGCTGTCGTTTTCTGCAAAACTCATAAACCAATTAAAATTGTGGTCACTCCAGAAATTTTCATGGAAATCAAATTGCACATAGCTGAGCAAAACGCTTGTAAAGTCTACAAAATAACACCCTGACGATGTTTCCTAAACATGTGCACAAAATGAAATGGTTTCTGACCTTATTTTAAGAAATAAAGTTCATATAAAGCTAAGTCTGAAAATGCTTCCTTACAGAAATACAGGGGATCAAAATTTTTGATAAAACAAATAAAAATGTCGAATATTTTCGACAAAAATAGAGATGTTAATTTGGTAAGTAGTAATTATTTATTATGTGGCTTAAAATGATTTAAATAAAAATTAAAAATGTTAATCCGAGGGGGTACATTTGGATGTATCATGGGGGTTCTTAGGCCCCAATTTTTTAGGGGCCTATTTTTTGCAACTTTTTTAACATATTTATATACTTTTCTTTATTCTGGCTACCAAATTTGCTTTAAATTTGTTTCATTATACCTAATAATTTTCAATATTTTTTGATAAAAAGAAAATGTCTATTTTTCGGAATAAAAATTACAAAACATAAAAATAAAGTAAAAAAGCATTAAAATCTTGTTTTTTGGGTAGTTTAAAAAATATTTTGTGCTGTGATGATTTAAAAAAAAAGACGATACAGGGTAATTTTTTAACAAACAACAAAACAACAAAATTTGGACCCCGTGTATTTCTGTAAGGAAGCATTTTCGGACCTAGCTTTAAATGCATTTTTTTTCTTAAATTGAGGTCAGGAACTACCTATTTTATTTTGTGCACATGTTTAGGATACACCCTGTATAATAAGCACATTATGAAATCCGAAATTTGTTTTTTTAAGATTGCTGTATTGCTTCATTATAAAACCCAATATTTTATTTTATTAGGTTGGTTTTCCAGATGCAAAAAGATGAATTCTTCCCTTGCAAGGTACTTTTTATTTACAAATTTTACTATTATAAACTATCGGGGGACATAGTTGTTTTGGAGAGACTAAAGAGAATAACTAGAAGAATTGAAGAAACGATATCAACTGTTACATTTTTTCAAAAACGGCTATTCATTCAGTATTAAGTGAGTAAAGTTTACAAACGTCATTATTCAATATGTCTGAGCTAAATTTGGTTTTTACTTCAAAATGTCAATGTTGCCAATCCAATAAAAATAAAACTTTGAGCTAAGTTTTTTATTCAAATTAAAAATGCTTCTTTATGAATTAAATGAAGCAAATATAAAAAAACATTTTAATATTTTGAAAAAAATAAAATATTTTTTTTTTTCAAAAATAATGACATGACTAAAAAATGTAGTCATTTAAAAAATATCTTACCAAGTTGTAGGGTAGCAGGTGGGGGTGTCAAACTCCCAGCCGCTGTCAAGGGCGAAGGACTTGACCCCATAGTATAAGACGTGGGCCATTTTTGACCGCGATAGTCCAACGAGGGCGAAAACGCTGACGTATTTCTATCAAACGAATCTCTTCTTCCAGTTGAAGTGCTACTCAATCCTAAACCTGAAAAAAAACAACCCTATTTTCAAAAAAACACCCCATACAAAACACAGGACACTGATATACAGTACACACAGTCAACTCCTACGTCACAGATCCACATTAAAAAACTGTCTGTGAAGTAGACTTTGATTCTGTCAGATTTAGCCACTTTTTTAGAACAATATTTTGTGAAAATAAAAGACTTTCTTAGGGAACCCTTGGTATAAAAATGTGCTATAATGTCTTAAATTCGATATTTTAAGTTAAGTTCATTGTAAAACTCTATAATATACTGTTTATATGTTAATGTTGTGCACCCTCCAAGATGTGAATTTTAAACGCAAATTGCTTGAGGAAGCAACCATATTAAGAGGTCTGGTAAGTACCATTGTTAAATTAAAAAAAATTTCTATTACATAAAACAAACCATATCCCTTGATATGGTTGCTTTCTCAAGCAATTCGCGTTTAAAGCTGACATCTTGGTGGGTGATCATCATCATCAGATTAATAAGGAATTTTTTAATTCTTGCGGTAGATTCTCGGGTAATTTTTAACTAAAATATCGTAAATAAGATATAAGGGAACATTTTTACACCAGTGGGGCCTAAAAAACTTTCTTATTTTTCTTTAAATAATGTTTTGAAAAGACCAATGTTGTAAACACAGAATAAGAAATAAAATGACATCTTTCTTTGGTCCGTAATGTTGGTTGCCTAAAAAAATTTCACAGATATTATTTTAATGCACTTCTATGAACTGTGACGTAGGACTTGACCGTGTCTATTATACACTAATGTACAATTATTTGACTAATTATTTACAATGTTATGTTAGTTAAAGTGTTAATAGAAAGTTAATAAGTGCGAGGAATACCAACCTGTGTGCAAAGAGCTCGAGGTAGCCGAAGAGCCCAAATTACCCAAAGTAGTGTTTCCAAATGCCGCCGACGGGGGCGCTGCCTGCAACGCGGGGAATAGACCCGAGCCCTGGGCCACACCTATGTACCCAACCAGTTAGTTACACATATTAGTTGTTAAATTGTTAAAAATAGGTTAGTTAAGCTTTAAAATTGGGGCAATTGAAAAGTTTTTTTTTTCTAGGACAAGATAGATTTTTTTACCTTGCAAAAAATATACAACAGCCAGATTTTTTATATGTGCGGTTAGAACATCAATTCAAGAAGCTAAATCCACAAAATGCACACTAATAAGAGTTTAGGGTTGGCGTGGTAGCCCCCAAAAGCCCCCTTTAATTTGCAACATTAGATCATGATGGATCTGCACCAAATTTTACAAATAGGTGTTAAATAAAGTTTTAAAAAAGTTTCTGCAAAAATTGTCTCTAAAAAAATACTTTGCCCCCTAAATGGCCCCCGAAGAGTGATATTTAATTATGTTGGATTTGCATCAAAATTTGTAACCAGATGCAAAATAAGGTTCTAAACAATTTATACTTCATACTAACAAAAAAAAATATTTATCTCCTTTGAGAAGGGAACCTTTAGAGGGGTTTTTTAGAAATTTGTTTTGCATCTATTTGCAAAGCTTGGTGTAAATCCAACATGATTGAATATTACTTTTCGGAGCCACTAGGGGAAGAAGACATTTTTTAGAAAAATCATTTTTTCAAAAATGTTTTTAAAATCTTATTAAGCACCCATTTGTAAAATTTGGTGCAGATCCATCGTGATCTAATGTCGCAAATTAAAGGGGGCTTTATGGGGGGCTACCACGCCAACCCTAAACTCTTATTAGTGTGCATTTTGTGGATTTACCTTCCTGAATAAATGTTCTAACCGCACATATAAAAAATCTGGCTGTTTATATTTTTTGTAAGAATTGATAGATTTTTTTGGCCTATAATAAAAGCAAAAATAAACGACAAAGCACCAAATAAACAAAGCATCAAAATAATTTTTAAACTTAATATCTCTAGGGCATCAAATTTTTCTGAAAAAAAGACGAGGACAACTGTTTTTTTTTATTTTAGTAAAATTCCCGAGACCGAAGTTTAAGGGAGTTTTACTTTAAAATATACAGTTGGTCGAGACATTTTCAGAAAAAATTGTTTCCTGAGGGATATTTGTCATTAAAAAACAATATTTTGTCATAAAATTAAACATCTTATAGTACGAGAGCTGGCAACCAAAACACACATCATCAAACGGCGTCATGATTTTTTGTGCACTACATTATATTTAATATTTCTTAACTTTTGTCCAATACACTGGCAGCGCTAACAGGTAGCGTTTTTTTTTAAACATCATAAGTGGGATCATTATTTTTTAAGAAATAAGACAATATGTGCAAATATGAGCCCTAACACTGCCAGACATTTATGTAGTGAACATTTATAATTTTGTGTAATCTGTAGACTTTAATGCGTAAAATAAGAAATGTTTATTATAGGGTTCTCTGTCCTTGGAAAGCACATTTGAAAAGCGATTAACCCATCATAAAGGGTTGGTAGGGTTATAGCTCGAAGGTGCAAAAATCAATTTTGTTGTACGAAGAAAACGATCCCACTTATGATGTTTTTACCTTTTAAAAAACGCACCCTGTTTGGCCTGCCATTTGGATTAAGAAAAGTAATATTAAATATTATGTAATGTCAAAAAATCATGACACCGTTAATGATGTGGATTATCATGTTGATAGCTCCTATACTATTAAAAGCATTTCCAATTGCCCCAAAACTACCCTTTACACACATCATTCACTAAATATACATGAGACTTACCTCCCAAAGTGCCCCCATTAACAGAAGTGTTGACAGAAGCAGAGTAAAGACTCTGAGGAGTGTTGGAGTACAGAGAGGCCCCAGCAGGGGTTTGCCTGTTAGTCTGGGGCTGCACCAACACAGGGGCGGGACTCACTAGTCGCATAGGGGTGCCGTTACGCATTGCCGCCCCTTGTGCCATTAATATGGGGGCATTCTGATCGTAGTAGGGCAGAATGTAACCACCTTGCACTTGGGGCTGGAAGAATATACATATTTACATGTTTGTGGACCCCCTTAGTTTGTATTTACATTAAAAAAATACACTTTTTTAACCCCTAGGTTAGGTTAGGTTAGGTTGTTTATTTACTTCCACTTACTCATTAGTCTACACGGGGTGTTCAAAAAATGGCGCATAAACGCGATGGTACGTTGTTGGGGCATGTCTAAGGAGCCCCAGAAAATTGTTAAAAAAAATCCATCTCATATACCCTCGGAGATATGTATCCCCAAAGTGCGAAACTTTAAATGCTTATATCTTGAATATAACAGCACATATTAACAAAACAAATGGTTTAATACCAAGCTACAGTATATCTTAAACCATTCAACCATTTGTTTATTTATTAAATGGTCGAATTACATTTTTATAATCAATTTAATTTTACAAAATTTTCATGAAATGAAGCTGACAACAACGTCAATAAAATCTAGTGCAAAAGTGTATGATCAAGACTCATAGATGGGATTTGTAGACTTATAGATTGGATTTCTAGATGTATTTTCCGAGACTGTGTTGCCGAATTTATGCAACTTTGTTCGCATTTTTCTCGATGAATATAACAGATGGATTTTTTTTGACAATTTTCTAGGGATCCCTGAGAATGCCCCAAGAGCGTAACATCGCGTTTATGCGCCATTTTTTTAACACCCTGTATAACATGTTTCGTTGTGGTTGTAGATTTAATTTTATCTGTCTCGTTTTTTGGAGAAATTAAAATAACCATTTTCAAATCAGTTTCAAATAAATTCGACAGGCGAAAGTGGTAATTGAACAAATCTGACCTAGTTTAAAATCAAATTGATTTTAAAATTTAACAGTTTCGTTTTAATTGATAATTTAATTTCCTAATCTATTAAATTTATTTTTTAAATAGGTATGAGGTTAAATAATTTGATAAAATTGTTAACGTATGATGAATCAATTCGCAAAATAATATTTACATGTTAAACAGTGGGTACCTAGTAAAATACCGTTGAATTTTGTACAATTAATTATTCATAATTATTCATAAAAATAGCTCATAATTTTAAAAATTTATAAACACAGGACTGGTCTTACAATTTTTTTAATTAGTATTTTGCACCCTTCAAAAAAGCCCCCTTTTAAAAGTAAGTAATGACAAAAAATTGTATTAAAATATCAAAAAATGTACACCTAAAATTTTCTAAATAGTCCGAGAAAATCTTACAAAAAATCCTTGTTTTTCAGAAATTTTTCGGACAGCATAATTTTTGTGAGAAAATGTAGTATTTGATACCTAGAAACATAATTAGCATGTGCGCACTCATGCGCAAATTAGCATTTTGTGCTAGAGCCCCCCAAAAAATACCCTTTCGTTCGTAATACTAGATCATGGTGGATCTAGACCAAATTTTGGAAATAGACACCAAGCATTCTTAAAAGATATTTGAAAAAAAAATTCTACTAAAAAAATTTCTTCATCCCCTAAATGGTCCCAAAAAGATTTATATTTATTATGTTGGATACATCAAATTTTGCTAATAGAATCATAATAATGTTTTAAAAGACAATTTAAAAAAAAAATTCCCTAAATTATTTTTTTTTACCCTCTATAAAAAATAGTCCCTTAAAGGGGCAAAACAATTTTTTTTTGTAAAAAATTTTAGAAAAAGGTTTATAAAAATCTAATTTTGCATCTGCTTGGAAAATTTGGTCTAAATCAAACATGATAAATATTTCTTATTTTGGGGCTATTTAGGGGGTGAAGGATTTTTTTTAGGAGAAATTTTTTTACGAAAATTATTTAAGAACCTTGTTTAGTGTCTATTTCCAAAAGTTGGTCTAGATCCACCATGATCTAGTATTACGAATAAAAGGGGGCACTTTGGGGGGCTCTAGCATAAAATGCTAATATGCGCATGAGTGCGCACATGCTAATTATGTTTCTAGGTATCAAATACTACATTTTCCCCATAGATCTAGAATAACCATAGATAAAACATCAGCTGATCAGCTCTGAAAAATTTTGATGGTCGCCATTTTATACTATTCTAATGCCCGCGAATTTTAAATTACTGCCTCATATTAAATAAATATAAATAAAAAGTTTTATGGGAGGCCACAGACCGTCTAAAACGCAAAATCGCCATGTTTCGGCTATTTTTAAAAGCTTTTATTTAACTCGCAATGTATGTATGTATGTATGTATGTGTTTGTGTAGTACAAATCTTGCAACTCGATTTTGAAACACTTACGCTTGACCAATTTTTCTGAAATTTTGTATACATGTGGAAGTCCGGTGACAATGCAAAATGGTAACTTTTTTAGTCCTAAAAACTTAATATGGCGTCCACAACAAAATGGCGGATGACTTTTTTCTAAACAATTCTCACGATATGGGTATCAAATGAAAGGTTATGACCGGTAGTATACAGTAAAATATATGACATAATTCAAAATCCAATATGGCGCCCAACAAAATGGCAAATTAGCTTTTTCTTAACTATTTTGCCGATATTGGTATCAAATGAAAGGTTATGACTTGTAGAATACAGTAAAATATATGACATAATTCAAAATCCAATATGGCGCCCAACAAAATGGCAAATTAGCTTTTTCTTAACTATTTTGCCGATATGGGTATCAAATGAAAGGTTATGACTTGTAGAATACAGTAAAATATATGACATAATTCAAAATCCAATATGGCGCCCAAAAAAATGGCTAATTAGCTTTTTCTTTGCTATTTTGCCGATATGGGTATCAAATGAAAGGTAATGACAAGTAGGATATAGTAAGATATGTGACAATTCAAAATCCAATATGGCGCCCTAAAAAAAATAGCGGATTCTCTTTTTTTAACTATTTTGCCAATATGGGTATCAAATAAAAGGTTATAGCAATGACATACTAAATGAAATGATTAAAAAACATCTACAGTAAAAACTAAAAAATGTAAAATAAATTAATGTAAAAAAATTTTAAGAAAAAGCTTTTATTTAAATGCCCTAAAAAGAAAAAAATAAATTTTTTCAATTAAATTAAACCCATTAATTTGTCACAATATACACTTTTTATGATATAAAAGCTTGTCGCGAAATTTACTATTGCAATTAATAAAAAGAATACAATACTTATACCATTTACCAATTTTTAATTTAAGTGGTTCTAAAAAAAGAAAAAAATGTATGTATTTTACAAAATAAATCTACATAAATGCAGAATCTCGCGACAAGCTTTTATATCATAAAAAGTGTATATTGTGACAAATTAATGGGTTTAATTTAATTGAAAAAATTTATTTTTTTCTTTTTAGGGCATTTAAATAAAAGCTTTTTCTTAAAATTTTTTTACATTAATTTATTATACTCTTAAAATACCCAACAAGTTGCTAATGCAAAACAAATTTTAAAACGTAAATACCTTCAAGAGCCGTTTTTTGCTAAATTTTCCAACTTTTTACGTAGCAACTCATATCCTAATTTGTGTTTTTGGCTAATTACATCAAAACAACACGAAAACGCACAATTTTTGATAAAATGTAAACTGTAAACCCCCGATTTCTATATCAAACGGCTGACAATGTCATGTCATGACAAGCAGTGGTGGCAACCTCCAACCTAAGAAATGTAAAAACACTAGATATGTAGTATAAAATGAAGGGCTTCAAATTTAAACAACTCGATAGGCTGCGCAAAGCGTCAAATTACATCTTTTTTTGATAATACATCTATGTTTTTTTTTTAAACAGTGAATGGATAGTAAACACAGAACCGTACTAAGAGTTTTTTAATTAGTATCTTGTACCCTTTAAAAAAGCCCCCCTTTTAAAAATAAGTAAATACAAAAAACTGTATTAAAATATCAAAAAATGTACACTTAAAATTTCCTAAAATTTCCAAATACTGACCTGTACCTGTTGCTGATTATCCCCAGTCCCATTGGGGGTCAAGGGTCGTCTAGCTGCCCCATTAGCCCCCTGCTGTATAAGACTAGCCGGTGCTGGGTAGACCCAGGGCCCCACGCCGTAATATTGGGGCACCCCAGCAATGAGATAAGGTTGCTCTTGTTGCGGGTTGAGAACATATGGAGCCGGCCCTGGAAATGCAGCTGCAGCTTGTTGCTGCTGAGCTGCGAGGTATTGTTGCTGCTGTTGCTGTTGTAGTAGCTGAAGCTGGGCTGCGTTCGGGTTGGCAGCTTGGCTTTGTTGAGATCGGAAGAGTTGCTGGAAAGAAAAATAGAAAAATTGGAATTGTGTTTTTTTGAGGAATGAAAATTGTTTTTGTTTAGTGTGGTTACTTTTATTTGCGACAGAGGGCAGTAAAGTGTCATGTCCTTTTTAAAGCCAAATGTACAAGAGTTGTTTATTAGGACTATACCAAAAGTTTTGTTAGAATACGACAATTATTTTAGCCACAATAATTTTTTTAAGTTAAGGTTTTAAACAAAATTGAATTTTACCGAGACAATTTTCATGCAACAATGTTGTCAATTGTCTCTTTTGGCGACGATGCACCACATCAATAGACTATTTCCTACTGATTCTTAAAATTCAAACATGGACCGGCCATCAGTCTTAGCGCCCATCCTAAGACAGCTCTACCAAAAACAGGCGGAGTGTCCCGGAAATACATGGATGCTTTGCGCCAGTTAAAACCCGCGGAAAATGCACAAGTGACACACCGCAAGATTAACACATTCTAAGACAATTAAATGACTCCAATGCAAAGAATCTTACATGAAGAGTTGAATGTTTAAAAAATTATTTTCTGTTAAACAGCACAATTTTTTAGGAAGGCACAAAAGTAGACTTAGTGATTCAGAAGTTTAAGTCTGTTCGGCAGTGGAATTTCATAAATCGCATGCAAAACCACGAATGATGACCAATCATGAATTTACATGAAAAAATTGAAAATAACCAACAATAAGCTTGTAGGGAGTTTTATGTAAAGAATAAGCCAAAAAGAGGTATACGTTTCCTTGCAGCTTACGAGGTTAACTAAAAAATGTACTGTGGTGAAACCACTTGTCGTATCTTAACAAAACATTCGGTATAGTCCTAATAAACTTGAAGGGTTTGTTTGGCAGTTTTGGTCAATACAGATACACTCAATAATAAAAGATGTTCATAGAGAATAATAATAATTGGTAATTTTATCAAGCAAGAAGAATCGTAGTCGTTGTTTCGCGCGGATAGTATTCAGATTCACAATCCCAGGGTTATTATTTTTATTTATTCAATATTGCTTATGGGAAATTCGATCACGTTTATTTGCTGATAATTCATGAGAATCATAGACAGTTGTTTACTTTTGTAACAACGCCTATGGTAACCGGAATTTGCATTTCTGGAACTTATTATTATCAAAAGAAAAGATATTGGCAAAAAACTGCTTGGCTTTCCAGATTTCCTTACATTTAAGTTTATAGTAAAGGTGCCATCAACATGAAAATCCACATCATTAACATTGTCATGATTTTTTGACATTACATAATATTTAACATTACTTTTCTTAATCCAACAAAATGGCAGGACAAACAGGTAGCGTTTTTTTTAAAGGTAAAGACATCATAAGTGGGATCGTTTTCTTCGTACAACAAAATTGATTTTTGCACCTTCGAGCTATAACCCTGCCAACCCTTAATAATAGGTTAATCGCTTTTCAAATGTGCTTTCCAAGGACAGAAAACCCTGTAATAAAAATTTTATTTTACGCATGAAAGTCTACAGATTACACAAAATTAAAAATGTTCACTTCATAAAAGTCTGGCAGTGTTAAGGATCATATTTGCACATATTATTTTATTTCTTTAAAAAAAAATATTCCACTTATGATGTTTAAAAAACGCTACATGTTAGAGCTGCCAGTGTATTGGACAAAAGTTAAGAAATATTAAGTATAATGTAATGCACAAAAAGTCATGACAACGTTCGATGATGTGTGTTTTTGGTAGCCAGCTCTGGTACTATTACTGTCAGTTTAAATGTATCTAGTTGGCGTTGCATGATTTAATGGGTGCGCCACTGATTTCATGGCAAGAGTAGATCGCGCTATGATAATCAATCTAACGAATCTAAAAGCATCTTTTGTTTCGCCTAGCGTTCATGAACTTGAAGGAATTTTCTTTATTATGCATTACGATGAGTCTCTAGTTCTCAACCAGGTCTTCGAACTGCCTTTCTTTGCCTATGACAACAAACTTATAATTTACACTTTTAATGTGCAGTGTTCTCATATTTTATAGCTTCGACATTAAAGCGATTTTTGATTTGGTTTAGAAAATACTCTTTGCAGAAGTTGATTTTTGTGTCTTTATTTATATAATTAAACTCTATGTAGTAAATAATTTAATGCATTATTAATCGCTGAAAAAATGCACATTTTAGAGAAGATAGATTTTTCTTTATTTTAACCTAATTTTTTTCGCCACTTAATAAAGCAGCAAGAAATAAAATCGTATAAAGAAAAGTAGAGCGCTAAGATCCTAGAAGAATATAAACCAATTAGGTTAAAAGATAACCGCAGGGCCACAAAAAGAAGTTGCATTGCAATTTTATTCAGTGAACCAGTAGCTAACATAGACTTTAAATTTATGGACTTTTACAAACGTGCTACAATAAAAAGACCGACTAATAACTTCTTTCGCACATCGTTTATTAAAGACATTCATTAACGCAATTCAAATCGTTGATTAATGACCCCTATTAATGCATAGATACGAGCCCATAGTAACGCTCTTCTATGTTTAAAATTACTATCTATGTTTCTACATTACAAATGTTAAAGTAGCTTTAATTACGGTTCAAGCTACAAAAACCAAAAGAAATTAAATATTTACCGTTGGAAAGAATGAGAAGCAAGTCCTTTTACCACATTTTAAGGAAGTAACATTTATTTTCTATTCACAATTAATAAAAGTTCGGTGACAGCATCTTCTTCTTCTTCAACTTTAATAAATTTAAATGGCCGACGCATTGTTTCTGTTAGTTGGTGAAATAATAGTTTTATTTTATAATTTATTTAATAAGGATTTACGATGTGTAAAAAAGCATTGTAACCAGTTCGTATGTTTAATGGCGATTAATAAACTCACTTATTAACAAGCTCGCTGATCGCTCGCTTGTTAAAACCGCTCGTTTATTAATCGCCTTTATTAACACGCTTACTGGTTACATAACTATTAACGAAGCACATTCTTAATGCCCTTAAATTTGTTTTAATTTTAACTTATCTTTAGTCATTGGTAAGATTTTTGTATGACAAGATTTCGTAGTCCATATGTAGTAAGTCTATGGTTGCAAGTTATGTTTTCTAATGTATCTAACAAAAACGAGATAATGAGCTGTGCACTAAGTGCTACTTTTACTTAAATTAAACCTTTAATTAGGCTAAATTATGCGTAGACTGCGCTTATAAACTTTACTAGAAATGTTAAAATAAAACACTGCATGCAAAAATACCCTAGTTAGAAATATTGATTGGTAAGCAACAAATTTCTACTAAGTAGTAGGAATGTAGTTCTGTTCAAATATGGTAGCAAATATACTTAATTTCTAAAGTTTATAAACTCTGCTCTTTATTGGACTTTCTGAATAGCTAAGTTTGGTGTTTTCGTTCGATGCATAGTAAGATATACAAGAGCGGGTTAGATCAGTGAGTGGGATAGATCATTTAAAAAGTTAAACTTCGCAGATAGCTTATTTTTATGACTATTTTTTTATATTTATATAATTGTTTCACATTCTAGTATATGATACTCTTCGCAGTAAATGATTAAAATGGTGCATTTTTTATTTTATTGAAAACAACGTAAAACTTATTTTTTTTGTAAACGGGTGGGGATACAAAAAAAATTACCAGATGCTTTTTTATAGGGAAAAATACAATCTTTAATTTTATTAAGAATATTTCTTTTCGTACAGTTGATATTAACGAAAATATGAATTTTTTTCTACTTTGGGGTGTTTTTAACCCTCTATTTATTACTTGATTTTTTCCAAAAACAATAGGGTTCTTCCTCTAAATGGGATTGATTTTTGTGTTAAATCTCAAGTCGATCCGATAAACCGTTCTTGAGTTATGGTGGTCACAAATTTCGTTACAGACAGACAGACGGACAAAAAATAAGTCTTAAAAAGTCATGAAACGAACGAATCTGCAAAAATGTTTGCTCTAGGATGAATATTAACGATTTTAGAGAAGGTCCGACCAATCGCAATATACTCTTCGACTTTGTCTGCGAAGAGTATAATAAAAGCGATTCTTGTTTGAAATATTTCCGACCTTGCTACTCAATGGGATTATTGTTTTGTATTGAGTAATTTTGCGTAGGATCCGTTATTTAAATGTGTGGACTAAGAATTTGTACGTTTACATAATTAAGACTAGAGATTTAATTCACAGATTCTAAGATCTGTGCTCCTAGAAGCTCGTATAAGTCATGAGCTCCCGTCATTCTACTAAATAGCACATCTACATGAGGGCCCCATCCTATATTAAAACTAAATGTAGTTTTCAAAACTACGAAAATAGGGCTACAAACGTATTATGGTTTCATTTAAATCGGTTATTTCTTTGTGTCGAAAATCTGACTTTAAAAAACCAAAATATTAAAATGATTTTTAGTCATATTTTACACAAAGAAATATGCGATTTATATGAAAGCATAATACGTTTGTAGCCCTATTTTTGTAGTTTTCAAAACTACATTTAGTTTTAGTATAGGATGGGGCCCTCATGTAGATGTGCTATTTAGTAGAATGACGGGAGCTCATGACTTATACGAGCTTCTAGGAGCATAGATCTTCCAACCTGTGAATTTAAATCTTTGGTCTTAAATTCTAATTTGATCCTATTAAAATTAAATTAAGCCATTTTTAGAAAAGTGCTTTTTTGTGTTAAAAATTAACCCCTTTTAATAAAATTAAAACTGTTCTCTCTTTTGGTTAGATTATCACAAAACTAAGTATAGCCTACTTAGTACTTAGCCCAAATTAAATGCGGTTACTTTGAAACTCGTCTAACAAAGGCAAAATTTAGGACCACAGAAAGTCCACTTTGTGGTTAAATACTTCACTAATTCTATGTTTTCAGTTCGGAAGTGGGATTCCTTCAAACCAATAAAACTAATTTTGTTATTACCTCGTAAAAATGACTCGCTCTAAGAATTTTTTAATTACCGTAAATTAGTATTTTTTTATGTCGAAACCGCAATGACCAATATTTTTACAAACATTTAAATAACTGTACATTTTTCTACCAGTAATCCAGTATACAGGGTGTTACCAAATAACTAGGAAAAAATTCAGGGTAATTCCTGGACACATTTTAAGAAAAAAAGTTCATAGAAACATGTGTCCTTCATTTCTGAGATACAGGGTGCCAAAGTCTCTAAAAAAAAAACTTTTTTTTAAGATTACCAAGAAACTAAACCAGATATTTATTTAAAACTTAGCACGGGTAATTTTCTTACCATTAGGCATAAAGTGCGGTAGAAAAAAAATAAAAATTATAATTGGAAGGGGCACATTTGGGGGTACCATGGGGGTTGTCCATCCCCAACTTTTTTTTGTGTTCCTTTTTTGGTATTTTCATAAAATAATTAGAAGTCCTAAAATATGATCTTTAAAATTAATGTCTTTTTCTTTTTTGATAAAATCAACCGTTTTCGAGAAAAAAATTCATTGCCCAAAGGCAACAAAATTTCGTTTTCAAGTTTGGCTTTTTTATGTTAATGAAAATAAAACATAGTTAACAATGAAGGGTTAATTAATTTTTTTTTTATTATTATTATTTCAAAAAAATATCTGGTTTAGCTTTTTAGTAATCCTAAGATTAAATTTTTTTTTAAGAAACTTTGACACCCTCAGATCTCAGAAACGAAGGATATTCGGACACATGTTTATATGAACTTTTTTTCTTAAAATGGATTCAGGAATTACCTCCTGAATTTTTTCCTAGTTATTTGGTAACACGCTGTATGTGATACCTTGTAAAAAGCAGTCAGCATATCAATGGATAATAAATTTATTTCTGCAAGAAAAAAACTAAAAGATATAAATTAATATGGCGTATTGTATCTCAGAATCAGACGTGCCTTTCGGCTATACAGATAACGGTACCTCGGCCGCAAAGATATGCTTTCAAGCCAAACCAGAGCATTGACTTTAAGTCCTAAATAACCGTTTATTAACCAGATTTACATCCAACTCTACAAACTTGCCCGTTGTAGAAAATCTTGCCGAGTTGATTTTTACCTTTGGCGACGATGCACCACATCACACTATTTCCTGCTGATTCTTAAAATTCAAACATGGACCGGCCATCAGTCTTAGCGCCCATCCTAAGACAGCTCTACCAAAAACAGGCGGAGTGTCCCGGAAATACATGGATGCTTTGCGCCAGTTAAAACCCGCGGAAAATGCACAAGTGACACACCGCAAGATTAACACATTCTAAGGCAATTAAATGACTCCAATTCAAAGAATCTTACATAAACAGATAAATGTGAACAAAAAATTCTGTTGGACAGCCCAATTTTTTAGGGAGGCACATAAGTAGACTTAGTTATCAAGAATTTTGAGTCTGTTCGGCAGTGGATTGGAATTTCATAAATCGCATACAAAACCGCGACCAATCATGAATTTACATAATAAATTTGAAAATAATAGACAATAAGCTTGTAGGGGGTTTCATGTAAAGAATAAGCCAAAAAGAGGTATACCGCGTTTCCTAGCAGCTCACGAGGTTAACTAACAAATGTACTGTGGCGAAACCACTTGTCGTATTCCAAGAAAACAATATTTCTTTGAGGTGTATTTAATTCCGTAAACAGAGGCCTAACTAATGTGGGTACTTAACGCAAATACATGAGAACAGTGCTAATCAGATTCACACAGTTGTTATTATTAAATAACAATGTTATAGCTTGGTTATTCAATTTATGTGCATTAGATATTTGTTTGTTTGATAAGGTTGTTGACTTACTTTTTTGGTTTAATAAGTTCATAAAGTTTACTTAAAACAGTAATTTTGTTGTAAAGTGTTAAGTGTGATTTAGAGTTAAATTAAATTAACTCAACGCCACTCAAAGCTACTTTACTCCACTTAACTTGACTTGACTAAATTAAGGCATTTATAGTATAAATTTATACGTTAGTTAACCACAAGATAATTTAGTAAACGCCATCTATCGGTAAATGTTAGAATCGTCTTATTTCTGTTAATATACAGAAATTCATATGAAATTCTTCGATTATCTTTGTAATTTTAAAAATTTGGTCTAGTAGCCGATAGATGGCTCTGTGAAGAGGCTTACTTTTAGCTTACTTTACATAGAATTAGATGAAATTATCCAAAATTAAGAAATAGAACCTTAAGTAAACGTCAAGTTAAGTTAATTGGATGTGTAAATGCGATTTCATCTTTCGTATAATTTATTTCAGTCGCGATACGTTAATTATAAGTTAAGTTAAGTTAATTCATCTATAATTCAAGCTTTAGGTTATAGCAAAAATCGTCCCTTAAGGAATTTGACCAACTTAAAACGCTTTTTGAATGAGTCAAAGATCTTAAAGTTTACTGAAGTAACTTTTCTTAAGTGTTTTAATAAAACCTAATAGTAGTACTATCGTGAACATGGAATTTAAAACGATTTTTTATCAGCCAGCTTTGATTTTTTGAATTTTACTCCATTGTGAATGGGTTTTTTTATGTCAGTTTTCGAATGTTATTTTGACAACAAATGCGTCAAATGTATTTTACTAAAATAAATTAGGTAAAATGTGCTGCCGGCGAGAAAAATAGTAAGAAGATATTTCCTATTTTAAATAATTTTGTTTTAGGATAACAAAAAGGCTATAATCTTTGTAAAACATCAGAAAAATGTTTCTTGTTAATGTCCACTTCGCATAAAACTTGAGATGTTTAAGCCACTATTTTGACCATATTTACAATGCAAAAATTGATCGTTTTAAATTCCATGTCCACGATAGTACAAGCATTTCCCCTTTCTTTCAGCAGCTTTTTAAGTATGTGGACACGGCACGATTGTTGTAAGTAATTTCCCTCCGTTTAAGTATGCATTCTAAAATAAAACCCGTTTGCTTTTATCAATAAAACAGCGTGTTTGCATGCAAATACATATATCTATGTGTGTGTGTTTGTGGGTCGGTATGCCTCGTTAATTACCATAACTACAAATTATTACCAAAGAAAACAATGTTGTTTTAAATCCCTAACTGTATAAAGTCCGTGGAGAAATTTCCTTTAAATGCACAAGTAAGGCCAGTAAGTGGTCACCTAGGGTCATGAGACATTAAAATTTTCTTGTGACAAAGTAATGCAACTGGGAACGTACTAAAACAAGAAATGGGTTAGATCTTTGAGTGGGTTAGAAGTTACTCTTTGCAGATTTCTTGGATTCAAGGGATGTTTTTTATATTATGTATGCACATTTTATTGGATACTCTTCGCAGTAATAAAATTAAAAAAAAAATAGTTTTATGGTTTTATAGCAAAAAAAAAAATTAAAAAAAGTTTTGCCGCTCTTGGGACTCGAACCCGAGTAGTCCGGCTGAGAGGCGGAAATCTAACCACTGAGCTATCGACGCTATGTTAATTATGATCGATTATACGCGACAAAAACTTAGCTTTGTATTGTTTCATTTGTTTTATATTATTTAAAGGACTACTACGTTTTTCTTTTGTTTTCATTTTAAACGACGCATAAAGTCCCATTCTAATTACATTTTTAGCTTTTATTAATTGCTTTTTCTCATTAGTTAGCGTAGAGTTATAAAAAAAATTTTGATGAATTTTGATAGGTTTTACCAATATTTAATTTAGTTTGAAATATTTTTTAAATTAATTTAATAATAACTTCGTTATAATTTTTTTTAACTTTGAGAATTGATTTTAACAGTTTTATGATTACCCGATTTTTTTCAAAAACAATAGGGTTCTTCCTTTTGTGAAAAATGATTTTTCCAGAAAATTTGAACATGATTGGAATTTGCGTTCTTGAGATATCGTGCGCACAAGAAAGTGTGACATACAGACGGACGGACGAACGGATTTTTTGAAAGTTGTTCAAAATTTGATGAAACGCACGAATCTGCAAAAATGTTTGCTCTACGACGAAAATTGACTATTTTAGGATTTTTGGATCGAATTTATAATACTCTTCGACTTTGTCTGCGAAGAGTATAAATAGCGATAGGGATCAATATTTCTTGTACTCCTGTATGTGGATATGGCGATAAAAAGAGCTAAAAATCAAATTTCTAATTCGTTTAATCAATTAACTTGGCTGTATGAAAATTTTCGCTTAACTAATCATGTGTGAATTTAGCAAAAACACACTTCAATAGATAAAGCAGTCTATACAAAACAGTTTTAATTTTTAAAACAATGAGACACCATTTACTAAATACCTTGTTTGTGTGCTACTGAAAAGGATTTACATTTTAATTAATCCTTTTTGTACTTTAGCCTTTTTTGCTTTTGTCTAGCTTTGAATTTAATAACACACATATAGTTGGAAAAAAGTTAATTTGACAAAAAACAATGTGTTTGCAAAAAAGTACAAAAAAGTGTGCGCCAAAGTTTATTTTCTATTACAAAGTCATCTGAACGAGAACGGTATACTTCAATCCAATTATTCTGGCACATCATAGAGTCATCCCTATTTGAGATAAAGGATCTTTGACGCCATTTCTCATTAAACCGCATCTTTTACACGAGCATCAATTATTACTCCAGCGACCCTCATTTCATTCATTGTATGTATGTATATCCCACATTTTAGTACAGGGTGTCCCACGTAAGATGACCCAACCCCTTATCTCAGGAACTAAAAACGCTAACAAATTTTTTTTTTCACAGGATTGTTTGTAATGAACCAAATTTTTATTTTTAGTAATGTTCCACTCTACAGGGTGTTCCATTTACTCGGAACACACATCCACTTCCTTATTTTAAATGGAACACCCTATATTTTTTTATATTTTTAAATACTCCCAAAAATAAGTATTATTTTGTTAAAAGTCCGAAATCTCCAACTTTTTTAGTTTTTGCAAAAAAAAATTTTTTCTGAAATTTTTGCCAGTTGCAGCAGTTTTTTAAAAAAATCATTGCGCTTTTCATTGCTAATATTTTTGCATGAAATTTAAACAACGTATAATTAAGATGCTTAAAAATCATTTTCATTTAAAATTTGACCAAAAATCGTAACCGAAAGTGAAAAATCCACCATTGAATATCAATACATTAAAACCGTTTTATTTCTGAAAAATTAAATGCAAAGCTATATTTTTTTTTCGCCCATTAAATTTATTTTTTAATATCCTTTCATTTGATACCCCACTTCCCTATACCTATCTTCAACCCTTTTGGAGATATTCGATAAGGGTAGTTTTACGAATTGTTTTTACCCCAATTACAAAAAATATATCACTTACATGTCCCCTTTCGAAAGATAATTGATTTTTCTAAGCCTTTTTTAAGTTAAATTTAAATAAATCATAATTGGGGTAAAAACGGTTCCTAAAAACACCCTTACTGAGTATCTCCAAAAGGGATGGAGATAGGTATAGGGAAGTGGGATATCAAATGAAAGGAAATAAAAAAGTAAATTTAATGGGCCAAAAAAAAATATAGCTTTGCATTTAATTTTTTAGAAATAAATCGGTTTTAATGTATCGATATTCAATGGTGGATTTTTCACTCCCGGTTACGATTTTTGGTCAAATTTTAGATGAAAATGTTTTTAAAGCATCTTAATTATATGTTGTTTAAATTTGATGCAAAAATATCAGCCATGAAAAGCGCAATGATTTTTTTAAAAAACTGCTGTAACTGGCAAAAATTTTAGAAACATTTTTTTTTTGCAAAAACTAAAAAAGTTGGAGATTTCGGACTTTTAACAAAATAATACTTATTTTTGGGAGTATTTAAAAATATAAAAAAATATAGGGTGTTTCATTTAAAATAAGGAAGTGGATGTGTGTTCCGAGTAAATGGAACACCCTGTAGAGTGGAACATTACTAAAAATAAAAATTTGGTTCATTACAAACAATCCTGCGAAAAAAAAAATTTGCTAGCGTTTTTAGTTCCTGAGATAAGGGGTTGGGTCATCTTACGTGGGACACCCTGTACAGTCAATCTGTCCTAAATAATGAGGGTACATCGACAAAATTCCTGGTAGGGCCGCCTTTTTTATATGATGTAACTGGATGTCCAAATGGTAAATCCCCAAATTGGCGTATATCTACCTATTGCAGAAACGGAGTTATGGCCCCCCAAAGGGCCCCCTTTAATTCATCACGGTGAAACTGCACCAAATTTTGGAAATAGATGTCAAATGAGATTTTAAGTAGATTTTTATAAAATATATTTATTTATTTGCAAAATTTGGTGCAGTTCCACTGTGATGAATTAAAGGGGGCCCTTTGTGGGGCCATAACTCCGTTTCTGCAATAGGTAGATATACGCCAATTTGGGGTTTTACTCTTTGGACATCCAGTTACATCATGTAAAAAAGGCGGCCCTACCAGGAATTTTGTCGATGTCCACATACGGATTGACTGTACTATATCCCACATTTATTTTCCATTTTCGTATTTTGTATTCATAAAATCAAGACCACTGTATTGTGAATTTATTCAAGTCTTTGACAACAAAAAATGAGATAACGGCGTATTCTTTGGGATAATACTTTGTGGTTTTATTCGCTGTAAAAATTATTCATGCTTCGAAAAATAAAAGATGTTTCCTTGTCAAGATCTTACATTCTTACAAGTCCGAAAAAAGTTTTTGTGCGGTTGCCACAATTCGTTTTATGTTTTTGATTAGATTTTCATGCTCCACTTTATCACCCTGTATAACATGGTTAAAACATTGTTCATAGAAGTTGCTTCCATAAAAGACCGCATCTTATTGGAGGCACTATTAATAATTATTTATCCAGTAAGTGTATTAATAAAGGCGGTTAATAAAGGAGCGGTTTGTTAATAAGTGAGTTTATTAATCGCCATTTAACATACGAACTGGTTACAATGCTGCATCGCACATCGTAGATCATTATTAAATAAATCATAAAAAAACAGTTATTTCACCAACTAACAGAAACAATGCGTCGGCCATTCAAATTTATTAAAGTTGAAGAAGAGCTGTCACCGATCTTTTATTAATTGTGAATATAAAATGAATGTTATTTCCTTAAATCTGGTAAAAGGATCTGCTTCTCATTCTTTCCAACGGTAAACATTTAATTTCTTTTGGTTTTTGTTGCTTGAATCGTAATTAAAGCTACTTTAACATTTGTAATGTAGAAACATAGATAGTAATTTTAAACATAGAAGAGCGTTACTATGGGCTCGTATCCATGCATTAATAGTGGTCATTAATCAAAGATTTGGAGTGCGTTAATGAATGTCTTCAATAAACGATGTGCGATAAAGAAGTTCTATAAACTAGAAAGATGGGTCTTCAAACTAACGCGCTGTAAAGAACGTGAAGACAACTTAAATTTTTGTCCAAGGTGGCTATGCAATTTGGTGAAATTGTCACTTGTCAGATAGAACAGATGTCAAATAACTTAAATCAAAATTAATAATTATGTGTTTTAAAAATGTAGTTTTCGATTTTTAAAGCGTAAATAATTACAAAAATAATATAAAACCGTTTAATTACAAACTTTTATTACCACATATCTGCAAATTTCCAAGGAAGACTTACATATCGAGGGCTCCAACGATTACTATTGTAACTCGAGTTACACTACTTTACGTCTTATAGTACAAAAGATTCCCCTTGCTCCCCTGCATCACCTCTCCTAATATGAAATCATTCTGACCAATAATAAACACGTAAGAACTAAACGTATTTTAATATAACTTTCCAAAAATTCACAAAAAAACAATGCTATGTTAAGTTAGAAGCACACTTTTAAGCGTTATTAATTATAACTTAAGATAATTGATAAACTTGGGTGGTAAACTATTCTAAATAGCTAATATAAATATTTTATATTATATTGTATCTCTAGTTATAATATTTTACGACTCAAATAAAAAAAATAACTTAAGTTACACTAATGTTGCTGCCTCCTAACAAAAAAATTAATTCAGCCCTATGGTATTGTAAGTTTAGTTAGAATACTTTACGTCTGGATATGTATTGTTCTAATTCGTTAGTTATACTACTTTACAACAGTAATATACTAAACAACTGTAGATATACTACTTTACATCTTAAATATATAAGTTTATGTTGAGTTATAATATTTTACTTAGGACTTATAACATTATAATTTATGTTACAATAAAAAAACTTGGCCGTTAAGTAACATAAGTTAATTATTTAAACAATTAAGGGATCTTAATAACTTTTTTTGTTAAAAAACAATTGGTTATAGTCCTAAGATACTTTATTCAAAAAATTGCGCATAAAAATGTAATAGTTTTTAAAATATTTACAAATAATTCTCATTAAATTTGTTTTTTCGCTCTCCTGAAAAGTGGTCATTTTGAGTTAGAAGAGTAATCGTTGGAGCCCTCGATATGGTTGGTTCCTCATTAAAACAATGTTTCTCAAATGTTTAAGAAGTGCATAGTTTTTGATTTATATGATGTACAATAAGATTAATAAACGTTTTATATCCTTTTTTAATTGAAATGAGTGTTAATTTGTTAAAAATGTAAATACCTACCTAAAAAGTTGATAAAAAAAACAAACGGCTTATTAGGAACCTTAGGCATCTTCTTGATTTTGCAATTTAAAGGTGCTGACATAGTTAAATTTTATAATTAAACAGTTTAATTGTAGTTCTGTAGCAGATTTTGGTTAAAAAAAACAAAATGTATCTTGTTAACACATAAATTTAACATTTTGTCGTTTTTATCACATAACCTAAAAATATGTTTAATATCAAATCTGACAGTTTCACCAAATTTCAAAGACTACTTGATGGAGATTCAATTGTTTTTTGCGGATAGATGTGTCCCTACCTGATGTAGTTTTAGAGCCTTACTTCAAACTGTGCTTGTTTAATTCAAATCGGTTATTTCCTTGTGATGAAAATTTGCCTTTGAAAGATTTTATAAGGTCCAATTAACTAAACAGGAAGCAGACCTTTTGCTTATGCAAGAGCAATTAGCGGGTGGTCTGTCATAATTAAAAGGTCTGTTAAAAAGTCTATAATATCAGAAATTAGCTCCTCTTTTTTTTTGGTTTGCTTCGGAATCAATCTATATCTAAGACAAGCAGGAAATCTCGCCTTTCTCTTATTTCATCTTAACTCAAGCATATCAGTGTAGGATGACCTCTAGCCCATAGCGTGGTCAATCCAATTAGAAACATAGCTCTTAACACCTCGCAGGCAACTATCTATCTATGTATAATTCAGACAACTCAGATACAAGGAAGCTAAGGTATAAAGATACGTAGATAGGTATAGTAGAGAGATTATCTTTAATAAGGTAGCTTAGGATGGCCTGCTGCATAGTGGTTAAGTAGAACACGATCAAGTAACGGATCACCTACCAGGTCGTTAAACTTTGCTTTGGTATCTTTGGTCATTCTTCTTTGAGTTCAAAAGAGTTCATCGATGGGTTAGTTTGATGACTGATCGACTATTGTAAACAGTTATGGTTTCAGATGCATTAAAAACCTGTCCAAAGTTAAATTTACATTTTGTACAGGTGTCCCAAAATTGGTCCTCTTAGGATTGTATTTTATATCTTGCATATAGATAAATAGGGGGCGCCATCTACGGCACCACAAGTGCCAAACAAACCCTTCAAGTTTATTAGGACTATGTCGAAAGTTTTGTTAAGATACGACAAGTATTTTAGCCACAACATTTTTTTTTAAGTTGGAGAGTTGTGGAAAAAAATTGTGCTGAGAAAATTTTTGACTACTAAGTCATGCCGAGTTGATTTTTACTTTTGGCAACGATGCACCACATTAACAGACTATTTCCTGCTGATTCTTAAAATTCAAACATGGACCGCCCATCAGTCTTAGCACCCATCCTAAGACAGCTCTACCAAAAACAGGAATGTCCCGGAAATACATGGATGCTTTGCGTCAGTTAAAACCCGCGGAAAGTGACACACCGCTATATTAACACATTCTAAGACAATTAAATGACTCCAATTCAAAGAATCTTACATAAAGTTAAATGTGAAAAAAAATATTTTCTGTTGGACAGCCCAATTTTTTAGGAAGGCACAAAAGTAGACTTAGTGACTCAGAGTTTTGAGTCTGTTCGGCAGTGGAATTTCATAAATCGCATACAAAACAGCGAATGATGACAAATCATGAATTTACATTAAAAAATTTGAAAATAATCGACAATAAGCTTGTAAGGGGTTTAATGTAAAGAGTAAGCCAAAAAGAGGTATACCGCGTTTCCTTGCAGCTCGCGAGGTTAACTAAAAAATGTACTGTGGCGAAACCACTTGTCGTATCTTAACAAAACTTTCGGTATGGTCCTAATAAACTTGAAAGTATTGTTTGGCACTTGTGGTGCCGTTGGTGGCGCCCCCTATTTGTCTATATGCAAAATATGAAGGAAAATCCACTAAGGAACACTCAAAGAACCTCCAGAAAAATCTGCCAAAAAATTACTTTTAGTTTCCGTTAATTAAAGACCCTTTTCAGTTCGACGTGAATTTGATAATATGGTTATCGAAACGCAATTTCTGCACACCAGCAGTTTCTCTGCTGGGGTTTAAATTATAATTTAAATTTGTCAGAATAGAATATTGATTAATAGTAATTTAGTAACACATATTGCCACACCCAATTACTGATTATATTATGGTCATCCTCACAACGTTGACATGTTAACGTAATGTTTGTGTTTATTATACAGATACCATTGTTTTATTATATTACAAGTTAGTAAACAAAACTAATGGAAAGACAACGATAGAGCTGAATGAACATAATGTTGTTTTATTGATCTGTAACTTTATCTATAATGTCGATCAGTCATCTGGTTTGCACAAAAGCATCTGAAATGTCCGTTTAAGATAAGTCGATTTTATGTCGCCAATGTTAAATAAAAGATCTTTATACAGGACGTTAAAAAATTGGCGCAAAAACGCTATGGTACGTTGTTGGGGCATTTTCATGGATTTTAAGAAAAATGTAAAAAAAAATCATCTGTTGTATTCATGGAAAAAAATGCGAACAAAGTTGCATAAGTTCGCTAACACTGTTTGTGAAAATACATCTAGTTTCTTGATCATACATTTTTGCAATAGATTGGATCATTCGCGCTTTAGTTTTTTAACCTTTGTAATAATTTCAGGAGTCCCTAACAATAATTTATAGCTGGAAAATATAGTTCAAACTAAAATGCCAATTGCTTCTAATTACGGTTCTTATTTTGCACTAGAACTTTTTAATAGGTGTATTAATCTAACAATTCGTGAGTTGTAGCCACTTATTAAACTTTACTGGCATTTATGTCTCAACTAATTTCGTGACCTCTTAGTAATTGTTTTCCAACGGGCTATACAGTTTAAAAAAAACAGCAATGGGCGTGTTTACAAATTTAAACTTTTTGGTTAGAAATAAAAGGTAGACTTGGACATGAGCTTTCAAATCTCTAGTTTATCTAGTGGCTGGTTTAGGTGTTATAGCCCTCCAAATTTTAAACTTTGTGGTACTTCTATTTTGGAGCATTCCCCTTCCGGCCACTTCCACTATTCTAAGGTGTAGCACATTGCTCAGCAACATACAAATGTATTCTTTTCTATGTTTCTTAAGTCAACCCGCGTTCTTAGTGACAGATTGGCTAAAATATGGAATATTTTTATCGGAATTTTGGTTTATTTATCGTGGCTCTAATAAAAAATAGGAAAAATGTAAGTAAAGCAATAAATTAAGTAAAAAAATAGGTGGTAATGTCACTTTGACAATGAAGTAAAGGTATAAATTCAAAAAGGTGGAAGGGGAAAATGGGTGTTAAAGCTGGTCCAATTTAACGCAATTTTCTTTATTTTTTTTTTCTTAAAAGATAGAGACCTGTATGATTTAAAAATTTGCAAATTACCATAGTTTAATAAGAGGAATCGATTAAGCAAATAAACAATTGTATTGGTATAAAATGGTGGAATCTAAGATTCACTGTCGACCCTAAAGGCGAATCGCCAAGTTATAAAAGAAGTCCTTCTTTATTTCTTAAAGGTATGCACCTACCAAACCTGAAGTGATTGACAGCTGTTTCGCCCTACATTGGGGCTCATCAGAATCACGTATCAGGGATAGTCGATGCATAACTTTAAGAAACTAAGATACTTGTGTATTTCAACAAATATCGAAAGAAGGACTTGAGATGTTACCGCCATCTGCCGAAGCAGAAGTGATTCACACTAATTATAATTTTATTGTAGCAAAAATTGCACATTTAAGCACCGAATCAAATATACTCATAAACCATGAACATAAAATTATAATTGTAAAAACCTAGATTTTCTTCAAAGAACAAGCTGGTGTTTAGTAGGTGTGTAAAATTGGTTTTCCACTTGATTAAATCGATAAACGGACCGCAGTACTAACCGATGGACATCAATAAGCTTTCACACCCAATGAATCCTAAAGTTGCACTATACACCCTAGAATAATGATTTATCGTTAACTGTAAAAATAGCACGATAAAAAAGGAATTTAATGCACTTTAGGTTGATAGACATCCTGCTGCCGATATCGGCCCTCCTGTTCGTGGTGCTAGTAGTATAGGAGCTATCAACATGAAAATCCACATCATTAACGTTGTCATGATTTTTTGACATTACATAATATTTAATATTACTTTTCTTAATCCAACAAAATGACAGACCAAACATGTAGCGTTTTTTTAAGGCAAAAACATCATAAGTGGGATCGTTTTCTTCGTACAACAAAATTGATTTTTGCACCTTCGAGCTATAACCCTGCCAACCCTTTATGATAGGTTAATAGCTTTTCAAATGTGCTTTCCAAGGACAGAAATCCCTGTAATAAATTCTTATTTTACGCATAAAAGTCTACAGATTACACAAAATTAAAAATGTTTACTTCACATGAATGTCTGGCAGTGTTAAGGCTCATATTTGCACATATTATTTTATTTCTTCAAAAAACAATATCCCACTAATGATGTTTAAAACAAACGCTACTTGTTAGCGCTGCAAGTGTATTGGACAAAAGTTAAGAAATATTAAATATAATGCAATGCACAAAAAATCATGATAACGTTCGATGATGTGTGTTTTTGGTTGCCAGCTCTCGTACTATAGTGTGAAATCAATACCATCGCGAAATGGAGTCTCAGTCAATCAGTTTTACCAACAAACAATTCAATGCCGTCGAGATATTATACCACCCTATGATAAAATTCTATTCTAAGGCCGTCAGATTTGTCAGCAAAATAAACAAAACTCATTCTTAAAGCGTAGTAGAAGGACTATTGACTTAGTCGAACGGCGGGGAAAACTTAATTTTGTTCGCCTTTTCTGAGGGTGAGCCCTTTTTAATTTGCTATTGGAACTAAAAAAGCTTTTGGATGGCTCGTAACACAAAATGACTTCATACAGTTTGACTTTTTTTATATGGCAAATATAGCCCAATCATTCTATTTAAAATTTGTA
The DNA here is from genome assembly GCA_963920755.1 of Cartodere bifasciata. NCBI lineage: Eukaryota > Metazoa > Arthropoda > Insecta > Coleoptera > Latridiidae > Cartodere > Cartodere bifasciata. Next base: position 21,584,282 of record OY987195.1, on the reverse strand, counting down.
GGTTCCTTAGAAAAAAATCCCAACCAAGATCTGCTTATGCAGGATTGTAGGCACTATCCCCAGGAACATAAAAGTGAAAGATTCCCACAAAATTTCCGTGACGTTTAGCCCCCATCTTGCATAGAAGTGAGAAGTTAGTTTTTTGTTAATACCTAAACTATTCGGCACTTTTAAAAAAAGTTTAAAAAATTTTTAGGAACATTATTTTAATAAGAATACAATTATTCTTAAAAAAATAATGTATCACGATTCTATAGCTCTTTAAAAATCACCTTATTTCATCATAATCGTCTATCTTAGTCATAGAGTCCTGAAGCATAGATTGCAGCGTTCTCTGTAGGACCAAATTAGCACATTTTCAAAGTGCTATAAAATCGTTCACATTGGTGATTTATTATTTTTTTAAAAATGATTGTATTCTTATTAAAATAATGTTTCTAAAAATTTTTAAAACTTTTTTTAAAAGTGTCGAATAGTTTAGGTATTAACAACAAACTAACTCCTCACTTCTATGCAAGATGGGGGCTAAACGTCACGGAAATTTTGTGGGAATTTTTCACTTTTATGTTCCTGGGGGTAGTGCCTACAAACCTGCATAAGCAGATCTTGGTTGGGTTTTTTTTCTGGTGGCATTATGAGAATGATTGGGCTATTAGTGCATTTACAAAAGCTGTAGTGAGACAATTTTGGGACACGCTTTATTTTGTTAAGTCTGTATAGAAATTGCATGAAAGGATTTTGGTTTCCTCAAGGGTCAAAATTAATTTGTATGACTCAAGTTTGTTCTAAAGCTTTGACGTTACTGAATGATCTAAGAAAGATAATTTCAAAGCAAAACTTACAGCTTTGTTTGTATTGTGCAATATTTCCTATTAGTTTTTATCACAATACCAAAGTAAGTATTTGTTACCATCAAGTTTAACAGTAAACTAAACTTTACATTTTAAGAACAAATTCCTGCGAAAGATTCTTCTTGTCTGTGTTAATGAACTTGGCCTTTCTTCGACATTTGATCTAACCTTCCAAGTCTTTATAAACTGTGAAGTCACGATCTCATTTCTTACATGTATGTACGTGTTTTGCCAGGATAGAGCACTAATCATGCAAATTCTTAAACTTAAATATTAAATTTAGTACAGTCAATCCGTATGTGAGCATCGACAAAATTCCTGGTAGGGCCGCCTTTTTTATATGATGTAACTGGATGTCCAAAGAGTAAAACCCCAAATTGGCGTATATCTACCTATTACAGAAACGGTGTATGGCCCCCCAAAGGGCCCCCTTTAATTCATCACGGTGGAACTGCACCAAATTTTGCAAATAGATGTCAAAAAAGGTTTTAAGAAGATTTTAATAAAAAAAAAAATCTTCAAATAAATTCCTTCATCCCCTAAATAGCCCCCAAAGAGTAATAACCAGTAACGTTGGATTTACACCAAATTTTGTAGATAGATGTAAAATGAGATGGTGAAAAATATTTATTAATAACTTTTTTTGAAAAAAAATTCTATGCCCCCCTAAGAAAGCCCCCTTCGTTTATGGGGCGAAGGAATTATTTTTTGAAAAAAAGTTATAAGGAAATATTTTTAGGCATCTTATTATGCATCTATCTGCAAAATTTGGTGTAAATCCAACGTGATTGGTTATTACACTTTGGGAGCTATTTAGGGGGTAAAGGAATTTTTTTAGAGATTTTTTTTTTAAATTTTTTTAAACCCTTATTTGACATCTATTTCCAAAATTTGGTGCAGTTTCACCGTGATGAATTAAAGGGGACCCTTTGGGGGGCCATAACTCCGTTTCTGCAATACGTAGATATACGCCAATTTGGGGTTTTACTCTTTGGACATCCAGTTACATCATATAAAAAAGGCGGCCCTACCAGGAATTTTGTCGATGTGCCCTCATTATTAGGACAGATTGACTGTAGTAATTTAAGAATGAATCTTTTTGGACTATTTTCACGTAAAAGAAATGCATTAATACTAGGATTATCTTTCACGAAGAGTATAATTCGAAAAGATATCATCTAAAAGCTCACAGTCAAAGTTTGAAGCGATAAAAACATCTGAATAATTTTTGTTACGGTTCACAAACTTGGTCTTTATTATGCAAAAGTCAACGCTATCCAGATAATTAACATTAAGGTCTTTGTATAATTTGATGTCTTTAAGAAAATCATTATAAAAGTTCCAAGAAAAATTTAACTTTTAATGTTGTTAAACTTAATTATACTTGTAATAAAAATTTTATTGCAGCGGCCTTTGGTCGTTTAATAGACAAAAAACTACTTATTTTGTTTAATGTGTGAAGTAACATACAGGATGTCCAAAAAATGGTGCATTTTCAGGGATCCTTAGAAAATTGTCAAAAAAAATCCATCTGTTATATTCATCAAGAAAAATGCGAACAAAGTTGCATAAATTCGGCAACACAGTCTAGGAAAATACATCTAAAAATCCCATGTATGTGTCTTGATTATACACGCATTAGATTTTATTGACGTTGTTGTCAGCTTCATTTCATGAAAATTTTGTAAAATTAAATCGATTATAAAAATGTAATTTGACCATTTAAAAAATAACCAAATGGTGGAATGATTTGAGATATACTGTAGCTTTGTATTGAACCATTTCTTTCGTTAATATGTGCTGTTATATTCAAGATATAAGCGTTTAAAGTTTCGCACTTTGGGGCAACATATCTCCGAGGGTATATGAGATAGATTTTTTTTAACAAATTTCTGGGGCTCCCTAGACATGTCCCAACAACGTACCATCGCGTTTATGCGCCATTTTTTGGACATCCTGTATAATCGTGTCCATAAAATCGATAGAAACTCATAAAGTGTGAACAATTGCTTTAATTTAACCCCAATTATCCTTAATTAGTATTGATTTCTTTCCAAATTGATTAATTACGTGAGCATCGCACTCTTGATCGCAACATGTTAAACATGAAATATTAATGCTACGGTCTATTTTTTTTACACCTAATTATTTGGAGAAAACAAAATATCCAAATGATCTACTTTAAATTTCAAAACAAAACGTTTTGTTGTTCATTTCATAATCTAACAAATTTCAAATACTATTTTGCAAAAAAAAATGCAGATTTATACAATTTATTGTAATTTAACATGTGTTTTATGTAATTGTTTTTTCTTCGCAATTATTCAAAGAACATATGCTCGATGTCGTCGGTAATTTTATAGAAAAAAAAAACCGTCATTACGTAATTTATTAAACTGCAGACACATCAGAAATGATTAATTACAAAAATAAGTCAATAATAGTTTTTTTTTAATTTAACCAGTAAGTGTGTTAATAAAGACGATTAATAAACGAGCGGTTTTAACAAGCGAGCGATCAGCGAGCTTGTTAATAAGTTAGTTTATTAATCGCCATTTAACATACGAACTGGTTACAATGCTGCATCGCACATCGTAGATCATTATTAAATAAATTATAAAATAAAACAGTTATTTCACCAACTAACAGAAACAATGCGTCGGCCATTCATATTTATTAAAGTTGAAGAAGAAGAAGAGCTGTCACCGAACTTTTATTAATTGTGAATAGAAAATGAATGTTATTTCCTTAAAATGTGGTAAAAGGATCTGCTTCTCATTCTTTCCAACGGTAAATATTTAATTTCTTTTGGTTTTTGTTGCTTGAACCGTAATTAAAGCTACTTTAATATTTGTAATGTAGGAACATAGATAGTAATTTTAAACATAGAAGAGCGTTAGTATGGGCTCGTATCCATGCATTAATAGGGGTCATTAATCAACGATTTGGAGTGCGTTAATGAATGTTTTTAATAAACGATTTGCGAAAAAAAAAATTAAATGGGGTTATACCTCCCTTGAGAATAGTGAAAACAAGAAACATACATTTTTGTAGTGATACGATCAAAAAACTGTTTGCAAACAGTCTAACAAATAATCAAATTGTAAACTTTTTTATTATAAAAAATTAATCGTGCATTCTTTAGCGTTACACCCAAGCTTAAATGTGTTTTTTATTGGTTCTTATGGGAATATTTATTTTTATTATCACTTTATACGAACAATAATCGATAATGGATGTACAACATTGTAAGAATGAAACGCCCATGTTTAAAACTTGAGGCTACAATAAGCGATGAAAATTCTTTAGCACATCATTAATGATGAATGCAAACATTTATAATATGTGAAGGTCAGGCCCTTTGCAGCGGGATGCAGCAAAGGTGAAAAGGTCAAATCAAGAAAAAAAGGCAAGAATCTTTATACGAGGGTTGTCATTTATATTTGGCATATAGACAAATAAAAAAACTTTTAAATTACTAAGAAAAAGGGGGGTCAATTTATCCTGAGACATACTGTATTCCTTTTTTTTTTAAATCTATGAAGTTACCACGACAGCATAAATAAAGCATTAGTCTTAAACAGCACCTGCTCTCAAAAAAGCTCTACTTCACACAATTTATTTTTGTTAAAATACCTCAAGCTATAAATTTACGACTGTTGGCTTGATGGAAATATATTACATTTTCCTGCACCCTTGAATTTTCACTCTTCAGATATAGGTTAACGTTTTGTCTCAAAATTGTCCCTACACAAATTTCCTTTTGATAGACACCGTCAAGCCCTACGTCACAGTTCAGGGAAGTGCATTAAAATCCTATCTGTGAAATTTTTTTAGGCAACCAATATTACGCACCAAAGAAAATGTTCATTTTTTTCTTATTCAGTGTTTCCAACATTGATCTTTTTAAAACATTATTAAAAGAAAAATAAGAGAGTTTTTTAGGTCCCATTGGTGTAAAAATGTTCCTTAATATCTTATTTACGATATTTTAATTTAAAATTACCCGAGAATCTACCGCAAGAATTAAAAAATCCTTTATTAATCTGATGATGATGATCACTCACCAAGATGTCAGCTTTAAACGCGAATTGTTTGAGAAAGCAACCATATCAAGGAGTATGGTTTGTTCTAGGTAATAGAAAAAAATGTTAATTTTACAATGGTACTTACGAGACCTTTTTATATGGTTGCTTTCTCAAGCAATTTGCGTTTAAAATCACATCTTGGAGGGTGCACAACATTAACACATAAACTGTATATTATAGAGTTTTACAATGAACTAAACTTGACATATCGAATTTAAGACATTTTAAGCACATTTTTGTACCAAGGGTTCGTTAAGAAAGCCTTTTATTTTCATAAAATATTGTTTTAAAAAAGTGGCTAAATCTGACAGAATCAAAATTCTACTTCACAGACAGTTTTTTAATGTGGATCTGTGATCTGTGACGTAGGAGTTGACCGTGTGTATTACGCAGACTTTGGTATTTTGTGTCTCGTTGCCACTTTTGTAATTCATCACATTTACCCCTCTTTCACCTTTTATTAAAAACATACCATTTTGGTGCCATTTATAGCGATCATTCCAACAAAGTTTCACAGCTAATTTCCAAAATAACCCGTCCGTGACAAGTCATAATCAAAGGTAGTGGTAAGCATCAGGTGCGTCGGCCAAAAAGCTAACCTAAACCGTGATTTATACCCAGTTAGTGTCACCATATTGTTGATTAATGCTCTTTTAAATGGATGTAGCGTTTGGCGCATTTTCAAAGCACATCTAACTTATTAACGGGTGACAGTGGGTCGGATAAAATTGGGACAATTTTAACACTTTCGATTGGTATGAGTATTGACAAGTAGAATCAGATCACAGGTTGGTAATTGCCGGTAGGGAACACTTTTAATTTAATTTGAAATTTGCGTTTCGCATTTAAGATTTTTACAAAGTTCAAAGAAAATTTTGGAATGTTACTGAGGACTAAAAAAACTATGTCCACCGATAGTTTTTAATAGCCAAATTTTGGAAGAAGTTCTTTACATACAGGGTGTAACCAAATAACTAGGAAAAAATTCAGGGAGTAGTTCCTAAACCCATTTTAAGAAAAAAAGTTCATATAAACATGTGTCCGAAAATCCTTCGTTTCTGAGATACAGGGTGTCGAAGTTTCTCAAAAAGAATTTTAATCTTAAGATTACTAAAAAGCTAAACCAGATATTTATTAGAAATAATAATAAAAAAAAAGAAATTAATTAACCCTTCATTGCTAATTATGTTTTATTTTCATTAACATAAAAAAGAAATTTTGTTGCCATTGGGCAATGAATTTTTTTCTCGAAAACGGTTAGTATTATGAAAAAAGAACAAGACATTAATTTTAAAGATCATATTCTAGGGCTTCTAATTATTTTATGAAAATACCAAAAAAGTAACACACAAAAAAGTTGGGGGTGAACAACCCTCATGGTACCCCCAAATGTGCCCCTTCCAATTATAATTTTCATTTTTTTTCTACCGCACTTTATGCCTAATGGTAAGAAAATTATCTGTGGTAAGTTTTAAATAAATATCTGGTTTAGTTTCTTGGTAATCTTAAAAAAATAGTTTTTTTTTAGAAACTTGCACCCTGTATCTCAGAAACGAAGGATTTTCGGACACATGTTTATATGAACTATTTTTATTAAAATAGGTCCAGGAATTACCTCCTGAATTTTTTCCTAGTTATTTGGTTACACCCTGTATACGTTTACCTCTTTTTGACTAATTTTGTACTAAAAGCTTATTGTCAAATTTGTTTATGTAAACTCATGATTGATTATCATTCTTAATCTGGCGATGTGTCACTTAAGAAAAATGGGGGTTAATTTATCCTAGGACACACTGTACTTATTAAATGAAAAAACAAAAATTTACCTATAGAACAAATAACTATTTTAACTTAAGGCATTAGACAAATTGAAATTATTGATTTTGAATTAGCTTATTTACCAAGTGAGTTTCTACTTTATTAATTATGGTGACGTAAAATTGTCTACCAAACTTCGTAGCATAAAAAAAACGTTTTTAATAAAATAATCTTTTTTTTTATATTATCGTTCTTTAATAAGCACATTGTGAAACCCGAAATTTGGTTTTTAAAGGTTGCTGAATTGCTTCATTATTAATCCCAAAATTTTATTTTATAAGTTCGGTTTTCCAGATGCAAAAAGATGAATTCTTTCCTTGCAAAGTACTTCTTATTTACAAAATTTACTATTATAAACTATCGGAGGACGTAGTTTTTTTGTAGAGACTAAAGAGAATAACTAGAAGAATTGGAAAAACGATATCAACGGTTACATTTTCTCAAAAACGCCTATTCATTCAGTATTAAGTGAGTTAAGTTTACAAAAATGTCATTATTCAATATGTCTGACCTAAATTTACTTTTTACTTCAAAATGTCAATGTTGCCAGTTTAATAAAAATGAAATTTTGAGTTAAGTTTTTAATTCAAATTAAAAATGCTTTCATAAGGCGTTTTTTAGCACTTCGTTTTTCAAACCTAGACGCGTGCTAAAAAACGTTTCGGTTGTGAACCTACTTTTTTGTATTGCATTTGAATTGTTTGTCTTGTTATGGTAATTTTGATTTCCAAATTCCAATTCCAACAGGTAAATGGGTTTTCATACATTACTATAAAAATATTGGTCTTTCCCTTTCGAGACTCTTAAAAAATCCAAACACAATTTGTAGGTAAACATTTTTCAATTATTTTGATTTTGCCTTTTTTTTGCAAAGTACTATCGTGGACATGGAATTTAAAACGATTTTTTATCAGCCACCTTTGATTTTGACTCTATTGTGAATGGGGTTTTTTTATGTCAGTTTTCGAATGTAATTTTGACAACAAATGCGTCAAATTTATTTTATTCAAATAAATTATGTTCAATGTGCTGCCGGCGAGAAAAATAGTAAGAAGATATTTCCTTTTTTAAATAATTTTGTTTAAGGATAACAATAAGGCTCTAATCTTCGTAAAACATCAGAGAAATGTTTCTTGTTAATGTCCACTTCGCATAAAATTTGAGATGTTTAAGCCACTATTTTGTCCATATTTACAATGCAAAAATTGATGTCCACGATAGTACTTATTTCTGTTGACCTATACAATTTTGCTATAAAAACAACGTTATTAGTTTTCCGTGTAAAGTAACGCATTTCTAACTGGTTGTCCTCTTTACCTTCAAGTTCTTAGGTTGAAATAAGATTACGCACGTTTCCAAGCAATTTACAAATAATAATCCGTTACTTGGCCCCCTTTAAGGTTAACTAACTTCGTTTAAACGTAGCTGAACGTCTTTAAAAATTAAATGTTCATACCTATTTGAATTAAACTACAGGAAATGTCGCGAAGCATAGAAACTGTGGTTATGTAATGTTGCTTGCCTAAAATCAACAAAAAGCACCACTTTCTGGTCATTGCTCAGTGGGTTTATAAGAGTTAATTTTAATTAAAAATTGTGCTTACCAGCAACATAAATAAACAGCACAAGTTGACATATTCTAAAGGTCCATCAATAAGCGTTTAAATACAGAATTTAAAATGCAAAAAAATAGTGCTCCTTAATTGTCAAAATTCTGTTTTTAAACGCATATTGATGGACCTAGAATATGTCAACTTGTGCTTTGTTTATTTATGTTGCTGGTAAGCACAATTTTTAATTAAAATTAACTTTTATAAACCCACTGAGCAATGACCAGGAAGTGGTGTTTTTTGTTGATTTTTGGGAACCAACAGTACATAACCACAGTTTATATGCTTCGCGACATTCCCCTTTAAAAAAAATTACATCAGAGACAGATACAAAACTTCTTTTATTTAGAGTTTGAATTTTGCATCTAAATTGAATTTTATTGTATAAATAAAACTCAATTTCATACATAAATTGCATTTTTTGAACTGGTACAATGTCAACAATATTGACTTGTTGTTTTTTTGCAAAACGTGTCCAAGAAAAATGATACTGAAAAATTAGTATGTTTTTCACGAAAAGCCTAAAAGGGTCGACCTGAAAACTGAAGGGAAAACTCCCTTGGGAAAACTACATAACAAAAGGAAAGTGTTAAAAGATAAATGCATTGTTTCCATCTGCGGGTTGAGTGACACTATTTTAATTAAGGTAGGTTGAATTAATTATCTTAAATTTTAGCTCCTAAAATGTATAAATTATAAATGAGAATAAAATGCAAAATAAAATACAGCAAACTATACACTAATGTAGATAATTTTTAGGTGAATTCTTTGTACGAGGGTTACCTTTAATATTTAGCATATAGACAAATAGGGGGCGCCACCAACGTCACCACAAGTGTCAAACAAACCCTTCAAGTTAATTAAGACTATACCAAAAGTTTTGTTAAGATACGACAAGTATTTTAGCCACAATAATTTTTTTAAGTTGGTGAGTTTTCAAAAAATGAAATTTTTATGCAAACATTTTTGACATTCAAAGAAAATTATCTCAACAGCAATGTCCTCCCGTGTTGATTTTTACATTTGGCGACGATGCACCACATCACACTATTTCCTGCAATTCTTGAAATTCAAACATGGACCGGCCATCAGTCTTAGCGCCCATCCTAAGACAGCTCTACCAAAAGCAGGCGGAGTGTCCCGGAAATACATGGATGCTTTGCGCCAGTTAAAACCCGCGGAAAATGCACAAGTGACACACCGCAAGATTAAGACATTCTAAGGCAATTAAATGACTCCAATTCAAAGAATGTTACATAAACAGTTGAATGTGAAAAACATTATTTTCTGTTGGACAGCACAATTTTTTTAGGGAGGCACAAAAGTGGATTGGAAAAATTGCGACAAAATGACTCTTGCATTAGTATGAGCTGAACCATAATGCAATATGGTTTTTAATCAAAATGAGAATATTTCTCTGACGCTGTCTCTCTTGATCCTTTTGGAAAACGTAAACATGATTATCGTACAAAATAAATCAATTTTGAAGCAGGAAATTTTTGTTGCAAATCATTTCTCACAATAATATGCTAATATGATTCTATGGGAATGTTGAACGAATTCGCAAAGGGCATAAATAAATCCTATAACGTTAAACTGGAATTTATTGAATTTAATACTGGAGAGCATATTTATACTCTTCGCAGACAAAATCGAAAACTAACTGCTTTAAGGCTATAGATTCAAATTCATAAATGGGATGTTCTGTGCACTCAAAAGTTCGTAAAAGTCATCTCCCTGAATGTCAGTTATTTTCGAAATTTCAACAAAATATGCAAGGAGTAATACATCAATAACTATGATTAAAAATATTTAGGATAATGTTTGTGATACATAGAAGTGGTACTGAGTGCAAGAAATAATAAAAATATGGTAAAATAGTACTTTTGGCATTTTTCTTTCCACATTGAAATCTTTAAACGAGCACATCAATATTAGGGAAAAACGTAAGTTGCAATTTAAATCATTTACAAGCTTAAAAAACCATGGTAAATTAACGTATTATGGTTTGGCATAGACCACGTAATGTAAACTAAAAAATGTATCCGTAGTCGAAAAAAAAAAAAACCAAAATAGTATAATGATTTTTGAAGTCAGATTTTCGACACAAAGAAATAATCGATTTAAATGAAAGCATAATACGTTTGTAGCCCTATTTTTGTAATTTTCAAAACTACATTTAGTTTTAATATAGGATGGGGCCCTCATGTAGATGTGCTATTTAGTAGAATTGACGGGAGCTCAACGGAGATGCCTTATACGAGCTTCTAGGAGCACAGATTCAAAGATTTGTGAATTTAAAACGCAAGTCTTAATAAGAGCAAATAAAAATGTTCTTGAAAGAAGCGTATTAACGCTTTCTTTAGCCATTAGCCATTTTCTAATAGATTAACGCAAGATTGACGTTTACAAAGATTGATGGTTCAATATAATAATGATGGAAAATTTATAATCAAAAAGAGATGCAACTTTCATCATTGTATTGAATTTAGAATCTATAATAACTTTACAAAAAAAAGACAACAAAGCTATTAATCAGATACTAGCGTTAACCACAAAACAAAAGGTCCAAAAATTACATATTAGCTGTTAATAACACTGACGAGTCTTTTAAGTCACAGTTTAAAAAAAACCAGAGTCACCTATGAAAACTAAAATCTGTTTCTTTGAAAAGTTGAATTTTCCTCAAAGTTGGCATTACATTTCAAATTTGCTGTCATTAAAACAGGCGTAAAAATGAAAAAAACGAAACAAATTTTGCTTGAGATGTGAGAATTTATAAAGAAAATTGTAGACATTTTTGTAAAAGTGCTAATTTATCCTATGATATCTAAAAGAACTTCTTAACAGTGAGTACTTACATAAATAGTTCTTATTTTGTGTAAACTTTTAAGTGGTTTAATGATTAGTGCATTATAAAGTAATTTAATAAAAAAATAAATACTTCTGTATATGTTGAGACCATTGTTTTTGATTCAGATGTCCTGAACATGTTTTTAAATGCATTTATTAATTTTTTTGACTTCTTACATAACCAGCAAACACAAGTGACATTAATGACAATATAAAGGGTCAAATCTGTCACCCTAAGGCTTGCCTACTCCAGTTTTTTTAAATGTAAATGGATGGTATTTACATGTGAATATTGTTCTAAAAAAATGGTTAAATGTATCACAGATGTTACAAAGTTCTTATTACGTTTATGTGATAAATTAATTTGTATTTCGTCTATGATACGGGTGAAAATGACTCCAACAATGTCATTGAAAACAGTTACGCTCAGCTTTACATTAAACTAGCATACATTAATTTGGTATTCTGATTTCAACGTGAACGTCAAGATGATAGGGCTTCAACAATTCATCAAAGAACTTACATTCCTAGACACTCCTATCCTTTGATATGTTTCATACCAACATAAGTTTGTTTGTAAACAATAATACAAAAGCCACTAGGGCTATTGGCGGACTTATTCACGCCAGTCAAGTTTTTTGCACCATCTCTCTATTTTGTGTACTGGTACTGGCCCGACAGGGACATGTTGGCTTCAAACAATGCAAGATATGAGTGTCTAGTAGGCTAAAGTCTTTGAGTGTAGCTAGTGAAGGCTTCAACATTAACATTCATTGTGAATGTCACAAAATGTATGAGGTTTAGTAAGAAGACTGTACTAGACCCGCATTTGCTGTAAATCAGCTAGGATTATTTAAATTCAGTTTAGTTTTGTTAGAGCATTGTTCTTTTTATGTTGAAAATATATTTTACGTTTTTGTATAGTTTCGCTTTTTGTACTCTTGGTCAGAGACAAATTCGACTTTTGGAAAATAAGTATCATGAAGAATTTAATCGATTCCTCTTATTGTTTTTACAAATCACACAAGTGTCTACTTTTAGAGAAAAAAACAATAAATAAAATTTGAAAATTGCGTTAAATTGGACCAGCTTTAACAACCATTTTTCCCCTTTCACCTTCTTGAATCTATACCTTTTCTTCATTGTCAAAGTGACATTACCGCCTATTTTTTTACTTAATTTATTGCTTTACCTACATTTTAGGTATTTTTCATTAACGCCACGATAAATAAACCAAAATAAAGATACAAATATTCCATACTTTAGCCAATCTGAAACTAATCGCGCGGGTTGACTTAAGAAACATAGAAAAGAATACATTTGTATGTTGCTAAGCAATGTGCTACACCTTAGAATAGTAGAAGTGGGCGGAAGGGGAAAGCCACAAAATAGGGGAAGTGGCCCAAAGTTTAAAATTTGGAGGGCTAGACACCTAAACCAGCCACTAGATAAACAGAAGATTTTAAGTGAAAGCTCATGCCCAAGTCTACTTTTTATAAATAAAATTTGTTACTTGTGCTAATAAACAAAGTTTTGTTACTTCCACGTTTGGAAGACACCTGTTAAGGTTGTTTAACTCAAAATTGAACATTCTTCGCTAATAACTCAGTTTCGGGTGTGTTGAACTTTATAAAAAAGGCGATGACTCTACCAAATATTATAAATGCTTAAGGAAATAAAGTAAAGTGATTACGCTGCCGTGTAAACTCGTTTTAAAACATACCATTATGTCAATGCTAATGAACGGAAGGTACCTAAAATGTGCATGACCATGCTTTTATGTCTTACAATTTCATACAATCATCGTTAAATTAAGTTGCTTAATTTAACAACAATTAAAAAAAATCTTTACGAGATTGTTTTTGCATTTAAAGGGGAATGTTGCGAAGCATAAAAACTGTAGTTATGTTATGTTGGTTGCCTAAAATCAACAAAAAACACCACTTTCTGGTCATTGCTCAGTGGGTTTGTAAGAGTTAATTTTAGTTAAAAATTGTGCTTACCAGCAACATAAATAAACAAAGCACAAGTTGACATATTTTAAAGGTTCATCAATAAACAGAATTTTGGCAATTTAAAATGCAAATAATTGTCAAAATTCTGTATTAAAAGGCTTATTGATGAACCTTTAGAATATGTCAACTTGTGCTTTGTTTATTAATGTTGCTGGCAAGCATAATTTTTAATTAAAATTAACTTTTATAAAGCCACTGAGCAATGACCAGAAAGTGGTGTTTTTTGTTGATTTTAGGCAACCAACATTGCATAATCAGTTTCTATGCTTCGCGACATTCCCCTTTAATTAATTTTTGAACTGAATTTCAAAATTTAGGTAATAATTGTTTAAATTGTAACTCTTGATGGTTTTTAATTTAATTTTAGAAAGAAAAAAAAAATGGTTTTCCAAAGACTATTTTTTCTGACAACGGAACCATTTTTTTTTATTTATTTATTCAAAATTGCTTGTATGAAAACTTTTCGTTACCTTACTTCCAAATGCCTAAAGGGCCATAAGTTATTTTCTGATATCTACCACTAATTTTAACGTGCACCTTTATAATGGTAATTTCCTTTTAACCCTCAAGCGGTCCTTTTTTCATTACCCCGTCTGTACACGCATTAGTAAAGTTGAAACTTTTGCAATTTAGTTGCTGCTCGCTTAATTATCAGGTACAATAAATTAAGTTTAATGAAGTTGACAGAAAAATTAGCTGGGCGACTCGGGCTGAATTATCCATTTTGCAGAAATTAATTTTGCTTGTAACTTGAGTTATCAAGGGCGATTTATAGATCGTTACTTTCACGTTACTTCGGCGTAACTACACTTCCGCGTAACTTAACAAATTTTCTTAATTTATAGATTGTAAAGTTACGTGAAATTGGGAACAGGTATGCGCATGTGTCTGAGCTCGCGACTTTTGACTATTTACACCTGGGCGGTAAATACGGAATATCGCTTCGTACGAAACCTACATAAGAAGATCAGCAGGTTTCGTACGAAGCGATATTCCGTAATCACCACCCTTAGCAATAAGGGTGAATATCTCATTTTTGCATATTTGGCGCATGATCGGCCAAGCTCGGCTTTTGACAGTACTACTTACAGCTAAATGAATCAGCAAAGTAGCGCTAAAGTGAAGTATAAATTTGCTAATACATTCCCATGTATTTTATTTAATTTTCTGTAAAGTTACGCTGAAGTAAAGCGGAAGTAAAGTGAAAGTAACGTTCTATAAATCGGTCTTCACAGAGGCTTAGAATTTCCACCTTTGAAAGAGTGTAGGTATAATCCTTATTGAAAATTACTTTTTAGTCAGCAGAAAATTATATTATAAGAGCAGCTAGGGAATTTTATGTATCGATTAGTGGTCGGGCAGCACCAAGTTTTATTGTGGTTTAATGGGTCCGGTTCCGGTAATGAATTTTCAATAAAATTATGAATATTAAAAATTACATTTAATGCCAAATCGATAATTATTATGAATATATAAAATTTTACCGAAGGACAAGAATCTAAACTATTATTTTAGACCTAGATATTTAGTAAAAAAAAACATAACAATTCTTAAAAAAAATATACAACAGCCAGAATTTTTATATGTGTATCACATCTATTTAGGAAGCTAAATACCCAAAATGCACTAATAAGAGTTTAGGGTTGGCGTAGTAGCCCCCCAAAAAGCCCCCTTTAATTTGCAACATTAGATCACGATGGATCTGCACCAAATTTACAAATGGTGCTAAATAAGATCTTAAAATGGTTTCTGCAAAAATAATTTCTCTATAAAAAAAATGCTTTACCCCCAGTAATTTTTTTATAATCTTATTTAGCACCTATTTATAAAATTTGGTACAGATCCATCGTGATCTAATGTTGCAAATTAAAGGGGGCTTTTTGGGAGGCTACCACGTCAACCCTAAACTCTTATTAGTGTGCATTTTGTGGATTTAGCTTCCTGAATAGATGTTCTAACCGCACATATTAAAAATCTGGCTGTTGTATATTTTGCGCAAAATAAAAATCTATCTATCTTGGCCTATTTCTCAAAAGCAATAATTTTATGTTCGTACTAAAATTTTTAAAACTGTACTTTTCTTGTTTAAGGTAGACGAAAAATTAAAATCTTTTTGCAAAATAAAATATAAATAGTTGAGTTACTTTTACAGTAATTTTCTATTTAGTTAATAAATTAACCAGCACAAAATATAAGACATAAATTTAATTTAAGTAGCAATTCATGACGAAAAAATGATTTATTTTATGTCTTAATTCCAATTAAATAAAATTAAGTACAATGCTTGTAAGTTGTACTGTTTTTCAAGAAATTAACTGCTATAGCACGTAATTGTTGATGAAAGTACAGAGAACAAGAGCGGGTTAGATCAGTGAGTGAGATAGATCATTTAAAAAGTTAAACTTCGCAGATAGCTCATTTTTTATGACTATTTTTTTTATTTTTATATAATTGTTACACATTCTATATGATACTCTTCGCAGTAGATGATTAAAAAGGTGCATTTTTTATTTTATTGAAAACAACGTAAAGATTATTTTTTTTGTAAACGGGTGGGGATACAAGAAAATTACCGGATGCTTTTTTATAGGAAAAAAATACAATCTTTAATTTTATTAAGAATATTTTTTTTCGTAAAGTTGTTATTAACGAAAATATGAATTTTTTTCTACTTTGGGGGTTTTAACCCTCTTTTTATTACTTGATTTTTTCCAAAAACAATAGGGCTCTTCCTCTAAATGGGATTGATTTTTGTGTTAAATCTCAAGTCGATCCGATAAACCGTTCTTGAGTTATGGTGGTCACAAATTTCGTTACAGACAGACGGACAAAAAATAAAAGTCATAAAAAGTCATGAAACGAACGAATTTGCAAATGTTTGCTCTAGGATAAATATTAACGATTTTAGAGATGGTCCGAGTAATTGCAATATACTCTTTTGCGAAGAGTATAATAACGATTAAAAAGCTCAGGAAAGTGTAAAAACATCCTCTTTAATGGCGCACAACTAGGACAAAGCTATAATCAAAGTATAAATATTTAGACAGTTAGGTACATAGATAGGCGAACATATTGTAGGGTAGGTATTTCTGCACAAAAACAATAACGTTATCCGATAAGTAAACAGATCGATATTGATTACCGTCACTTATTAAATGATAAAATTACACCGCCCATTGTTTGCTCTGTCCTACAATAATACCATATTGTCATCGTTATTCGCTATACCGACTAATGAAATTCCAACATTACTATTTTAGTACGTATTTAAACTGATAATAAAGTCTACAGAGTTTTTCTAAATTGACACATTAACTCGATGGTACGTTGTTGGCGCATGCCCAGAAAGTTGTCAAAAAAGTATACAGGGCGTCAGCGTAATTTTGCCTTTTTTCATATGGCAAATAGCAGGAAAAAATCCAAGACATTCGGTAAAAACAGTTTATTGAAAAAGTGCCCCCCTTTGGAAATAATGGCCTTTAAGCAGGTAGACTAAAAACACGTAATCATAAATATTTACCAAATGTTTTGTCCAACCATCATGCAATTTGCACAATCAATAAAGGTAATAAAAAGGGTCATTTAAAACTCATTTTGAAATTTGGGGCCCCTTTTAAAATGCGTTAAACACTGGTAGTGTTAATAAAAACTGCATTTAATTTCTTTACCTTTAAGGATTTTGTAATTTTGTTTATTTTTTTGAATACCCCAATTCAAGTAAAAAATTTTTTTATACTTAAAATTTCTAAAAAACTGTACCGTTTTTGTATAAACTTCCAAAAACTCTCTTGATGTACCTCATATTTTGCATTTGACTTTGCACTAACATAAATTTAGTGACAGTGGTCAGTGAGATAAAAATTTCAAAAGAAAGTCTAGTCTTATGCAAAAATATGGGGTACATTAAGAGTGTTTTTGGCAGTTTATTCGTAAACGGTACAGTTTCTCAGAAAGAAAGTGGTAAAAAAAGTTTAAACCTAATTTGGAGTATTAAAAAAAATTAAACAAAGTTACAAAATTTTTAAAGTTAAAAAATTTACATGCAGTTTTTATTAACACTACCAGTGTTTGACCCATTTTAAAAGGGGCCCCAATTTTAAAAATGGTTTTAAAATGACAGTTTATATTATCTTTATTTATTGTACAAATTTCAGGATGGTTGAACAAAACATCTGGTAAATATTTACGATTACGTATTTTTAGTGTACCTGCTTAAAGGCCATTATTTCCGAAAGGGGGGCACTTTTTCAAAAAACCGTTTTTTCCGAATGTCTTGGTTTTTTCCCAGCTATTTGCATTATCAAAAAAGCAAACTAAACTATATCCTTTGAGATTTTTAAGAGCTTTCTAATTTTTTTAGTTTTTCTTCTAATTAACGTTATTTCCAAGAATGCATTGTAATTTGCATCATTTAATGATACTTCATGTCATACTTTACCATATAAAAACCATGTTCAAGACAATAATAGTTTCAGGACACTTACCTAGAACAAAGAAAAGTTTTGTTTAGCTTTTAAACTACATAGTACAATAAAACACAATTAAAACGATTTCCTAATTTTACTGCCAGTTATTCTTACATTAGGTAATTTCCAACTTTCATACAAATTCCTGTTTTTTGGTTTTATAACAAACGTGACTGAGTTGAGTGTTTAATTGCTGTTTTAAAAACAACAAAAACAAAAGTGAAACACTATAAATTTAAGGTTTTGGTACTAAAATTGAAGGATAATCAATAACTTATTAAAATTTTGTTATTAAAGTGGTGAGAATTCAAAGGTACACTAGAATATTTAAATATACCATATTTTGTGCTTTTGTTTTTTTGCTAATTCACAACTTTAATGTAAATTAGCAAAAAATTTGGGAAATTTCCAAAAATGTTTATAAAAAATATTTTTTCTCTCTGAAAATAAAATTATTTTGTATCTAAATTGCTTTTATGTTGTCAAAAGCGAATCTGCATTTAGATTTTTTTGTAAAGGTTTGTCACAAAAAAAATCGAATGTCGCGTTTAAAGTTACCTTTGAAAGCTTATAGCAATAAAACTAAAAGTGCTGTAAATGTTTAAGTGCCAGATTCGGATTCAGCACCTCGTTTTACATAAGTAGGTATACGAGTTTTCATTTGTGGCAAAAATTATTTGTGGCCGTGGCAATAAAAAAACTACAAATATTTGGACCCTTAAGTAGTTAAAAATGAGGTAAATTTTGAAAAAATAGATTTGCCTGAAACTGTGTTTTTATGCTTATTAAATGTCGTAGAAAACAAATCTGCAATCGGATTCTTTCCGGGTGCTTTGGTTCTTTTGCTATAGCACTTCAAAGTTAGCCAAATTTGGAAAATTTCCAAAAATTCTTAGCAAAAATAATTTTTGTCACCGATTTTAATGAAACCTATTTTGTATCTTAATTTTAGGCTGTAGAATACAAATCCGCATTTAGATTTTTACGCTTGTTTTCTTCGTAAATTATGTGACTTTACAAAAAATCAAGTGTCGCGTTTGAAGTTGCATTTGAAAGCTCATAGCAATAAAACTAAAAGCGATGTAAATGTTTAAGTGCTAGATTCGGATTCAGCAGCTCGTTTTACATAAGCATGTCAGTTTTCATTTATGGCAAAAATTATTTGTGGCCGTGACAATAAAAAAACTGCAAATATTTGGACCCTTACCCCTTAGTTAAAAATGAGGCAAATTTTGAAAAAATAAATTTGCATGAAACTGTGTTTATTAAATGGCGTAGAAAATAAATATGCAATTGGATTCTTTTTAGGTGCTTTTGTTTTTTTTGCTAAAGCACCTCAAAGTTACCCAAATTTAAAAAATTTTCAAAAATTCTTAGCAAAAAGAATTTTTGTCTCCGATTTTAATAAAACTTATTTTGTATCTTGCTTTTATCCTGTAGAATACAAATCTTTAGATTTTAAGGCATTTTTTTTATGTAAATTAGGTGACTTTACAAAAAATCAAGTGTTGCGTTTAAAGTTGCATTTAAAAGCTCATAGCAATGAAACTAAAAGCGCTGTAAAAGTTTAAGTGTCAAATTCGGATTCAGCAGCTCGTTTTACATAAGCATGCCAGTTTTAATATAGGGCAAAAATTATTTATGGCCGTGGCAATAAAAAAACTGGAAATATTTAGACCCCTTAGCTAAAAATGAGGTAAATTTTGAATAAATAAATTTGCCTGAAACTGTGTTCTTATGTTTATTAAATGGCGTAGAAAATAAATCAGCAATCAAATTTTTTTCAAGTGCTTTGGTTTTTTTGCTAGAGCATAGCAAAGTCAAAATGACAAAATCGTAAGCTTTTCAAACGTATTGAAAGTTTCAGACACCCTATAGAACGCGACAGCAAAGTTTTTAATGCATTCCATTTTCTAAATGGGTAAACGGGGATAAAACCTCGGATTGTGAGCATTATTAGAGTTCTAAGCCTTAAGTGTGTTAGTAATACCCTTCCATTACCGGAAAACTGGAAAAAGGCGGGCTACGCCTGCTCCTGAGGGATAAAAATATCCTTTGTTGCGTTTAACACCCTATTTTAAAACAAAAACAGCGATATTTTTGCTTAATAAGTAACTAAACAGTTCACAGTCAATGTTTTTGTGTAGATATAATAGTATTATACTAACCCTATCTAAAAACATAATTTAAAGCCTAGAGCCTAATGTTTAAGGCCGATTTATAGAACGTTACTTTCACTTTACTTCCACTTTACTTCGGCGTAACTTTACAGAAAATTAAATAAAATACATGGGAATGGATTAGCAAATTTTTACTTCACTTTAGCGCTACTTTGTTGATTCATTTAGCTGTAAGTAGTACTGTTAAAAGCCGAGCTTGGCCGATCATGCGCAAATTTTGCAAAAATGAGATATTCACCCTTATTGGCAAGGGTGGTGATTACGGAATATCGCTTCGTACGAAACCTGCTGGTCTTCTTATGTAGGTTTCGTACGAAGCGATATTCTGTAATTACCGCTCAGGTGTAAATAGTCAAATGTCTCGAGTTCAGACACATGCGCATACCTGTTCCCAATTTCACGTAACTTTACATACTATAAATTTAGCAAATTTGTTAAGTTACGTGGAAGTGAAGTTACGCCGAAGTAAAGTGAAAGTAACGTTCTATAAATCGCCCTTTAGGGTAGTGTAAGTCAATGTTTTTATGCAGTTGTAGTACAATTATACTAACTGTTTATAAAAACATTGACTTTTTTGGCCATTTCCTATTTCTGTAGTATTTTTTACCTTTTAAGGCAATGTAATAAACTCCAGATCAATAACTATTAACGCATTAATGCCAAAACTATATAAAGGCATAGTAAAATTGGTGCCAGACAACGGTTAACTTATTTTATCTACTACGTAGCTATTGAAAATGTTCATGAAATGTAAACTCGTAAATTTTTTACGATTGCTTTATCATTTTGAAATAAATTAACACTGCTGCTGCCTGTTACTTTACTAGTCATCTTTATTCATCATTTTTGCTTGGATTTAAAATAAAATTAAGAGAGCGTAGATTGGAAAAGTTGCAGGAACCGGAAAAGTTTAGAGTTAAAAGAAAGTTTGAGTCTAACGAAGGTTTTTAATTTTTTTTAGGTATTGAAATATTTGCAGTGATTTTAATCAACCTCTCTGTAATTTTTTGAAGCTCAAAGAACGTAGTTTAACATTTCTATAATAAAGAACATATTTTTCCCACTTATTGGATTAAAAGGAAATGTCGCGAAGCATTGAAACTGTAGTTATGTAATGTTGGTTGTCTAAAATCAACAAAAAACAGCACTTTCTGATCATGCTCAGTGAATTTATAAGAATTAATTTTAATTAAAAATTGTGCTTACCAGCAACATAAATAAACAAAGCACAAGTTGACATATTCTAAAAGTGCATCAATAAGCGTTTAAATACAGAATTTTGGCAATTTAGAAGCACTATTTTTTTGCATTTTAAATCGCTAAAATTCTGTATTTAAACGCTTATTAATGAACCTTTGGAAAATGTCAACTTGTGCTTTGTTTATTTATGTTGCTGGTAAGCACAATTTTTAATTAAAATGAACGTTTATAAACCCACTGAGCAATGACCAGAAAGTGCTGTTGTTTGTTGATTTTAGGCAACCAACATTACATAACCATCATGCTTCGCGACATTCTTCGTTAAACCATGACTTAGTCTGTAAGTAAACAATTTTTGTAGGTATTATTCGAAAAATTTAATTCACTTTTTCTCGTTGGTTAATAGAGAAAAATGCAATTTGAGTTCGCGAGTAATAAAATGAATTTTTCCTGCTATTTGCAGTGTAATAAGCAAACAATGCTTATTTGGTTCAGTAGAGATAGTTTACAAAAAAGAGACGCTACACTATACTTGCAAAAATTTTCAGTTTTTTATGAAACAATGTATTTTCTTTAACTTTGCCAATTTTTTCACTTTGAAATCTTTATAAAAATAAATCAATATTTGGCTTTGAGTGTCTTGTCTTTTTTTATAAAGTGGCTCTACCTGCATTCTGGGTTATTATTTCAGAGCGATGAGTTTTGCACTAACTGAAAAGGGATTCTAAAGCAAACTTTATGTTGAAATGTTAGACTGGCCTTTGCAAAGGTCACGATCTATTTATTCAACCCTCGGGATTTGGGATGAACGCCGATGTTGGAAATGACCTTTTAGGCCTTTAAAAAGAAGTGTTATGTTGCTATAAAGCTTCCTACTAAAGCTGAATTAGGCACTATGTTCGAAAGCTTAGGATTTTGTCTTTTTGACTTTGATTTGCTTTAGCAAAAATACTAGAGCACTTGGAAAAAATCTTATTGCAGATTTGCTTTCTATGCCTTTTAATACACCATATTAGTGATGACGAAATATGGGGCCAACGAGTTACCACCAGTAGAGTGCATAAGGATTGTCGTAACTTTTTTGTTTCTAACAATTTTATAATTTTATTTGTTGTTGCTGGTAGATGGGTTCAATAAGAAACATTCTTATCACCTCAAACTTCTTGCTTAACTGTACCGATTTAAAATAATTAATTAAAACGGGGTTTATGGTATTTACTTTCTTGCACAAAACTAGCATTTTTTCACTGTTTGCTGTCACTCAACTAAAGTAAGTTTTTTATCTAGTTTTAAGCAAGATAGGAAGTACAATAAGACCATTTTTAATTAATTATTCCAAATCCATACAGTTAAGCGAAAAGTTTCAAGTGATAAGAAAATTTCTTATTGAACCCATCTACCAGCAACAATAAATAAAATTGCAAAATTGTTAGGAACAAAAAAGTTACGACAATCTTTATGCACTCTACTCCTTGGTGGTGGTAACTCCATTTCTAGGGGAGCTACAAATGTCAAAACAAGTTTGAAAGGAATGTTTTTATTGCCGTTAATGATTCCGTTAATTTTATTATGTTTCGACAAACCAATGAAGATATTTAAGATCAAGTATTTGTAGTGAAGTAGACTTAAAGGGGTGTAGTTTTTAATGTGTAGCCTAGAACATGTATCTGTCTATTTCGTCCTCTATCTAACCTCTAAATAGATGCACTCGTATTGGTCGGGACATCCTATAGTGTCGTTTTATTTACTTACAAGTTGTGCTTTGAGATCTTTGGGACAAACAGGTCCAAGCCACTGATGTATATTGATATAACGTTTCGGAAGCATTTTGTAACAAGTAACACTTTGCCTATAGTCCAAAGGATCAAAAAGTCCTGCGGCAGCCTGAATGGGCGATCCACTTTCTTGTAATACAACCATGATGTCAGACGTTTCGGCTTAATTAGTAGCACATCATCACTATTAATTCGGTTTGTTGCTAATTATAAGGCGTAAAAATAGATCACAATATTGTTGTTGTTTGGTCACAGAGAAGGCACTACACTGTTGTTTAATTTTAAGTATATGTTTAATTTTAGTTTGATTTTTTGCACGATATCTGGTATCACAGTCTAAGGTAGAGTAAATAAGGGCTGGAATAAAATAAATAAATCAGGCAATGTCTAGTTTAGTAGTTACGATCGCCAGGCACGTTTGAGGATGTGTTTGTTGGATTTTAAGGAGCGATAAATTTGTAGTCTTGGAAATCTTGTTAGTGTTGGCGAGGCAGTAGTAATTGCCCTCACTTTTCTAAAGCCACATTTGGGCTACTTTTATTAATTGATATGGTTTCCCTTTCTTTAAAAGAGCTTAATTTTAAAAAGCGTTGTACAGTCAATCTGTCCTAAATAATGAGGGTACATCAACAAAATTCCTGGTAGGGCCGCCTTTTCTATATGATGTAACTGGATGTCCAAAGAGTTAAACCCCAAATTGGCGTATATCTACCTACTACAGAAACGGAGTTATGGCCCCCCAAAGGGCCCCCTTCAATTCATCACGGTGGAATTGCACCAAATTTTGTAAATAGATGTCAAATAAGGTTCTAAAAATATTTTTATAAAAAAAAATCTCTAAAAAAATGCCTTCACCCCCTAAATAGCCCCCAAAGAGTAATAACCAATCATGTTGGATTTACACCAAATTTTGCGGTTAGATGCATAATACGATGCTTAAAATTATTTCCTTCTAACTTTTTTTCAAAAAATAATTCCTTCGCTCCATAAACGAAGAAGGCTTTTAAGGGAGGCATAGAATTTTTTTTCAAAAAAAGTTATAAATAAATATTTTTTAGCATCTCATTTTACATCTATCTGCAAAATTTGGTGTAAATCCAACGTGATTGGTTATTACTCTTTGGGGGCTTTTTAGGAGGTGAAGGATTTTTTTTAGAGATTTTTTTTTATAAAATTTTTATTAAAAGTTCATTTGACATCTATTTGTAAAATTTGGTGTAGTTCCACCGTGATGAATTAAAAGGGGCTCTTTGGGGGGCCATAACTCCGTTTCTGCCATAGGTAGATATACGCCAATTTGGGGTTTTACTCTTTGGACATCCAGTTACATCATATAAAAAAGGCGGCCCTACCAGGAATTTTTTTGATGTCCACATACGGATTGACTGTACTAATAGTGAATTTTGGATACAACAGATCATACTTAAGATATATTTTTCAAAAGGTTAAAACAAGACAAAAAAAAAAGAAAAGGACATGAAAAGTTTAAAGGACGAATAAGAAACGAAAGCTACAATGTTGGACCGCTTTAAAACAAATTGAAATCTCTTTTTAATGTCGCATAAAATCTCATTGAACATCAAAACCCAAGGGAAAATTTAAATTTAAGAAACAAAAGAAAAGACAATTTTGTACTGAAGCAGCTTATCGATTCCCAGAGAATTAAATGTTCCACTGGTTGCCAAACATTCTACAAACTTCTTAATAAACGATTAAGGCTATAGATCCAAATTCATAAATGGGATGTTCTGTGCACTCAAAAGTTCGTAAAATTCATCTCCCTGAATGTCATTTATTTTCGAAATTTCAACAAAATATGCAAGGAGTAATACATCAATAACTATGATTAAAAATATTTAGGATAATGTTTGTGATACATAGAAGTGGTACTGAGTGCAAGAAATAATAACAATATGGTAAAATAGTACTTTTAGTGTTTTTCTTTCTAAATTAAAATCTTTGAACAAGCACATCTATATTAGGGAAAAACGTAAGTTGCAATTTTAATCATTTACAAGCTTAAAAAACTATGGTAAATTAACGTATTATGGTTTTGCATAGACCACGTAATGTATATAAACCAAAAAATGTATACGTAGTCGAAAAAACAAAACAGAAATAGTATAATGATTTTTAAAGTCAGATTTTCGACACAAAGAAATAACCGATTTAAATGAAACAACAATACGTTTATACCCTATTTTTGTAGTTTTCAAAACTACGTTTAGTTTTAATGTAGATGTGCTATTTAGTAGAATTGACGGGAGATCAACGGAGATGACTTATACGAGCTTCTAGGAGCACAGATCTTCGAATCTGTGCTCCAGCCTTAAGAACGAGATAATTAAGTTTCTTTTAATGTCCACATGTGAGCCATTAGGAATTATCTGCATGAAAAACGGGCTTGTTTATGTCTTTATAAAGCTCCAAGCTTAAAGAGAATGGAAGAAAGAAAATCCAGTTAGACATAAAAATGTCAAATTAATTATACAATCTGCGATTCAGGATGTTTTCCGCTTTTATTCCAAGTAAAATAAAAGTTAGGACAGATTTTATCAACGTAAAACTAAAACCACAAACTTTAAATTTTGCAAGGTGATACAAAAACCAATGTTTCCTTTAAATTAAACACAGGGAAACCTGACTGTCTGTGTATTTACCGGAACATGATATCATTTTACGTATATCAAATTAAATATCGCCGGCACCAAAACAAGACCTCGTAACTTCTATTTCACTAAAATGTGATTTAAAAAAAAAACCACGAATTATGCACATTTAAATTCTGCTTTCATTGGCGACAAGTTGCAAAAGTTCCTTGTAGTTTCTGGCAACAAGAAATAGTTGCTTTCAGTAAGATTTAATTTTAGACGAGATCTTGCGTTGGTGCCCGCGATATATGAGGTAAACCAAACTTAGGATGTGGAGTAATTTTAATATTAAAATATGCAAAATTAAATCCAGAACATAGCTTTTTTTAATGATATCTACATAATAGGAAACCCAAAACCATGTTTCTTTAAAGGAAATTTAAGGCTATAGATTCAAATTTATAAATGGGATGTTCTGTGCACTCAAAAGTTCGTAAAAGTCATCTCCCTGAATGTCAGTTATTTTCGAAATTTCAACAAAATATGCAAGGAGTAATACATTAATAACTATGATTAAAAATATTTAGGATAATGTTTGTGATACATAGAAGTGGTACTGAGTGCAAGATATAATAAAAATATGGTAAAATAGTACTTTTGGTGTTATTCTTTCTGCATTGAAATCTTTGAACGAGCACATCTATATCAGGGAAAAGCGTAAGTTGCAATTTTAATCATTTACAAGCTTAAAAAACCATGGTAAATTTACGTATAATGGTTTGGCATAGACGACGTAATGTATAAGCAAAAAATGTATTCATAGTCGAAAAAAAAAAATATATAATGATTTTTGAAGACAGATTTTCGGCACAATGAAATAAACGATTTAAATGGAACCATAATACGTTTGAAGCTCTATTTTCTAGTTTTCAAAACTACATTTAGTTTGAATATAGGATGGGGCCCTCATGTAGATGTGCTATTTAGTAGAATTGACGGGAGCTCAACGGAGAAGACTTATACGAGCTTCTAGGAGCACAGATCTTTAAAATGTGAATTTGCATCTCTAGCCTTACAAAAAAAATTTTACCACTAAATTTTTTGTCATTGCTGAATAAATCAAAAAAATTAATTAAGGACAATTGGCACTTGTAATATAATCAAGGTGCACAAACGAAGTATTCAAAAATCCGTGGATAATTAATTAAAAAAGAAAACCCTTCAAATAATGCCCTACTTTACTCTAAGAAACGCAAATTAGTTTTTAAAGTATAACAACCATAGAAATAGAATGACTAGAAATAAATTGCTTATAATCATAACATTACCAGTGTGTGGATCCAAGATCTAAAAGGCTAGCATAGGGAAGTTCCATTGAAAACGTTAGTTTATTTACGTCCACTTACTCATTAGTCCATATAACTTACATTGGGTAAACAAAAGGATCTTGGCCCCAAACAATGAATTTTTATACCTTCTCTATTGTAAATATATAATCTCTTTGGTAACGACAAAGAATCACTTAGTTTTTCCACAATTTGAACTTTCAGAATTTATAAAATATTAAATAAAGCCATTTACATCAAACGTGCTTGGGTTTCGTAAACACTTCATTTTTATAACGTAAAATAATGCTTTTGATAGAAACAAATTTCGATAGGATAAAATTTTGATCGATTTACTTTTAGACTACCTTAATAAAAATTGATGTCCTTTTTATTTTTTTCTATTCCTTGGACTTCGTTCTAAGAAACCAAACTATAAACTAGAGCGGGTTAGGTCAGTGAATAGGTTAGATCAGTGAGCCTGTTAGAGTTTTTTTTATGAAATGTCGACATTTAATAGGATACTCCTCGCAGTAGGTAGTCAGAGAATAATAAAATTAAAAATAAAAAATAATTTTTTTATTTTTATAAAAAAAATCTGCGAAGAGGTTAAACTATTAACTCTTCCATAAAACAAAAGATTTATTAGCGAAGAGCATAAATAAGTATTAATTCTGACACTGACGTTTAGGATTTAAATAGGCTTTAGAAAGATGCTTTTGTTTTAATTTTTTTTTTGCAAAGCCACCTTGACTGGGCCTAGACTTACCTGACTTAGAACTTTTTCATCACTAAAAACCTTTCTTTTGGCCTTTTTTGTGTTAAAAATTTGACAAAAAAAAAAACAAAAATACTTTTTAACACAGAATTTAATTTCCTTTCATTTTTATGACCCGACTTTTTTTTGTGAATTGATAAATAACGAAGATACGCCGTTTTTTTTAAATGGGGGGCCTAGGTGGGGCCGGACAAAAAAAAACTTAAATATACTTTTTGTAAAGAATTAAAAGGGTTTTAATATTATCGAAATAAAAATTCTTTAAATTGTATAATAACTGAAATATGATTTTTTGTCCAGTTGGGGGGTGCAGAAGCCCCCTTTGTTATGACCCGATTTTTACCAACAACGAACTTGACCTAGATTTTAATAAGAACGATTTTTCCTGAAAATTTGAACTTGATGGGACCTTTGGTTCTTAAGTTAGAGTGTCTACAAAAAACGTGACAGACGGACGGACAGACGGACAGACGGACGGACGGATTTTTTGAAAGTTGTTCAAAATTCGATGAAACGAACGAATCTGCAAGAATTTTTGCTCTAGGATGATTTTTGACGATTTTAGAATTTTCAAAACAATCACAATATACTCCTCGTTTTTGACTTTGTCTGCGAGGAGTATAAAAAGAAAGATATGTAAAAAACCCGTCTGTAGTATTTAATTTGTGTCTCTTTAGTCTTTTTAAGGTAGAAACAAAAATTAGTCTGAACTTTTAGTTGCCTTTTTGGGAAAACCTTTAAAAGAGAAAATGTTAAACTTTCCTTTGCAGAAATTAAGCATCTCATGCTTCAAATGTTTCAGAGTTGATTTTTTTTTATATTTGATTTTTTTTGCAAATTATCATCATAAAAAAATTGATAATTTTTTTTTATTTTGTCAATGAGAACTTCTTATTTTTAAAGTTTGGTTTCTTACATGCAAATTTTTTATTTTATTTTGTTTTAATTAATACACTATGTTAGTGGAATTGTGCTTAAATTGACACCCTAAATACAGGGTGTCCAAAAAATGGCGCATAAACGCGATGGTACGTTGTTGGGGCATGTCTAAGCACCCCCAAAAAATAGTTAAAAAAAATCCATCTCAAATACCCTTGAAGATATGAGGCCTCAAAGTGCGAAACTTTAAACGCGTATATCTTAAAGATAACAGCACATATTAACGTAAGAAATGGCTAAATACAAAGGCACAATCTATCTAAAATTATTTTACCATTTTTTATCTTTTAAATGGTCAAATTTATTTTTATAATCAATTTAATTTTACAAAAATTTCATGAAATGAAGCTGACAACAATGTCAATATAATCTAATGCAAAAATGTAGGCTCAAGAATCTAGATGTATTTTACAAACTGTGTTGTCAGACTTATGCAACTTTGTTCGCATTTTTCTCGAAAAATATGACAGATGGATTTTTTTTTGACAATTTTCTAGGGATCCCTGAAAATGCCCCAAGAGCGTACCATCGCATTTATGTGCCATTTTTTTAACACTTTGTATAAGCATTAACTCATGAATTAATGGAATTATTAAATCTCAAACTAGAAGTACTATCGTGGGCATGAAATTTAAAACGATCAATTTTTGCATTGTAAATATGGTCAAAATAGTGGCTAAACATCTCAAGTTTTATGCGAAGTGGACATTAACAAGAAACATTTCTCTGATGTTTTACGAAGATTAGAGCCTTATTGTTATCCTAAAACAAAATTATTTAAAAAAGGAAATATCTTCTTACTATTTTTCTCGCCGGCAGCACATTTTACATAATTTATTTTATTAAAATACATTTGACGCATTTGTTGTCAAAATAACATGACATAAAAAACCCCATTCACAATAGAGTAAAATTTAAAAAATCAGAGGTGTCTGATAAAAATCGTTTTAAATTCCATGTCCACGATAGTATGTCATTTTACGCACAATTCCCTTGCATAATTAGGTTAAAAATGAAAACATTTTTGGCCAAAAAACATAAAATTTTTGACTGAAAAAAAAGTTGTGTTAAAAAAAAATAGTGATGATCAAAATTTGTTCTATCGTAACAAAATCTTATAAGGACGTTTTTTGACTACAAAAAACAATCCTTCCTCAATTGCAAAAAGGTCCTTACGTAAATATAAACACGTCACTTAAAAAAACAACTCAAAAATCACTTTTCTTCATCAACATTTCAAAAAACACAAAATCACTTATTTCACAAAAAAACATTAATAAATAATTTATATGAAAAAAAGTCACATATGTGTTGTTTATTATCCTTCAGGACTACGCAGCAGGATAACACAGGAAACAGAAATCCTGCGGCGGCCGACTGAAATGTGGAAAACTCGCGGCGATCACAGAGACTGTCTGCGCATAACTGAGACTTCTATGGTCGAGCCAAAGCACACTAGATGTTGGCAAGGCCCCACCAGGCCAAGACTTGACGGCACGCTTCGATCCTTCTTGTTGGCATGATGGTAAAGTTTATTTACCTTTGAGGATAAGCATGGGTCGTTTTCATGGGTGGATGCGTCTCTCAAGTTGATTTTTGACGAAAAGTTATGTTCGTGTTTTGTTACATGCGTTTTAATGTTTGTTAAACTTAAATATGGAAATTTCTTCAGGGGGATAGCATAAATATGTGTTGTAGTCTAAGCGGATTGGAAAAAAAATGCCGCTTAACGTTACAGAATACACTTCCTTAATTTTTAAAGTTTCATGGAAACATTTTAATTGCTTAAAGGTGCATTCCCAATGAAAAAACTTACTTTTAATATTTCCAATTTTATTAAATTTGATCGATTTGTTTGATATTTAAACATTTTTATTTATTTATTTACTTGGGGTAAGTTGTTATTAAAATAAACTACCAAGTCGTTAATAAGCAAACACAAGTCACATTAATTTCACACACAATTTAAAATTTGTAGGTTTCTTAGAAAAAAATTCCAACCAAAATCTGCTTATGCAGGATTGTAGCCACTACCCCCAGGAATATAAAAGTAAAAAATTCCCACAAAATTTCCGTGACGTTTAGCCCCCATCTTGCATAAAAGTGAGGAGTAAGTTTTCTGTTAATACCTAAACTATTCGGCACTTTTGAGAAAAGTTTTAAAAATGTTTAGAAACATTATTTTAATAAGAATACAATCATTTTTTAAAAAATAATAAATCACCAATATTAACGATTCTATAGCTCTTTGAAAATCACCTTATTTCATCATAATCGTCTATCTTAGTCATACAGTCCTGAAGCATAGATTGCAGCGTTCTCTGTAGGACCAAATTAGCACATTTTCAAAATGCTATAAAATCTTTAATATTGGTGATTTCTTATTTTTTTTGTATTCTTATTAAAATAATGTTCCTAAAAATTTTTTAAACTTTTTTCAAAAGTGCTAAATTGTTTAGGTATTAACAAAAAGCTAACTCCTCACTTCTATGCAAGATGGGGGCTAAACGTCACGAAAATTTTGTGGGAATTTTTCACTTTTATGTTTCTGGGGGTAGTGCCTACAATCCTGCATAAGCAGATCTTGGTTGGGATTTTTTTCAGGGGGCATTATTAGAATGATTGGGCTAGGGTAAAATCTATAACCCTTTGGTTCGCCTGCTTTGTTTTTTTAATTGTGAATGGATTCACTTTTATTGCTGATACGTTAGCAAGTAGCCAAATTAATTTTTGTGACGTCACAAAACTGGATCTTCTAGAAAATAAGGCCTCCAGAATTCAAAGAGATAAACATGAGAGTGCGCTGGCCTGATAAAATGAAGTATGCCTTGCTACGAATCACTTTTAGTCTGGCAAAAAATGTGACATTTCTCTTGTTGAAATTGTTAATAGATTTTAAAAAATTTCAAATTTTGTGGGAGAGATTTTCAGACCAACTTTTGAACTTTTACAAGTTAGAGACTTCCGTTGTCGCCATTTCTCAAATGCCAGAATTATTTCTTAAACAAATGTACTTTTAACAACTTTTAATTTCGATTAGATACAGCTTTGGCTCCAAATCACCTAACATTATAAAAACAATTAAAAAACGTTCAAGTCCATGATTTTTTCAAATTATTTCTACACCAGTAAGGTGAACCGATCTGTGACCACGGTTAACGAACTTAAGTTTTAATTCTTTATTTTAATTCCTAAGGAAGCCAAAAGCTATTATACGTTTAAGGTTCTTGATCTTGACTTTTTTTTGAGTTATTTTTCCATGAATACCAACATATAGGGTATAAAATGGCATGACACGATGTAACTCTGATTTATGTCACTTAACCACGTGATGAAATCGATTTTATTCTATCCAGTCCAGAAATTAGCTAATGAAGTGTTGTCTCCGTTGATTAAAAACATGCAAGTCTATTTTCAAAGGGAAATACACACTAGAATGGGTATGTTTTATAAAACTATGGTGTTTTGCCAATTTTTAGATCTATGAGCTTTCAAAGCCAACTTGAAACGCGAACCCTATTTTTTCAAAGTGTTTCGAATTTTTTGGTAAAAGTTGAATTTAAAAATGTCATTGTTTCCATTTTCTGTTAATAAAACAGTACACGTTAAACTGAAACCTAATTTGAGACACAATTTAAAAGTACTTCGATTTTTCGTTTTCCTATGCATGAAAATTCAAGTCCCCATAGACTAAGGAAATTAAAAACTAATAGACTTCGGAAACTCATCAAAAACATGCATTAGCGCTTAAAGGTCCACACACTTCTATTTAACACAGAAAAAAGGTTATTACCCAACGGATTACGGGAATCGATTTCATTTTCATCGAGCTAAAATTGGTAATCATTGGGCGCATTAGTTGTGCCAAAAGGTAATCAATTTTATTGTTAAGTGTCTCAAATTGTTAAAAATGACGTGTTTATAAAAAAACAAAATGTAGTTTTTTCGCAATATTTTTTTTTTGTCGAATTAAACTTAAAAGGACTTTTAATGCCGAATGGCGGCATCAATCACGTTTCATCTGATAGCTTCACATATCGATAAAACTAAAATAAAACTTAAAACAAATGCAATAAATAAAATGAAGCACTGCGTCAATAAAAATGATTCGGATAATAAGAAATGTAGAATAAAATGAAAATGTCATATCTACACGCGAACTAAAAATAATATTAAAAGAAGCTATACAAAAAAATCAGATACGAAAAAGGTAGATATGGAAAAAAGCAATAAGAGGGATTTATTGAATTTAGACTTTGCAGCACCAACGCCGGTAAAATCTAAATAACATTCAACATTGACGCGCATTTTTTAATAAGATTTTCTTCAAACCACCAGATAAAATATTTACAGCGCTATGCATATTTTTTTCACATAAAAATTTACCGTTTTCAGAAATAAAAAAAATTGTGAAATATTAAATGCTATAAAATAAGAGTAAAATGTATTTCTATCGGGTATGAAAAGAAAGAGCTATTCACTAAAAGTCTCTTGCAGCACATTTTACATAATTTATTTTATAAAATACATTTGACGCATTTGTTGTCAAAATAACATTCGAAAACTGACATAAAAAACCCCATTCACATTAGAGTAAAATTCAAAATACTCAAAGGTGGCTGATAAAGAATAGTTTTCAATTCCATGTCCACGATAGTACATTACGTGGTCCATGCCAAACCATTATGCGTTAATTTACCATGGTTTTGTTAAGCTTGTAAATGATTAAAATTGCAACTTACGTTTTTCCTTAATATAGATGTGCCCGTTCAATGATTTCAATGTAGAAAGAAAAACACCAAAAGTACTATTTTACCAAATTTTTATTATTTCTAGCACTCAGTACGATTTCTATGTATCAAACATAATCCTTAATATTTTTAATCATAGTTATTGATGTATTACTCCGTAGTTTTACATATTTTGTTGAAAATTCGAAAATACTGACATTCATGGAGATGACTTTTACGAACTGTTGAGTGCACAGAACATCCCATTTGTGAATTTGAATCTATAGCCTTAGGCAATTTAATTACAAAATCAAGTAATACCCAATATTAAAGTACATCTACAAATTCTTTAAAAGGCAAAGAAAGTTCCTATTTGCGCAGTAAGAAAGTAGAAACATGAAATATGAAGTATTAGTATTCCTAAAGTACACATACACACATCATATTAATATTTATATGAGTTGTGTTTCCTTTGGAAAATAAGAACACCACTTCCTAGCTTAAAGTTCATCTATTTCACCAGAAAGAGCAATATTTTAGCTAAACTTTATTACTCAGTCCATTTTCCCACGAGACTGAATTTAATTTTGTAGGAATTTTCTTCATCTTGGAAAATTTAAATTAAATTTGTAAAAACAATTTTTAGTTTAAATATGGAAATAACTCTGGTTACAAAAAGCTAAACTTTTTTAAACAGACTTAAAAAAAAATCTTGTATGGTAAATTTTTATAATCAGCCTTCGTTTTATGTAAAAAACAAAAGCTCTTTCAAAGTAGATACTTATTATTCTATAGCATGATTAGTAAGCAAAAACTTGCAATAATATATTGTATTCATTTAATAACGAATCATACTGGTAGCACATGTGCAAGATGGTTTTCTATGACAGCTTTATTTTATGAGAACATAACAAAGCAAGCTTCGGAAATGCTAGTTCCCATCGCCCATCTTGCTGCCGGCTATGACGTCACTTCTGCCATGCAAATTACAAAGTAATCCTCTAGTTGAGGTCTGGATTTGAGGTCATTTGAATTCCAAGAAATAGTCAGGAAGAGCTTCCCAATTTATTTAAAGGACCCTGCCTAAACTCTGCATAATTAACATCTTTCAAAGGCAACCTAAAACGCGACTTTCTAAATTTTTTTAAGCTTTGATATATACTTAAGCACTATTTAGTAGAATGGGGAACATGAATGATTTTTTTTTATTTTTTATATCGATTCTCCATGAAAAACCAATATTGTTTGTGTTTAAATATGAACCCAGAAATTAATATTTGTGCAGAAAAAAAATATTTAAAATCGTTTAAAATTGCTAGTTCAAAAACTCTTCGTACGTGATGACGTCAGCTCGTACCCTTCAGAAAAAAAAATTTGTTGGTAACGTTTGTAGCTGTCGTCAGTTGTCATTTTTGACTTAAATTTAAAAAATAATAAAAAAGACCATTTTACTTGCAAGTTTTGTCCAAAATGTGCTTACTTCAAAAAGAATTGCAAAAAGTTTATTTTGCCTCCTCAAAAATAAATTTAAATTAATGCGTCAAGCTGCTTACAATTATTTGTATCATTATTGCAATAATAAACGTCAGAAAGTAATGTGCCGAAGTGGTGAAGAATTCAAATTATATTTTTCCAAAACTCATCAATGATGAAAATAAGGTACTAAATAACATAAACAGATTACAATTATCTTCTGCATTGGTTCAACTAGTCGACATAATTTGTGATTTAGTTTTTAAGTACAAAAAAACGCCAAGTAAAAATTCACACAATAAATCACACCGCCACTACTCGCGATTGGTAAACACTGCAGTTGTCCAACTGGGGAACTTTATCACATGCCTAAAAAACGGTAACAAAGAATAAAAATATTAAAAAATGCAAAATTAAAACTAACTTTTTTTAAAACGTCAAATTATGTTTGACACCAGATTTCAAAACAACGAAAGTGCCAACATAATCAAGTTTGTGACGTCAGCTCGTACCCTAAAAAGTAGTGGGGGGTGTTTTTATGTACCCCAAAGTTTAAAAATTAATTTAAAAATAGTGGCTGGCTTAAATAAATTAAAATATGCAATAACGTATTCTAACCATGTACCTCTTTAGCTAAAATGCAATATTTGGCCAAAATCTTTCACGTTCATGTTCCCTATTGACGGGAGCTCATGACTTATACGAGCTTCTAGGAGCACAGATTAAAAGATCTGTGAATTTAAATCTCTAGTCTTAAGTCTAGGCGTGCGACACTTTCCTAATAATTTAATCTAATAAGTAATTGACCAAATAAGTGATATAATAGGTAATTTAGATATTTAGAATGTATTAGAGTGCGTGATTAAAATTCATAAAAATGCAACCATAATTTTACAAATATGCAATTTTGGTTTGATATTAGCAAAACATTCAGTGCAAATTACATGGACCGAAACTTTGTGGTTTTATTTTTCTTTTGAGACATTTCACTTCGAATTCGATTTTAATTAAAGTATGTATTATTCAAACTTCAAAGTGAAAACTTTACAATTTTTGCATAAGACATTTTTAACAAAAAATGTAATTGTATCGAACAAATAGCTTTCAATCACATTTAAGGCAACGTTTCTTAAAAAGAACAACACATGAGAATGAGGTTAAAGAAATAATAGCTGGCGGTCAAAGAACTATTCACTGACAATCCGGTTTTATATCTGCGATAAAAGCTAATATTTTTGACGGAATTACACAATTTTCATAAGAGGAGCTCGTACTTTATGGAATAAAAGTCATGATAAACTTGAACTACTTTGAAACAATTGTGTTTTATTGGTGTTAGCTAAAAAGAAAATGACTATTGCTTTTCCAAACTAATACCATTTTAAGATAAAAGAAATACTATCCATTCATGTTTTAAAAAAACCGTAGTCACCTATGAAAACTAGAACCTTTTTCTTTGAAAAGTTGAATTTTCCAAAAAGTTGGCATTACATTTCTAATTTACTGAAACTAAAAATTCAAAAATGTCAAAATTAATATGACAGTTACATAAAACAGGCGTAAAAATTAAAAAAAAGAAACAATTTCTGCTTGAGATGTGAGAATTTATAAAGAAAATTGTAGAAATTTTTGTAAAAGTGCTAATTTATCCTAGGATGCCTAAAAGGACTTCTTAACAGTGAGTACTTACATAAATAATTCCTATTTTGTGCAAACTTTTTAATGGTTTTAAAATTCGGGCATTATAAAGTAATTTAATAAAAAAATAATAAATACTTATTCTGTGTATGTTGAGACGATTGTTTTTGATTCAGATGCCCTGAACATGTTTTTAAATGCATTTTTTAATTTTTTTGACTTTTCTTACATAACCAACAAACACAAGTGACATTAATGACAATGTACAGGGTAAAATCTGTCAATCTATGGCTCGCATGCTCTGGTTTGAATAAATGGTGAATGGATAGTAGACAATAAAAAAAACCTAATCTAAAAATTTAAAAACAAAAAACATTCCCAAAAATTGCACACAAGAAAGAAAAGTAAAAATTTTAAGCCTTCTTTAACAATTAAAACGCAAAATTTTGTCGTTTGTCGTAAGACATTTTTTGCATTTCTTTTTAATTTTTAAAATGTCTGCATTAATTTTCAAGAAAATCAATTGTCATAAAATTACCCTTACCCTAGTCTACTTAAATAAATAAAAATTTAAAGACCGACGAGCGGCGTCGCATTTTTTTAATTGCCTGCAGTATTATATTCACTATTTACTAAATAAAAAAACGACAGCACCAACTAAGGACCTACAAGTAACTGCAATTTAAATTTACAAAAAACAGAAAAAAACACAAATAACTTTGCAATCTGCCGTCAATTACTCGAAAACTTAAAAATAATGCATGATCCGCGAAAAAAAATCAATTTTTTTGTAAAAATTAAAATTACGAGGTTTTGCCTTAAAGCTGTCGATTTTTAAAGTTCAGAAATAAGGGTGGATATAACACTCCCTTGATAGGCGAAGGTGCGACCCGAAGAGGGTGCAGCCAACACGCAACATTTCGTGCTGGGATAATTCAAAAATAAAATAATCCGCGGAAAGCCCATTTTATGACCATTTTAATTAAAATATTACAATTACCCCTCATAAAGAAAATTGACCATCCCCTATAAACTGTTTTTTTTTCTCAGTCATTTTTGACACACCAAATAACCGATTTAAATAAAACCATAATACGTTTGTAGCCTGCAGGCATGGTGTCGAGGTAAGTATCACTGCCTCTCACCAAAGTGAACCGGATTCGAACCCGAGAGTGATCCAAAAATGAAAAAAGTCTGCTGGTAACATTTACTGGTGGGATAAATGTTTCTAGTGATACCTGACAAGAACGTCAATAAAATCTATTGCAAAAATGTATGATCAATACTCATAGATCGGATTTTTAGATGTATTTTCCTAGACTGTGTTGCCGAATTTATGCAACATTTACTGGTGGGATAAATGTTTCTAGTGATACCTTCGCTCGGAAGACGAAGTAAAAGATGCGGTCCCGTGTGCTCATGTGCACGTAAAAGAACTCTACCCATCTTTGAGAAAGGAAGGGATACGACAAAATTTTTCGGTTGGGGGTAGTCTCACTCAGAGCATCGGTATTAAGCCATAGTTGCAGAAACAGACCAATGTAAAATAAGTTAATAAAAAAAAAAAAAATAAAAATTAAACAAAATTTAAAGATTGCGTTAAATTGGGCCAGCTTTAACAGCCATTAACCCCTTCCACCTTCTTGAATCTATACCTTTACTTCATTGTCAAAGTGACATTACCGCCTATTTTTTTACTTAATTTATTGCTTTACTTACATTTTAGCTATTTTATTAACGCCACGATAAATAAATCAAAATTCCGATAAAAATATTCCATATTTCAGCCAATCTGTTACTAAGCGCGCGGGTTGACTTAAGAAACATAGAAAAGAATACATTTGTATGTTGCTAAGCAATGTGCTACACCTTAGAATAATGGAAGTGGCCGGAAGGGGAATGCCACAAAATAGGAAAAGTGGGCAAAAGTTTAAAATTTGGAGGGCTAGAACACCTAAACCAGCCACTACATAAACAAGAGATTTTTTAAGAAAGCTCATGCCCAAGTCTTTTAGTATCTAGTAGCTTATTTTCCTTAATTGCACTTCATTTTATAAACACTTTAAATTAATTAAGCGTTTATTACTACAAGGCATATAAAAAAAACCCTAAACCTACTTTAATGTTTTAAGTCTTAACATTGCAAACTTTTAAAAAAGCTCAAAGCTAAAAATTCAAATTCACAGATTGGAAGAAATGTGCTCCTAGAAGCTCAAAAATCATTAAAATATTTTTGTTTTTTTCAAGTCATTTTCGACACACCAAATAACCGATTTAAATAAAACCATAATAGGTTTGTAGCCCTATTTTTGTAGTTTTCAAAACTACATTTAGTTTGAATATAGGATGGGGCCCTCATGTAAATGTGCTACTTAGTAGAATTGACGGGAACTTAACAGATATGACTTATACGAGCTTCTAGGAGCACAGATCTTCGAAACTGTGAATTTGAATCTTTAGCCTTGAAGTTTTTTTTCGCATAGAGTCTCTAAGACGCTTTCCTAAGAGATAAAGCTAATAGAAAAGTGACCTTATAGTAAAATACTTTCTAGTCTGTAAACTTTCAAGAAGCTGAAAAAATATCCTGATTGAGTATGATTTTATATTTTATTGCAATTTTGATTTGCTAAAATTATGAATGCGTATAATAAAATTACTAATATTAAATTTATGGTAAAAGATATAAAGAGAAGATGATATATAAAAACGTGTAGAAAGTTGTTAAATGTATGTAATATTAAAATTAATTTTAGCCTTTTGTTGTTAAACAATAATTGTTAATTAAGAGCATGGGGTGTTTTTTTTGTTGGGTTAGAAATCTTGTGTCACTTAAATTAAGTATTAATTAATTTGCAGTAATAATACCTTTTTTAGCATTTTTAATGTATTTATTTAAATTGTTTTTGTTAATTAAAAACGTATCTTTTTAAAATTTATTAACACAGGGTGTCATAAAATTGGCGCATAAACACCACTGTACATTATTGAAGCATGTCTAGCGAACCTTAGAAAAATATTAAAAAAAATCCATCTCATATACTCTTGAAAATATGAGGTCCCAAAGTGCAAAACTTCAAACGCTCATACCTTGAAGATAACAACACATATTAACAGAAAAAATGGTTAAATACAAAGCTACAGTTTATCCTAAACCATTCCACCATTTGTTTATTTTTTAAATGGTCGAATTACATTTTTATAATCAATTTAATTTTACAAAATTTTCATGAAATGAAGCTGACAACAACGTCAATAAAATCTAATGCAAAAGTGTATGCTCAAGAATCTAGATGAGTTTTTAAGATTTATTTTACAAACTGTGTTGCCGAACTTATGCAACTTTGTTCGCATTTTTCTCGATGAATATAACAGATAGATTTTTTTTGACAATTTTCGAGGGATCCCTAAGAATGCCTCAAGAGCGTACCATCGCGTTTATGCGCCATTTTTTGGACTCCCTGTTTACAATAAAAACTTTTCCAACTAGGAAAAATCAACTTAACTTTGTTTTAAAACTTCAAAACAAAATATAAAGAAATAATAAATTGTCTTTTAACAATTTTATTTAATTTAAAAGAAATTCATTTTCTTAGACAAAAAAATGTTATACACCAATTTATATTTTAAACGAAATTTTCACAGCGTCACGCTACTTTATTAAATGGCAGAAAATAATTTTACTTCCGAAATATTTATTCTTAAATCTGCATTTCGTTGAACAAATAGTATAGGAGCTATCAACATGAAAATCCACATCATAAACGGTGTCATGTTTTTTTGATATTACATAATATGGAGCGTTTTTTTTTTAAGGTAAAAACATCATAAGTGAGATCGTTTTCTTCGTACAACAAAATTGATTTTTGCACCTTCGAGCTATAACCCTGCCAACCCTTTATGATGGGTTAATCGCTTTTCAAATGTGCTTTCCAAGGTCAGAAAACCATGTAATAAAAATTCTTTATTTTACGCATAAAAGTCTACAGATTACACAAAATTAAAAATGTTCACTTCATAAATGTCTGGCAGTGTTAAGGCTCATATTTGCATATATTATTTTATTTCTTAAAAAAAAAAAAATATCCCACTTATAATGTTTAAAAAAAATGTTACCTGTTAGCGCTGCCAGTGTATTGGACAAAAGTTAAGAAATATTAAATATAATGCAATGCACAAAAAATCATGACAACGTTCAATGATGTGTGTTTTTGGTTGCCAGCTCTCGTACTAAATAAAAAACCGTAAGAACCTGTGAAAACTAATGAGTAACTTAATACATATTTGTACAGTAAAAACCACATACATCCGGTAATAATGGTTTTTGTTTTAATTTTAATATTTTATCAAATTTAAATTATACAATAAAACCACGAAACATATTTTTTTTATCGCAATCTTTATACCAAAGTTATAAATTTGCATTCAAAAGTTGTAATACTTTAGCATAATGGAAAAACTTTTAAGTAAGTAATGAATAATATTTTGTCTATTAACTTTTTCTTTTAAACATTTTTATTAAATGAAAATTGCACTTTCCAAGTAAATTAATCAGATAATTAATTAATCGATTAATAAAATTGCTAGATATTAAATAATATCGATTAGCGGTGTCATAATATTATTCTAAAATAATTTGAATAATAATGTCGCTAGCTCCATCTATCGACAATACCTTAAACCACACGTTTAAAGTACAGGAAACTGTATTACCGACACTTAGTCAACGTTTGTTACATTACCAAAGTTGGAAATTTTACCAAAACCAGTAAAAAACCTTCTCATTTTACTTTAGGTCTTAATAAAAATGAAAAATTAATCCACCTAAAGGGTAAGGTTTTGCTTTTATGAATCATTAGATTTTTGACAGCTAATGAAAAAAAATAAAACTTTTTTCAATCATTCTAATGTTTAATGAACCAAAATTGGTTGGGGTAACCTAGGATATATGTCATACCACCCGTCGTTCAAGATGCTAACTGACATTACTTCTCTATTTTATACTTTTATAAAATATAACGCTAATATACCAAAAACAACAAACTGCCGGTTTAAAACATTGTACGTACCAGCTAAAAGGTTTGTATAACATTTACGAAGTGTTTTACATCTTCAATTCTTCATAATTAGGTAAAAAAGAACATATACTGACTCATTTACAGAGGAACTTTTAATGCAAAATCCGCGGTGCATCCAAAACAATGCGGATTATTTTACACATTCACGGAAATCCTTCTGTAAATGAGTCATTATGCCTTGTTTTACCTAATTATAAAGAATTAATGATGTAAAACACTCTCTAAATGTTATACAAACCTTTTAGATGGTACATGGAATGTTTTAAACCGTCAGTTTGTTGTTTTTTGGTATATTAGCGTTATATTTGATAAAGTATAAAATAGAGAAGTAATGTGAGTTAGCATCTTGAACGACGGGTGGTATGACACATATTTTTGAAAACCCCAACCAGTTTATGTTTTAACATGGTCCATTTAGAACAAATAATGAAATATGAGTTAATTTCACGCCAAAGAGGGTACTGTTAAAAAAATAATCGGAACCAGGGAAAAAGCTCCGTTTAACGAGACCGAATACACTTCCATATTTTTGTTTAAATGCAATATAACTTTGAACACCCTCTAATATAAATTTTTTTTTTATGTTTTAGTACCATGAAGTCATGTCAAGAGAAAACAGTCAAATAACTGATCGGAAAAAAGCGCTGTTTTACGAGACCGAATACACTTCCGTATGTTTTTAAATGCAATAAACTTTAATTAAACCACACTCTAATATAATTTTTTTTGAATCATAAATATATATTTTTTTCACGTCAAAATGGATTCTGCCAAATAACTGATTTGAACTAGGAAAAAGCGCCGTTTAACGAGACGGAATACACATCATAATTTTTTTTTAAATGCAATATAACTTTGAACATCCTCTAATATATTTTTTTTTCTATATTTTAGTACCATGAAGTCATGTCAACAGAAATCAGCCAAATAACTCATCGGAACTAGGAAAAATGCGTCGTTTAACGAGGCAAAATACACTTCCTTGTTTTATTTTTAATGAAATATAACTTTGAATACCCTTTGATATAATTTTTTTTATATTTTAGTACCAAAGTTATATTTTTTTACGTTAAAGAGAATACTGTCAAATAACTGATCGGAACTAGGAAAAAGCGCCGTTTTACGAAACCGAATACACTTCCGTATGTTTTTTAAATGCAAAAAACTTTAACACTCTAATATAATTTTTTTTTGAATCATAAATTCATATTTTTTTCACGTCAAAGAGAATATCGCCAAATAACTAATCGGAACTAGGAACAAAATTCCGTTTAACGAGACAGAATACACTTCCTTATTTTTTTTAAGTGCCTTAGAGTGTTAAACCCCTTTAATAGCCATTTTTTATCATATTTTAGTACAGTAAAGTCATATTTATGGCCTTAAATTAACTGTACGTCAAAAAGCAAAAACCTACCCTTAAAAAAAAAGTTAAAAAAAACCTACCTGTACATCAAAATTATGTTGTTGCTGCTGCAGAACCGCTGAATCCATTTGATGAGGGTGGTTTTGGTACTGATGTTGCTGGTGTTGCCCCCCATCGTACTGCTGCTGGTCCCCGGGTCCCCCAGGCCCCCCTGGGAAGTGCTCAAACTGCTGGTTGACTGAATCCGCCAAAGTCACCCCTAAATGGGGGGCTAAGTGAGGGGGTAGGTGTTGCATATGTGGGGGTGGCATATGGACTTCCTGGGGTTTTAATATGACCATACCGGGTTCTAGTCCCCCCATTACGTTGCCTACTCCGTTTTTAGTTAGTTCTTCTTCAGCAGGGGAGGGTTGGCGACTTCCAGGGGTGCGACTGTGAAAAAAGGGTTTTCTAGGGAAAATTCTCGAGTTGTTACTCATTTTGGTTTGATTCAGTACCCTCTAATTTAGTAATTACATCATTTCACCCCTAAATTTATTGAAATTGTGAGGTAAATTTTTTTAAATTTTATTCTTTTGTGAAATAGGGGTTGAAATTCTGTAGAACTGTTTAAGGGTAACTTTCTTTTAGAATTCAAGCTTTTGGTTACTGTACTACCCTTTAGGCTTTAGCCCAATGATGCAAGATTTAAATAGATGAAGCATCATTTAAATACAAGGCACAATATTTGGGTAGATGAACAACACTTGCAAGTAAGGGCGGGAAGATGTTGATGTTGCCCCCTCTCCACGCTAACTTGTGTATACGTTTAACATTACAATACCGTATCATTTCCAAAAGATACATTTATTTTAAAGATTGTCTTCAATTTTAAAGCAAAATTCGTGATTAAGGTAAATCACATTAAAGCGTTAATTTTGACTTGTTAACATTTGGTACGTCTTTTGAAACAGAAAGCATTTTATTTTTTTACTTCTGCGTACAAAAAAGCAACATGTGTTGTCGCCACTATTCGC
Source organism: Cartodere bifasciata (assembly GCA_963920755.1). NCBI lineage: Eukaryota > Metazoa > Arthropoda > Insecta > Coleoptera > Latridiidae > Cartodere > Cartodere bifasciata. The sequence goes on along the minus strand of OY987195.1, from coordinate 21,540,495 downwards.
TGACGCCAATGGAGTTTTCTAACCTCACATTTGTAAATTTGTATGTTAGTTTTCGTAAACAATTTAAATTTTTGATAAAAAGGAAGATATTATAGTACATTAAATGGTAAATACCAGTGTTTTACAATGCAATATCATAGAAAAAAGACAAAATTGAATAAATTTAGCGGTTGGTGTTATAATTCTTGTCAGCCTATCAGAAATAAGGTAAATATTAACACTTCTCCTAACCCCCCAAAAGGTTTGTTTATTAGTTTACCAAATAATTTCGGTGTATATTGTACAGAGTGACCAAAAAATGGCGCATAAACGCAATGGTACGCTCTTGGGGCATTTATAGGGATCCCTAGAAAATTGTAAAAAAAATCCATCTGTTATATTCATTGGCAAAAATGCGAACAAAGTTGCATAAGTTCGGCAACACAGTTTGTAAAATACATCTTAAAAACACTAGATTCTTAAGCATACATTTTTGCATTAGATCATGTTGACATTGTTGTCAGCTCCATTTCATAAAATTTTTGTAAAATTAAATTGATTATAAAAATGTAATTTGACCATTTAAAAGATAAACAAATGGTAAAATAATTTTAGATAAATTGTGCCTTTGTATTTAGCCATTTCATTCGTTAATATGTGCTGTTATATTCAAAATATAAGCGATATAAAATTTCGCACTTTGGGGCCTCATATCTCCGAAAGTTTTTGAGATTTTTTTTAACAATTTTCTATGGTTCCCTAGACATGCCCCAATAACGTATTATCGTGGACATGGAATTTAAAACGATTTTTTATCAGTCACCTTTGATTTTTTGAATTTTACTTTATTGTGAATGGGGCATTTTTATGTCAGTTTACGAATGATATTTTGACAACAAATGCGTCAAATGTATTTTATTAAAATAAGTTATGTAAAGGCCTATTCCATGTATAATCGACCAAAATTCGGTTTTCGAGTTGCAGCATGATTTTAAATTCTTTTGAGGTTTAGTCCAGTGCTTACTCCTGCTAACTTCTTTCTATTAAAAAATTAGCAGCTGCATATTTGCACTCCTTCCCCATCAGTTAGCACCTTAAACTATGAAAAATGACCAAATTTAGGTCTAAAAAATGCTATGTGGGAGTGAGTAAATTTTTATTATTTTTATTTTAAAATGTTACCAAGGACATAGTATACAATAAAAAAAAATAAACGATATTGTGATTCGATTTTTTGTAAAGGTAGCATATTAAAACCTTTGCTGTTTCTAAACGAGGTTAAATCACAAACATTTTTTTTTACTTAATGCGTCTCTATTGTCACATCAACATTTTAAAATTATTAAAAAAAAAATTTACCCAGTCCCACATAACTTTTTTTAGTGCCATATTTGGTCCTTTTCCATAGCTGCCTGGTAGAGAAGGAGAGCAATTATGCGGTTCATATTTTTTTTGTAGAAACATATGTCTATTGTCAACTAAAAACTACTATTAATTTTAATCTTCCAAGAATTTAAAATACGATTCGATCTTGTTTAAATTTAACGTAATCGGTAACATTTTAAAATCAATGCTGTTTCTAAACGAAGTTAAATCACAAAGAAAATTATTTTTATTATGAATCTCCACTAGCACAATAACATTTTAAAGTAATCAAAAAAAAAATTTACCCAGTCCCACAGAGCTTTTTTTGGACCTAAACTTGGTCATTTTCTATAGTTTGGGGTAATTAATAGTAGAGAAGGAGTGCAAATATGCAGCTGGTGATTTTTTAATAAAAAGAAGTGTCCATTGTCAACTTAAAATTACTACCAATTTTAATCTTCCAAAATCGTAAAATCGGAAAATTCGATTTTTTGTCTAAGACAAGAAAAATTATGAAAATTCAGAAAATTGTTTTTTTTACTACCTTTACAATGGGTAAGGATTGTACCTACCAAATATGAAATAAATCAAATAATAGCAACTATGATTGGTCGATTTTACATGGAATGTCCCTAAAATGTGCTGCCGGCGAGAAAAATAGTAAGTAGATATTTCCTATTTTAAATAATTTTGTTTTAGGATAACAATAAGGTTCTAATCTTCATAAAACATCAGAGAAATGTTTGTTGTTAATGTCCACTTCGCATGAAACTTGAGATGTTTAAGCCACTATTTTGACCATATTAACAATGCAAAAATTGATTGTTTTAGATTCCATGTCCACGATAGTACCATCACGTTTATGTGTCATTTCTTGGACACCCTGTATTATATCTACTAAATTGCTTTACTCCTTTTCGAAGGACCAATATACATCGCCACCTCTTCTAAAACGCCGCAACCAACAATACACCAATGCATAAACCTATAAGGTTCACCAAACATCCACTAGATGTCGCCAGTCGTACCAAAACACTAGCACGCTCCCACAACAACGTGTAGCAGTGGTGGGGGTTGTAGGTTACCTTGGCAACCGTCGACCGGCTATAATGCACACAGAGAGGCGCACAGCAAGCACATGTCATTGACTTCTCTCAAGGTGGAGACACGGGACCTTGAAATCGAGAGTATACATGGGATGGGGGACAGTCCGAGATGTTGCGCTACTAGATACGGATTTAGATTTAGAAGTCGCCTTTGTTATTGTTTTAAGGCTATAGATTCAAATTCATAAATGGGATGTTCTGTGCACTCAAAAGTTCGTAAAAGTCATCTCCCTAAATGTCAGTTATTATCGAAATTTCAACAAAATATGCAAATATGAGTAATACATCAATAACTATGATTAAAAATATTTAGGGTAATGTTTGTGATACAAAGAAGTGGTACTGAGTGCAAGATATAATAAAAATATGGTAAAACAGTACTTTTGGTGTTTTTCTTTCTACATTGAAATATTTAAACGAGCACATCTACATTAGGGAAAAACGTAAGTTGCAATTTTAATCATTTACAAGCCTAAAAAACCATGGTAAATTAACGTATTATGGTTTGGCATAGACCACGTAATGTATATAAACCAAAAAATGTATCCGTAGTCGGAAAAAAAAACAAAAATAGTATGATTTTTGAAGTAAGATTTTCGACACAAAGAAATTCCCAATTTAAATGAAACCATAATACGTTTGCCGCTCTTCTTGTAGTTCTTAAAACTACATTTAGTGTTAATATAGGATGGGGCCCTCATGTAGATGTGCTATTTAGTAGAATTGACGGGAGCTCATGACTTATACGAACTTCTAGGAGCACGTATTAGAAGATCTTTAAATTTGAAACCCAAGTCTTAATGGATAAGAAAAAAACTCGGTCACTGTCAATGTAGGTTTTTTTATTTAAATACATTACGTGGTCTATGCCAAACCATAATGCGTTAATTTACCATGGTTTTTTTAAGCTTGTAAATGATTAAAATTGCAACTTACGTTATTCCCTAATATAAATATGCTCGTTCAAAGATATCAATGTAGAAAGAAAAACACCAAAAGTACTATTTTACCATATTTTTACTATATCTTGCACTCAGTACCACTTCTATGTATCACAAACATTATCCTAAATATTTGTAATCATAGTTATTGATGTATTACTCCTTGCATATTTTGTTGAAATTTCGAAAATAACTGACATTTAGGGAGATGACTTTTACGAACTTTTGAGTGCACAGAACATCCCATTTATGAATTTGAATCTATAGCCTTAAAGACTTAAGGGCGATTTATAGAACGTTACTTTCACTTTACTTCAGCGTAACATTACTTCCACGTAACTTAACAAATTTGCTTAATTAATAGATTGTAAAGTTACGTGAAATTGGGAACAGTTATGCGCATGTGTCTAAACTCGCGACTTCTGACTATTTACACCTGGGCCGTAATTACAGAATATCGCTTCGTACGAAACCTACATAAGAAGACCAGCAGGTTTCGTACGAAGCGATATTCCGTAATCATCACCCTTGACAATAAGGGTGAATATCTCATTTTTGCAAATTTTGCGCATGATCGGCCAAGCTCGGCTTTTGACACTACTACTTACAGCTAAATGAATCAGCACAGTAGCGCTAAAGTGAAGTATAAATTTGCTAATACATTCCCATGTATTTTATTTAATTTTCTGTAAAGTTACGCCGAAGTAAAGCGGAAGTAAAGTGAAAGTAACGTTCTATAAAGCGTCTTTAAAGTAGAGAAGTGAAATTTCAAAGAATGAAACTCTAGTAATGTGGAATCTTTTTGAACCTTCGTCTACGTTGTAAAATCGTCGACGCGAGTTGTTAGAGATGATTATTGCGTCCAGACAGTGGAAAATCGAATCGTAAAGCACGTACTTTTAATTTTAGTACTTATTTACAATCATGATAATCAGTAATTCATCAGTACACATGTGCACAATATTAGAAACATGAAATACCATTAAAAAAACGTATATATGGTTGGTAGTCTTTATAGAGAATAACCTACCTCAATATTTAATGAAATGATGCTCTTACAAATAAAAGAATGAGTTAGATTAGTGAGTGGGTTACTCAAAAAAACGATACGAGAGTTGTCTTTTATATTTTGCATATAGACAAATAGGGGGCGCCACCAACGTTACCACAAGTGCCAAACAAACCCTTCAAGTTTATTAGTACTATACCGAAAGTTTTGTTAAGATACGACAAGTGGTTTCGCCACAGTACATTTTTTAGTTCTCGCGAGCTGCAAAAAAAACTTCTTCTTGACTTATTCTTTACATGAAACCCCCTACAAGCTCATTTTCGAATCTTTTTTCTGTGTAAATTTATGATTTGGGCGATTTATGAAATTCCACTGCTCAACAGACTAAAAATTCTGGGTCACTAAGTCTACTTTTGTGCCTTCCTAAAAAATTGGGCTGTCCAACCGAGAATATTTTTTTACATTCAACTCTTTATGTAAGATTCTTTGAATTAAAGTCATTTAATTGCTTTAGAATGTGTTAATCTTGCGATGTGTCACTTGTGCATTTTCCGCGGGTTTTAACTGGCGCAAAGCATCCATGTATTTCCGGGACACTCCGCCTGTTTTTGGTAGAGCTGTCTTAGGATGGGCGCTAAGACCGATGGCCGGTCCATGTTTTCATTTCAAGAATAGCAGGAAATAGTGTGATGTGGTGCATCGTCGCCAAAGTAAAAATCACTCGGCAAGACTTGTTGTGGAGATAATTTTCTTTGAAATTAAAATTTAGCATTTTCGTTTTCAAAAACTCTCCAATATAAAAAAAATTATTGTGGCTAAAATACTTGTCGTATCTTAACAAAACTTTCAGCATAGTTGTAATAAACTTGAAGGGTTTGTTCGGCACTTGTGGTGACGTTGGTGGCGCCCCCTATTTGTCTACATGCAAAATAAAAGACAACCTACTTCAAAAATTGTTGGGGATTTGAAATTGGAAAACCCATTTATTAGGAAATTAGTTTAGTAAACAAACGGGTTCAAGTTCACTTAAAGTTGCAGTAAGCCTGCACGATATGTGGCCTTCGACATCATTATTTCTATTTCTGTCACAATTCCCAGCCTTCTTTGTTATTCCAACATTCTTATAAATTCCATTTCCTCCAGTTTCAATAGTATTTGTTTCAGTTGTTTGTTGACTTTTCTGATTGGAAATTGCAGCAAAAATAATAGAGCGTTTTTAAATTCTTTCATTTTACTCCAAGCCAGTCCAAAGGGACGTTTATTTAAGTTGAAAATAAATGAATAAAAGTTGAAAATAATAAAACCAAGAAACAATTTTCAAAGAAAATTATCTCAACAACAATGTCTTGCCGACTTTACTTTTGGCGACGATGCACCACATCACACTATTTCCTGCGATTTTTGTAATTCAAACATGGACCGCCCATCAGTCTTAGCGCCCATCCTAAGACAGCTCTACCAAAAACAGGCGGAGTGTCCCGGAAATACATGGATGCTTTGCGCCAGTTAAAACCCGCGGAAAATGCACAAGTGACAAACCGCAAGATTAACACATTCTAAGCCAATTAAATGACTCCAATTCAAAGAATCTTACATAAACAGTTTAATGTGAAAAAAATTATTTTCTGTTGGACAGCGCAAGCTATAGAGCGGCACAAAAGTAGACTTAGTGACCCAGAATTTTGAGTCTGTTCGGCAGTGGAATTTGATAAATCACATACAAAACCGCGAATGATTACCCATCATGAATTTGCATGAAAAAAACCGAAAATAATCTTCTAGGGGGTTGCCTGTAAAAATTAAGAATAAATTCCTTGTCCCACTTTGTTTAAATGCAGTCCATTATGGACCTAACTGATAAATGAAGTAGATGTCAAACTTTGCTAATTACTTTATGCGTTAGAAACTAAACAATGAAATTAATTAATTACTAAAGTTAAGCAATCTTGAATGAATGACATCTGAGAAATTACAAAAAAAACGTTGTTTACAGAATTTTTGTTGATGAAATTGTTGTAAACCATATTTGTCCTACTAGTTTCCAAGAAAACAAAGATTCCTTGCCCTTTGGCAAATAGCTTGCCACCACCACATTTCACAATATTAATCCTTATGTATCGATAATATTTTGCTAAAATGGAAATTCATTACCCTTTGGCTTTTGGTTGCCAAATTCTATACTCCCACTAATTTCATAACTTTACAGATATTGTTTGTTTATGTTAAATTATTTCTCGTACCCTAAAGGGGCCCAAGACATTCGGTAAAAACAGTTATTTAAAAAATCATAAAATTTTTACAATCAATAAAGGTAATAAAAACGAAATTGGTTTAACACTTGTAGTGTTAATAAAAACTGCATGTAAATTCTTTACCTTTGAGAATTTTATAATTTTGTTTATTTTTTTAAATACCCCAATTCAAGTTAAACTTTTTTACCACTCGAAATTTCTGAGAAACTGTACCGTTTACGAATAACCTGTCAAAAACACCTTTGATGTACCCCATATTTTTGCATAAGACTTTTTTTTGAAATTTCTATGTCACTAACCACTGTCACTAAGTAAAGTAAATTTTTTGTTAAGATAAATGCAAAATATAAGGTACATTAAGAGAGTTTTTGGAAGTTTATTTAAAAACGGTACAGTTTCTCAAAATCTTAAGTATAAAAAAAGTATTCACTTGAATTGGGGTATTCAAAAAAATAAACAAAATTACAAAATTCTGAAAGGTAAAGAAATTACATGCAGTTTTAATTAACACTACCAGTGCTTAACCCATTTTAAAAGGGGATCCAAATTTTAAAATGAGTTTCAAATGACGGTTTTTATTACCTTTATTGATTGTACAAATTTCATGATGATTAGACAAATCATTTGGTAAATTTTTACGATTACGTGTTTTTAGTCTATCTGATTAAAGGCCATTATTTCCGAAGGGGGGCACTTTTTCAACAAAACTATTTTTACCAAACTTGAATTTTTTTCCAGTTATTTGCCATATCAAAAAAAGCAAACTATACGCAAACACTTCCAATCCCGAAACCGAAATCCCGAAAAATCTTAATCCCGTAAATCCCGGGATTTTTAGGATTTAAAATATTAAATATTCATCTATTTTGTTAATGTTTGAGTAACTGTCTTAAATAAGGTCAAGGTCATGAATTTTAACAAAAAGAAAATTACACCTTATTTGATGTTTTACGTACAAATTACGACTGGCGCACTACTAGGAAGATAGGTAGTACATGTTTTTATTTAAAGTGACCCGGGTTCGAACCCGGGAGTGATCCAAAAATGAAAAAAAGTCTGCTGGTAACATTTACTGGTGGGATAAATGTTTCTGGTGATGCCTTCGCTCGGAAGACGAAGTAAAAGATGCGGTCCCGTGTGCTCATGTGTACGTAAAAGAGCTCTACCCATCTTTGAGAAAGGACAATACGACAAAATTTCGCGGTTGGGGGTAGTCTCACTCAGAGCATCGGTATTAAGCCATAGTTGCAGAAACAGACCGATGTAAAATAGGTTAATAAAAAAAAAAGAGTATAAATTTCAATCCCAAAAATCCAGGGATTCAAAAACTTAATTTCGAAAATCCCAGGATTGCAAAAACCCTTCGGTATTGGAACCCCTAACGAACACCCTGTTTATGTTGTACAAAAAAAACCAAAAGCTTGAATTCTCCTCATAAAAAACACATAAAACACTCACTTAAATCCCTTATCGTCATCACTAAGCTGTCCATTCTGCATCACCTGCCCGTTAATAACCTCTTCTTTCGGACTCTGAGGTTTGTCTTCCTTCTCCTGCAGATGCAGAGCCCGCATCCTAGGTTCCAATCCCATGTTGTCTTTAGGGGTTGGTGACGTGCCGAGGACGTATTCCACCATCTTAACACCGAGACCGCCGCCATTGTCGGACCCTCGAGGGGATAGTATGCTGCTATCGCCTGGGAAGCCTCGGCCTCGGCCTACTGAGAGTGGGCCTGAGACTTGGTGGTCACCTGGAAGAAACAGAAAAATGTTACTTAGATGTTTTACCTTTTTAAAAATATACAGGGTGTTAACAAATAACTAGGAAGAAATACAGGGGGTAATTTCTGAACCTATTTTAAGAAAAAAAAGTTATACATCATATAAATGTGTCTGAAAATCCTTCGTTTCTGAGATACAGGGTGCCAAAGTTTCTAAAAAAACACTTTTTTTTTTTAAGATTATCAAGAAACTAAACCAGATATTTATTTGAAACTTAGCACGGGTAATTTTCTTGCCTTAAGGCATAAATTGCGGTAAAAATAAATAAAAATTATAATTGAAAGGGGCACATTTGGGGGTACCACGGGGGTTGTTCACCCCCAACTTTTTTGTGTGTTACTTTTTTGGTATTTTCATAAAATAATTCGAAGCCCCAGAATATGATCTTTAAAATTAATGTCTTGCTCTTTTTTTATAAAACTAACCCTTTTCAAGAAAAAAATTCATTGCCCTTAGGCAACAAAATTTCTTTTTTGGGTTGGGCTTTTTTATTTTTATGAAAATAAAAAATAGTTAACAATAAAGGGTTAATTCATTTCTTTTTTTTTATTACTATTCAGCTATTCTAAATAAATACATGGTTAGTTTCTTAGTAATCTTAAGATTAAATTTTTTTTGAGAAACTTCGTCACCTGGATGAAATAATGGGCGGTATTTAGGATAGAAGTCGGATAAACAATTGATATCAGATTTTTAGGTATAGGTCAAGGTAGAAAACATTTCCAGGGGATTCCCTGACTTTCCCTGACTTTTTTCTTTTACTTTTCCCTGACTTTTTTAAGATTTTCAAATTAACAAATGTCTACAGGCTATTTTTTTATTTTTAAATAATTTTGCAGAAAAAAGTAGGTTGAAATTTTTCCCCGATTAAACATAATAGGCTGTTTTACAATGACTTTCCAGGTTTTCCAGGCAGAGTGGCCACCCTGTTTTCGATAAACCACCCCTATCGACTGTTTTCAAAAGGGTTGAAGATAGGTATAGGGAAGTGGCGTATCAATCAAAACAATTTAAAAAACAATTTAATAAGCCTAAAAAAATTCAGGTTTGCATTTAATTTTAAAAAAATAAAATGGTTTTAATATATCGAAATTTAATACCTAATTTATAACTCCCGAATAGGATTTTTGGAGCAATTTTACATAACAATGTTTTTATATTTACCTTCTATAATAAGCACATTATAAAACCCGAAATTTGGTTTTTTAAGTTGCTGAATTGCTTTATTATTAAACCCATAATGTTATTTTAAAAGGTTGGTTTTCGAGATGCAAAAAGATGAATTCTTCCCTTGCAGGGTACTTTTTATTTACAAATTTTACTATTATAAACTATCGGGGAAATAGTTTTTTTGTAGAGACTAAAGAGAATAACTAGAAGAATTGGAGAAACGATATCCACGGTTACATTTACTCAAAAACGCCTATTCATTTAGTATTAAGTGAGTAAAGTTTACAAATGTCATTATTCAAAATGTCTGATTTAAATTTACTTTTGACTTTAAAATGTCAATGTTGCCAATCTAATAAAAATAAAATTTTAAGTTAAGTTTTCAATTTAAATTGAAAATACTTTTTAATTTTGCAATTTTGGAAGGTTTTCGAAGGCTTATGACATACCATGTTGTTTTACCCAAGTACTTTGATAATATGAGACCAACAACACTTTTTTTTGTCATATGTTCAATTTTTATTTAAATAATTGTTGCTCTTTTTAACTTTTTTACCAATTAATTAATGTTCCCTAAACACTTTCAATAAAAGCATTTTACTTATAAATAAATGGAATTATTTAATCTTAAAAAAAAAAAGTCATTTTAGGTCTAATTTCCCTACTTTAAGAGGGCAGATATAAATTATTTCTTAACGTTAACTAAAAAATACGCAATTACGTTTAGCGTGCTGTATTGTGTTAAAAAAATCACTCCAAAGAAAATATGTAATCACAAATTTATCTACGCCGACACCGGAAAATAAACGCTTTTCCTAAAAAAACTGAAAGAAAAACCCAGCAAAAAATATTTCGGTTAGAAAACACGCAATCTACCACTTTTTGTATGGAAGATTACTTTTCCAGTTTCCCACAAATCAACTAGAGTATTTCTAAGATAGAATAAAACAACCGTTGACGACTTTGTTTTATTGATTGAATCACTTTAATTAAATTTAGGAAAGAGAGTGGTGGCTGGTGGATGTTTGATGTGCTTTTGTTTGTAGGGTGGCAAGTGTTTTGCTAAGGGTAGATAAATGTCTCTTTTACAAAATACAATAAGACAATACTTATGGTCTAGCGCAGTTATTTGTTCGCGTCTCTGGAACTCGAGAAAAACAATACGACATCTAAGAAATAAAACATGTTTACGAAAAATATTATAAGGGTATAAAAATGATTATTTCCTTCCAGTCATCTCCTGCTATCTGAGCTCGCATTTCCTGCGATTTAGCCTGATTATTTCCTTCCAGTCATTTCCTGCTATCTGAGCTCGCATTTCCTGCGATTTAGCCTGATAACACCACGTTGCTATGACTCCGTTGTGTTATCGCAGCGATAACACAACGTTGCTATGACTCCGTTGTGTTATCGCAGCGATAACACAACGTTGCTATGACTACGTGGTGTTATCACTTAGGCATGGCTAAGCGTTCTTTTCTTCAAAACACTTACCTATGTCTTCCACTACAGGACTACCTCTGGTATTCCTTATCCCAAATAACTATGTGTTGAATCTCCTATATCAACCTAAATTTTGGATAATGTTTTGGGGGAGTTGTAAGTTCTATGATCACAGTATGATCTGTGCAATAAGCAGACTTGATGTTACAAGTTGACATTAGTGACATAACTTGCACTTTTTTTTTGATGTGTTGAAAGGTTCTTAAAAAACAGTTTAAAAATGAATGCAAAGATGCGTTTTGTTCGGTACACGTGTTTTGCAAAAAAATAAAGAAATTATGTAGAAAACTATATATTTAATACCTGAAGACGAAAAAATTTGCGTTGAAAATGTTGTTGTAATGCTACTGAAATGGTTACTTAAATTTTGCAGAAATTTGGAATGTTTCTTATCCTAATTAAAAAAAACTGTAAGTAAGTTAAATTCTGTCAGGAAATAATCTTTCGAATACCACTCATGAATCGAGTATTGCACGATAATACTAATTTTTAATTTACTCAAACTTCGTTGCGTGAAGCAATTTTGTACTCGTCAAATTGACATTGACAAAAAAACTCGTGCAAGGGCTGCTTCGCAGCCTAGGCACTCGTTTTTTTGTCATGGCAATTTGACTCGTAAAAATTGCTACGCAACGAAGTTTTCGTATAAAATTTAGTATTACCGGCAATCCTCTCATCATTCGTGGTATTACATTTGATAAAACTACCCTTAGAAAGATCTGTAGATGCATATTAAGTTATTCACATGTATATAGGGTGTCCAAAAAATAGCACATAAACGCGATGGTACGCTCTTGGGGCATTCTCAGGGATCCCTATAGAATTGTCAAAAAAAACCAAGTGACAAGTGTTATATTCATCGAGAAAAATGCGAACAAAGTTGCATAAATTCGTCAACACAGTGTAGGAAAATACATCTAAAAATCCCATCTACGAGTCTTGATCATACACTTTTGCATTAGATTTTATTGACGTTATTGTCAGAGTCATTTTATGAAAATTTTTAAAAATTATTTAATAAATAAACAAATGGTTGAATGGTTTAAGATATACTGTATCTTTGTATTAAACCATTTGTTTCGTTAATATGTGCTGTTATATTCAAGATATAAGCATTTAAAGTTTCTCACTTTGGAGCAACATATCTCCGAGGGTATATAAAATAGATTTTTTTTAAAAAAATTTTGGGGCTTCCTAGACTAACCCCAACAACGTACCATCGCGGTTATGCGCCATTTTTTGGACACCCTGTATATCATAGCCATATTGTTAAGTTAACGTTAAGAATTAATTATTTTTTGAATATTTAGTACATAAATTTTGGATGAGTGTTTCCCGAATTCATTCATACAAAGTAAACATTTACACAAATTTTCCTCTCTACGTAATAGTAGTTTACCTAACAAGTGCGGAAAGTTGTACTTTACCGCACGCGATGGCAGTTGAACGAACGACGCGAAGCGGAGTTCGGTCATGCCATCAAGGGCGGTAAAGAAACTTTCCGCACGTGTTAGGTACAACGTTTTACCTACGAGCAAAAAAAAATAAATAAACACTTATTATGCGTGCGGTAAAGTACTTTACCGCACGGCGTGCGGTAAAGTAACAGCGTGCGGTAAAGTGACACTTTCCACACGCAAATGCGTGCGGTAAAGTGCACTTTACCGCACGCTCGTAGGTAAACATAGTTTTTCTTTGATAAATGCTTTAAAAAATGTCCTTCATTTCACCCTAAATCGTTGGTATAAACTGCAGCAATATAGTAAACTTGAATGAACAGGAATTTGGTTTGGTAGGAAAACTGGAAAGTAAGATAAATTTGTGGCAAGTTGTGTCGCATTGATATTCTATGCGGGCTTGAGACACAAAAGAGTGGCTTTAGGAAACCTCTAAATGCGGCAAGCTTCACTGATTTTACCAAGATTGATAACGTGGATTAAAATCCAAAATAGACACGCTTGAATTCTCCCAAGTCGGCCGGTCGTTGATGATAATGACTTTATTTCAAAAACTGTGGTTATAAAATGTTGGTTGCCTAAAATCAACAAAAAACACCACTTTCTGGTCATTGCTCAGTGGGTTTATAAGAGTTTATTTTAATTAAAAATTGTGCTTACCAGCAACATAAATAAACAAGGCACAAGTTGCCATATTCTAAAGGTCTATCAATAAGCGTTTAATACAGAATTTTGGAAATTTAAAATGCAAAAAAATGGTGCTTCTAAATTGCCAAAATTCTGTATTTAAACGCTTATTGATGGACCTTTAGAATATGTCAACTTGTACTTTGTTTATTTATGTTGCTGGTAAGCACAATTTTTAATTAAAATTAACTCTTATAAACTCACTGAGCAATGACCAAAAAGTGCTGTTTTCTTGATTTTAGGCAACCAACATTACATAAGGGGAGTTTCTATGCTTCGGAACATTGCCCATTTTTTCCCTTCCACCTTCTTGAACTTTTACTTCATTGTCAAAAGGACATTACCTATTTTTTTTTACTTAATTTACTGCTTCTCCTACATTTTAGATATTTTTTATTAACGCCACAATTAATAAATCAAAATGAAGATAAAAATATTCCATATCTTAGGCAATCTGTCACTAAGCGCGCGGGTTGACCTCAGAAACATAGAAAAGAATACATTTGTATGTTGCTAAGCAATGTGCTACACCTTAGAATAGTGGAAGTGGGCGGAAGGGAAATGCCACAAAATAGGAGAAGTGTCCAGAAGTTTTAAATTCGGAGGGCTAGAACACCTAAACCAGCCACTAGATAAACAAGAGATTTTTAGTGAAAGCTCATGCCCAAGTCTACTTTTTACACAAATTTAACTTACGAGGTGCAACGTTGGTTAATTTTAATTAAAATAAATCTTCTAATTAATCTAAAAACAGGTCTAAACCAAGGACTATCGAATTATTCTATTTATTTTTCCTTTGACATAATAAAAAATGATAATTGTTGTAGAGCACTTAAAATCTCAACATCTCAAGTTTACATTTAAATTAGTAATATTTAAACATAAAACACTTTATTTGTTTATGTTAATAAAGGTATGCATTACAAGATAAATAAATGCAGACGAGTGCAGTTTAAATTAAATATAAAACAAAATAAACAAAAAGAAAAAGAGCAAAATATCCATTAACCTCATTTTTAGAATGAGATTGTTGTTGAAAATATTTTAATTACATTTTTAAATTATCCGCTTATGAGTTTTCATTTAAATAATGTGACCTAAACCGACATAAAAACAATTTCATTTTAGTCTTTGTTAAAGTCCTAGGGAGCAGAAATAAAAAACTTTTTTTTTTTGAATTTTTACCAAAAATATTTCTTGTCTCCGATATTGATGAAATTTATTTTGTAAACTGTTTTTATGGTGTAAAATACGAAACTGCATTTTGATATTTTTTTTTAGAGTTTATTTTTTGAAATAAAAAATTGGGTTTCGCGTTTCAAGTTGTGTTTAAAAGCTCATTGCATTAAAACTAAAAGCGATGGATATTTAAGTGTCAGATTCGGATTCAGCACCTCGTTTTGCATAAGCCTTAATAGCATTTATTGGTGGCAAAAATTATTTGTGGCTGTGAAAAATAAAAATTGAAGAATATTTGAACCCTTACCCCTTAGTTCAAAAAAAGGGGAAAATTTTGAAAAAATAGATTTGCCTGAAACTGTGTTTTTAGCTTAATTATAAATCTTACAAACCAAATCTGCAATCGGTTTTTTGTCAAGTGCCTTTGTTATACTCCTCGCAGACAAAGTCAAAAACGAGGAGTATATTGTGATTGTTTTGAAAATTCTAAAATCGTCAAAAATCGTCGTAGAGCAAAAATTCTTGCAGATTCGTGCGTTTCATCGAATTTTGAACAACTTTCAAAAAATCCGTCCGTCCGTCTGTCCGTCTGTCACGTTTTTTGTAGACACTTTAACTTGAGTACAAATGATCCCATCAAGTTCAAATTTTCAGGAAAAATCGTTCTCATTAAAATCTAGATCCCTATTGTTTTTGGAAGAAATCGGAAAATAATAAGGGGGGCTGCGGCACCCCCCAAGTGAGAAAAAATTCATATTTTAGTTATCATAAAAATTACAGAATTTTTTTTCTGATAACTTTAAAGCCCTTTTAATTCTCTACTAAAACTAAATTAAAGTTTTTTTTGTCCGGCCCCACTTAAGCCCCCCAATTAAAAAAAAAGCCGTATCTTCGTTATTTTTCAATTTACAAAAAAAACTTAGGTCATAAAAATGAAAGGAATTAAATTTTGTATTAAAAAATATATTTTGTTTTTTTTTGTGAAGTTTTTAAGACAAAAAAGGTCAAAAAAAAGGTTTTTAGTGATAAAAAAGCTCTAAGTCACTTAAGTCGAGGTTCGGTCAAGGAGGCTTTGCAAAAAAAATTGAAACAAAAAAACCCTTCCAAAGCCAAATTAAATCCTAAACGTCAGTGTCAAAAATTATACCTATTTATGCTTTTCGCAAATAAATATTTTTTCTATAGAAGAGTTTATAGTTTAACCTCTTCGCAGAGTTTTTTTGATAATATTAAAAAATTATTGTTTTTTTTTAATTTTATTATTCTCTGATTACCTACTGCGAGGAGTATCCTATTAAATGTCGGCATTTTATAAAACTAATCTAACCTATCCACTGACCTAACCCATATCTAGTTTTTTTTTTAAGCTTTTTAAAGTTGACCAAATATTGAAAATTTTCAAAAAGGCCCTGCAAAAATATTTTTTGTTTCCGATTCAAATAAAACTTATTTTGTAAACAACTTCTTAGTTAAACAATACGAATCTGCAGTTGGATTTTTCTCGAAAGAATGTTTCTGCAAATTAGACATCTTTAAAAAAAATGAAGAAAATAAGGTGTCGCGTTTGGAGTTGCGTTTAAAAGCTTATAGTAATGAAACCAAGAGCGTAGGAACTGTTAGTAGTGCTTATTTTTAATTGAATTGGCAACATTGAAATTTTGAAGTAAAAAGTAAATTTAGGTCAGACATATTGAATAATGACATTTGTATACTTTACTCACTTAAAACTGAATGAATAGGCGTTTTTGAGAAAATGTAACCGTTGATATCGTTTCTCCAATTCATCTAGTTATTCTCTTTAGTCTGTACAAAAAAACTATGTCCCCTGATTGTTTAAAATAGTAAAATTTGTAAATAAAAAGTACCTTGCAAGGGAAGAATTCATCTTTTTGCATATGGAAAACCAACCTAATAAAATAAAATTTTGGGTTTAATAATGAAGCAATTCAGCAACCTTAAAAAACAAAATTTCGGGTTTCATAATGAGCATTAACGAGGTGCTGCTTTGGGGCATCGATAGGGATCATATTGTTAAGGGCGATTTATAGAACGTTACTTTCACTTTACTTCAGCGTAACTTCACTTCCGCGTAACTTAACAAATTTGCTTAATTTATAGATTGTAAAGTTACGTGAAATTGGGATCAGGTATGCGCATGTGTCTGAACTCGCGACCTCTGACTATTTACACCTGGGCCGTAATTACGAAATATCGCTTCGTACGAAACCTACATAAGAAGACCAGCAGGTTCCGTACGAAGCGATATTCCGTAATCAATACCCTTGACAATAAGGGTGAATATCTCATTTTTGCAAATTTTGCGCATGATCGGCCAAGCTCGGCTTTTGACAGTACTACTTACAGCTAAATGAATCAGCAAAGTAGCGCTAAAGTGAAGTATAAATTTGCTAATACATTCCCATGTATTTTATTTAATTTTCTGTGAAGTTACGCCGAAGTACACCGGA
This sequence comes from Cartodere bifasciata, assembly GCA_963920755.1. NCBI lineage: Eukaryota > Metazoa > Arthropoda > Insecta > Coleoptera > Latridiidae > Cartodere > Cartodere bifasciata. Next base: position 21,523,598 of record OY987195.1, on the reverse strand, counting down.
AGTAAAGTGAAAGTAACGTTCTATAAATCGGCCTTTAGTCGCACCAAAAACACATCGGGCAATAGAGAGATGGGCGTGCCGGGCGTCGCCAGCAGCGTCTCCATAGCCACGACGTCTGGCGTCTGTTGCCCGGGCAACCAGGCTACTCTACTCTACACGCTTGCTTCCTTTGCTACTGCATCACGCCACTAATTACCAACAGATTATTGCGCCAATCTCATACCGTACTTTACCCCGTGCTTTTATTTTCGTAGTTTAAATTAAATGTCAAAACACATACCAACAATTTGTGTAAAAGAAATTATAGACATGGTTAAAAAACGCGATGAAAAGAATTTTTTTTATTTAAAGGCATGGTAGATTAAAATTATTGCTAAAAAAAATTAGGTAAAAAAGAGAAACAAAGGTGGTGGTTAGATCAGTGAGTAAGTTAGATATTTTAAAAAATTACACTTTGCAGATAGGTCTTTTTTATGACTATTTTTTTACTTCTATACAGGGTGTCCAAAAAATGGCGCATAAACGCAATGGTACGTTGTTGGGGCATGTCTAGGGAGCCTTAGAAAATTGTTAAAAAAAATCTATCTCATATACCCTCGGAGATATGTTGCCCCAAAGTGCGAAACTTTAAATGCTTATATCTTGAATATAACAGCACATATTAACAAAACAAATGGTTTAATACAAAGCTACAGTATATCTTAAACCAAAATTTTTATGAAATGAAGCTGACAACAACGTCAATAAAATCTAGTGCAAAAGTGTATGATCAAGACTTATAAATGAGATTTTTAGACTTATAGATGGGATTTTTAGATGAATTTTCCTAGACTGTGTTGCCGAATTATGCCACTTTGTCCGCAATTTTCTCGATGAATATAACAAATGGATTTTTTTTGACAATTTTCTAGGGATCCCTGAGAAGGCCCCAAGAGCGTAACATCGCGTTTATGCGCCATTTTTTGGACACCCTGTATAATTGTTACACATTCTATGATACTCTTTACAGTAGATGATTAAAAAGGTGCATTTTTTATTTTATATTTTTTTGTACACGGGTGCGGATACAAAAAAATCTTAATGCTTTTTATAAGGAAAAATACAATCTTTAATTTATAAAGAATATTTTTTTTCGTAAAATTGATATTAACCGAAATATGATTTTTTTGCAACTTTGTGGTGGTTTCTCTCCTCTATTTAATATTTAATTTTTTTCAAAAACAATAGGGTTCTTCCTCCGAACGAGATTAATTTTTGTACCAAATCTCAAGTCAATTAAATAAACCGTTCTTCAGTTATCGTGATAACAAGTTTCGTTACAGACAAACGGAAAATAAAAGTCTTAAAAGGTCATAAAACGAAGGAATCTGCAAAAATGTTTGCTCTAGGATGAATATTAACGATTTCATAGAAGGTACGACCAAATGCAATATACTCTTCGACTTTGTCTGCAAAGAGTATAAAAATGGCATATCTAGTAGTTTTGTTTCTTTGGATTTAAATTATTAGTCATTGTTTTGATACAAAAAGTACAATCAATAGTGCACCTCACAAAGTGCGACATACAATACTGCAAAATACGTATAAATAAAAATGAACGTCAAACTGTTGACTGTAAACAATTTAATTTAGCAAACAAACCTTTTTCTCAATGTACTTTTAAAAATTGATTTGTGTACTGGTCTGAAAATAAGGCAATAAAGTTTTTTTTAAGTACGATTTAGATTTTTTTAAACGATGTATTTATAGCTAGAAACAATCACAATCATAAAAGAACATTGCTAATAATAACCAAAGGTAAAACGATTAAAAACAAAGTCAAGGTTTTTAATAATTAAAAGTTAGAAATCAAAATCGATTTTATAGACATTTTAATTCAAGTTTTAAGTATCAGTAATTTCAGGAATTACACTGAGTATGACTTACTTTTGAACCTATTACTACGAGTACTTGGAAAAATTAAAGAAAATTCTTTAAAGGCCTCTAAAAACAAGTATACAGGGTGTTACCAAATAACTTGGCAAAAATTCAGGGGGTAATTCCTGAGCCCATTTTAAGAAAAAAAAGTTCATATAAACAGGTGTCCGAAAATCCTTCGTTACTGAGATACAGGGTGTCGAAGTTTCTCAAAAAAAATTTTAATCTTAATATTACTAAAAAGCTAAACCAGATATTTATTTGAAATAGTAATAAAAAAAAAGAAATTAACTAACCCTTCATTATTAAGTATGTTTTATTTTCATTAACATAAAAAAGCCAAACTTAAAAAAGAAATTTTGTTGCCCTTGGGCAATGAATTTTTTTCTCGAAAACGGTTAGTTTTATGAAAAAAGAACAAGACATTAATTTTAAAGATCATATTCTAGGGCTTCTAATTATTTTATGAAAATACCAAAAAAGAAACACACATAAAAGTTGGGGGTGAACAACTCCCATGGTACCCCCAAATGTGCCCCTTCCAATTATAATTTTTATTTTCTTTCTACCGCACTTTATGCCTAATGGTAAAAAAATTACCCGTGCTAGGTTTTAAATAAATATTTGGTTTAGTTTCTTGGTAATCTTAAAAAAAAAATTTTTTTTTTAGAAACTTTGGCACCCTGTATCTGAGAAAAGAAGGATTTTCGGACACATGTTTATATGAACTTTTTTACTTAAAATGTGTCCAGGAATTACCCCCTAAATTTTTTCCTAGTTATTTGGTAACACCCTGTATTGTAAAATATTCAAAAAATAGCAAGTGTTTCAAAATTTTAATTTTTTGACAGTCTTTAAAATATAAAGTTAATAAAAATATTCTTACCAGGGGCAGCCCACGTGGAATCCCGCCAAACACCATCATGATGATTAAGGTGATTTAATTTAGCATCTTTTGCTTCCAAGCCCCATAACTTTTTTGTTGCTGGAGCAATCTGCAAAAAACACAATTTTTAAAAAATATTCTTATTGACAAAATAAACATCTTAATTGCTTAAAAAGACATAAAACGAATTAATTTTTGCTTTAGGATAAACATACTATTGTGGACATGGAATTTAAAACGATCAATTTTTGCTTTGTAAATATGGTCAAAATAGTGGCTTAAACATCTCAAGTTTTATGCGAAGTGGACATTAACAAGAAACATTTCTCTGATGTTTTACGAAGATTAGAGCCTTATTGTTATCCTAAAACAAAATTATTTAAAAAAGGAAATATCTTCTTACTATTTTTCTCGCTGGCAGCACCTTTTACATAATTTATTTTAATAAAATACATTTGACGCATTTGTTGTCAAAATAACATTCGAAAACTGACATAAAAAAACCCCATTCACAATAGAATAAAATTCAAAAAATCAAAGGTGGCTGATAAAACATCGTTTTAAATTTCAAGTCCACGATAGTAGGTATAGTATTTTAGAAGATATTAAATCTTCTTTTTTCTTTGCAAAGAGTATAAAAACCTTAAGAATCCCGCGCCTTTCCCAAACAAAACATTTAAAAAACAAAAAAGTGGGTTTTAACTTTTAAGTCATTTATTCACATCCATATTTTAGTAAGGTCAGCGACTACATGTTTACCAATGTTGAATTTAAAAACCGAGTTGCAGAAACAAAAAAACATTGCCGGTGTGTTTCACCTTGACACGACCTTAGAATTTACACATTACATCAATTATAGGAACGTTTATAGGCCAGTCACTAAAGACAATTAAACAAAAATACCATTTATTGTGTTCTTAAAAAACAGTTTTCTTTTTATATTTGCGTTCTATAATAAGCACATTATGAAACCCAAAATTTGGTTTTTTAAGGTTGCTGAATTGCTTAATTATTAAACCCAAAATTTTATTTTATTAGGTTGGTTTTCCAGATGCAAAAAGATGAATTCTTCCCTTGCAAGGTACTTTTTATTTACAAATTTTACTATTATAAACTATCGGAGGACATCCTTTTTTTATAGAGACTAAAGAGTATAACTAGAAGAATTGGAAAAACGATATCAACGGTTACATTTTCTCAAAAACGTCTATTCATTCAGTATGAAGCAGGGTTGGCTTGATTTAAATCACGATTTAAATCATGATTTAAATCAAGTGATTTTTTTTAAAAAAATCATTGATTTAAATCAAAAATTAAAAAGCCTAAATATTTATCAAATTGTTATTGAACATTGACCAAATAGGTAGTTAAGCCGACAATATTACAATAGAAGGCTAATCCCTTTTTAAACCACCCGCTAAGAACAGGTATATTTTTGTTAAATTTTATAATTAAAATACTCAAACCATCTCATTTTGCGTCATTTGCATCAGCTTGCAACTAATAGGTACCTACATACCATTTTTAATGCTATTACTCCAATTCCAATAAGATTTTGGAGTAGGTAATTTACACTTATTAAATTCAAAAAGAGTTTTTTAGGTAAATCTTGAATTATGCATTTTATTGGGTATTTTTTTAGTTTTTCTATCTTTTTAAAAAAATCTTAAATTTTTTTTAATAAAAAAATTGCGATTTTTTTGATTCTGATAAGTTAAACCCAGTCTAAAATCCTATTGGAATTAAAATACTAACATTAAAAATCGTAGATACAACTTTTTAGGTAAAAAAATCGAAAAAATCAAATAAATCAAAAAAATCATGATTTTTTTGATTTAAATTATGATTTTTGATTTTTTTTTAAAAATCATGATTTTTGCCAACCCTGGTATGAAGTGAGTAAAGTTTACAAATGTCATTATTCAATATGTCTGACCTAAATTTGGTTTTTACTTCAAAATGTTAATGTTGCCAATCTAATACAAATCAAATTTTAAGTTAAGTTATTAATTCAAATTAAAAATGCTTTTTAATAAATTAAATGAAGCAAATATAAGAAGTAGTATAAAAATCTCGTTTTATAAGGCGTTTTTTAGCACTTGTCCATTGGAAAACTCGCCGCTGCGCGTCTCTTTTTCCAAACCTGGACGCGTGCTAAAAAACGTTCCTTATAAAACTCAATGTTTTAATATACTATTTTATATTTGCATTCTATAATAAGTGATTTTTTGAATTTTACTCTATTGTGAATGGGGTTTTTTATGTCAGTTTTCGAATGTTATTTTGACAACAAATGCGTCAAATGTATTTTAATAAAATAAATTATGTAAAATGTGCTGCCGGCGAGAAAAATAGTAAGAAGATATTTCCTTTTTTAAATAATTTTGTTTTAGAACTAGAATGGGTAGAAGTCGGAATGGGCAGAAGTCGAAACGCGTAGAAGTTACTCTTCGCAAATAAGTAGCTCGAGTACAATTCGGAATCGGTAGAAGTGTAGTTTTATATTTTGTAAATCAAAGCTAAATCAATTTTTTATATAATTGCTACACATTCTATGGTAGACTCTTCGCAAGAAAACCATTATAGGATAATTAATAGTTTCTTATAAAAAAAATGTATGTAAATAAAATCTGCGAAGAGTGCAAACTACTAACAGAAAACACGAAGAATTTTGTTAACGAAGAGGATAAACGTCAGTTCTGACGTTTAAGATATTTAAGGTTATTTGTTCTGACAGTTGGCTTTGTTTCTTTGTTTGAAATATTTTTGGCATGGCCTTCTTGATCGACGCGTGACGCGTTTTGGACTTGAAATTTTTTGCTACTGAAATCTTTTAGTTTTTGTTTTTTTAACCTTAGCAGCTAACTTTACAAAAAAGGAACTAACATTTGTAATAGAAAATTAAATTTTTATTAATTTTGTAAAAAATAATTTTTTTGTAGATTGAACAATAACGGAGATGGGAGGTTTTTTTGTGCTGGGGGGTAATTGGGGGGTCGGACAAAAAAACTAAAGAATACTTTTTGTCGAAGAATTAAATTGTCTATATTTTATGTCGAATATTTTTTTTTGTAATTTTAATAATAGTCGAGCTACGATTTTTTTTTCATTTGGGGGGCTGAAAAGGGGGTTTTGCAGTACTCGGATTCTCGTCAAAAACAATAGGGTTCTTCCTCTTATAGGGATCGATTTTTCCCTAAAATTTGAATTGGATAGGAGATTTGGTTCTTAAGATAGCGTGTTTACAAGAAACGTGACATACACCAGACCGACCGACCGACGGACGGACAAAAAATGAAAATCTTAAAAAGTCATGAAACGCACGAATCTGCAAAAATTTTTGCTCTACGACGAAAATTGACGATTTTAGGATTTTCTGATCGATTGCAATATACTCTTGTGAAGAGTATAATAACAATAAGACTCTAATCTTCGTAAAACATCAGAGAAATGTTTCTTGTTAATGTCCACTTCGCATAAAACTTGAGATGTTTAGCCACTATTTTGACCATATTACAATGCAAAAATTGATCGTTTTAAATTCCACGATAGTACATTGTTGGAGCATGTAAAGTTGTTCCACCGAAAATCTCATATTTCCTTGGAGACATGAGGCCCCAAAATGAAAATTCTTTAAAAATCTCTAAAGGGGGTAAAAATGAAGTAAAGGATGGTTAACAGCATTACGTGAAAGTGCCATTAGAGATGGAAGGAGGCTTTCCACCGTGTACACACTAAATGCGATTCCGCAAATTTAAACTAAGGAGATTAATTGAATTTCAAATTTAAGTTTGCAATTCGCTCAACTTTGGATTCAACACTAAAATTACAAGTTGAATTTAAATAATCTTGTAAGACGTAGGTAAGGGTACCTATCTACTCTTTGGATTCTGAAAATTTAACATGTCAGTTGCAAAAGGGTATTTACCTTTCTTTGCAAAAGGTACATTAAATTTAATAAAAAATTCTAAAAAATGTTAGAAAATGAATTTTCAATATAAAGACGTAAAAAAAATGACCGCTTACTAACCCGCTTAAGTTCCTTTGTAGGATTTACCAACATAATACTTCATTATGGTTTTAATTTTATTTAAAACCACAAAGAAAAATCTTTAAATTTAATAGCTTTTCTCTCGGGATTATAAAATGAATTATCCTTGGATGTTTAATTTTAATTATTATCCTTCGTTATTAAAATGCATTTTATTATATCTGCGTTTGTAATTTTGGAAATAAAGAGTACCTTACAAGGGAAGAATTCATCTTTTTGCATCTGGAAAACCAACCTAATGAAATAAAATTGTGGGTTCTATAATAAGCACATTATGAAACCCTAAATTTGGTTTTTTAAGGTTCCTGAATTGCCTCATTATTAAACCCAAAATTTTATTTCATTAGGTTGGTTTTCTAGATGCAAAAAGATGAATTCTGTCCTTGCAAGGTACTTATTATTTACAAATTTTACTATTATAAACTATCGGGGACATAGTTTTTTGTAGAGACTAAAGAGAATAACTAGAAGAATTGAAGAAACGATATCAATGATTACATTTTCTTAAAAACGCCTATTTATTCAGTATTAAGTGAGTAAAGTTTACAAATGTAAAAATTCAATATGTCTGACCTAAATTTGCTTTTTACTTCAAAATGTCAATGTTGCCAATTGAATAAAAATAAAATTTTAAGTTGAGTTTTTAATTCAAATTAAAAATGCTTTTTAATAGATTAAATGAAGCAAGCTTAAAAACTAAAGGCCATTTATGTCCATTTATGAAATTTTCACATTATTCAGACACTTTTTTGTCTGCAATAAAAATATCTTGTGGGTCCAATGAATTTTCGACAAAAAACTCATATTAACAAATCGTAATTTAAATTGCACCAAGAAGAGATTTTGTATATACATTGAACGAAAACTTTAACTCTTCACAAGTCATAAAGACTCTATTAAAGATAAAGTTGAGAAGTTTTGCAAAGTTTGTATAAAGTCATGTAGATGACTATTATTGAGCCATGTTACATTCATATTTTCATAAGAATCATAAAGTTGGGGAATCTCATTTCAGGCTTCATTAGATTATTATATTACGCAGCCAGTTTAATAAAGTTATATTTTGCATTATAAATTTATAAACCACAGAAATATTGTAAAAGTGCTGGAAGCTCAAATTTTATAAAACAAACTAGGATTAGTCGCGTCAAAGTAGCACCTCTAACTTTGGGGAAACTCAACAATGGATTGACTTCATTTTTTTGCAAAACATTTAGAAATAAATTTAAATCACTAATAAAATTGCACCGCTAGTCCTTCCTGATTTTTTTATACTCTTCGCAAACTGTATCTCGCATATTATTATACTCTTCGCCAAAAGAGTATATTGCATTTGGTCGGACCTTCTCTAAAATCGTTATTCATCCTAGAGCAAACATTTTAGCAGATTCGTTCGTTCCATGACTTTTTAAGACTTTTATTTTATGTCCGTCTGTCTGTCTATAACGAAATTTGTGACCACCATAACTCAAGAACGGTTTATCGGATCGACTTGAGATTTAACACAAAAATCAATCCCATTTAGAGGAAGAGCGCTATTTTGGAAAAAATCAAATAATAAATAGAGGGTTAAAAACACCCCCAAAGTAGAAAGAAATTCATATTTTCGTTAATATTACCTTTACGAAAAAAACTATTCTTAATAAAAATTAAAGATTGTATTTTTCCCTATAAAAAAGCATCTGGTAATTTTTTTGTATCCCCACCCGTTTACAAAAAAAATAAGTTTTACGTTTTTCTCAATAAAATAAAAAATGCACCTTTTTAATTAACTACTGCTAAGAGTATCATATAGAATGTGTAACAATTATTTAACCAAAAAAAAAAGTCATAAAAAAGTTCATGTGCGAAGTGTAACTTTTTAAGTTATCTATTCCACTCACTGATCTAACCCATTCATTGATCTAACCCATCGCTTGTTTTTAAATCTACAGAAAAAATCATTCTTTTGAAAATTAAAGAGAATACAATTTTGACGGAATTTTTTTATTATTGAAAACCTTTCTTTTGGTCTTTTTTGTCTTACAAACTTGACAGAAGAAAAAACAAAAATTACTTTTTAATATAGAATTTAATTTCCTTTCATTTTTATAACTTTTTTTGCAAATTAAAAAATAGCAAAGATACGCCTTTTTTTTAATTAGGGGGCTTCTGTGGGGTTGAACAAAACAAATTTATATTATTTTTTTGTAAAAAATTTGAAGGGCCTTAATATTACAAAAAAAAAATTCTGTAAATTTTATAATAACTGAAATATGAATTTTTTTCTGATTGGGGGGCTCCGGAGCCCTCATAATCCGATTTTTCTTAAAAACAATCCCAACTTAGATTTTAATAGAAACGATTTTTCCTGAAAATTTAAACATGATTGGAAATTTCGTTCTTAAGTTATCGTGTTTACAAAAAACGTGACAGAGTTCGGACAGACGGACAGACAGACGGATTTTTTTAAAGTTGATCAAAATTCGATGAAACGCACGAATCTGCAATTTTTGCTCTAGGATGATTTTTGACGATTTTAGAATTTTCAGAACAATCAGAATATACTCCTCGTTTTTGACTTTGTCTGCGAGGAGTATAACAAGAAGGACCGTGGCGGATTAAGGATGCAGGATGCTGCAGAGGGTGGTGACCTGCTGCAGGTCTTTGGCCTAGACCTCGTCGCCAGCCGTTCGCCCGCTCGCCGCCGCCGGGGTGCAGCCTCATCCAGGTCGATACCACCCCTTCCCTCCCTCCATCCCTTATTTACCCTCCGCAACGTGCACATCAAAAATCAGTTTAACGAACGGACATCACGTTGGTTATGTTCATCAATTATCTACGAGATTACGCCCTTTTTATACAGAGTGTTACCAAATAACTAGGAAAAATTCAGGGGGTAATTCCTGAACCCATTTTAAGAAAAAAAGTTCATATAAACATGTGTCCAAAAATCCTTCGTTTCGGAGATACAGGGTGTCAAAGTTTCTCAAAAAAAAATATTTTTCTTAAGATTACTAAAAAGCTAAACCAGATATTTATTTGAAATAATAATAAAAAAAGAAATTAATTAATCCTTCATTGTTAACTGTTTTATTTTCATTAACATAAAAAAGCCAAACTTAAACAAGAAATTTTGTTGCCTTTGGCCATTAATTTTTTTCTCGAAGACGGTTAGTTTTATAAAAAAAGAACAAGACATTAATTTTAAAGATCATATTCTAATGCTTCTAATTATTTTATGAAAATACCAAAAAAGTAACACACAAAAAAGTTGGGGCTGAATAACCCCCATGGTACCCCCAAATGTGCCCCTTCCAATTATAATTTTTATTTTTTTTCTACCGCACTTTATGCCTAATGGTAAGAAAATTACCCGTGCTAAGTTTTAAATAAATATCTGATTTAGTTTCTTGATAATCTTAAAAAAAAAAGTTTTTTTTTTAGTATCTTTGACACCCTGTATCTCAGAAAAGAAGGATTTTCGGACACATGTTTATATGAACTTTTTTACTTAAAATGTGTCCAGGAATTACCCCCTTTTTTTCCTAGTTATTTGGTAACACTCTGTATGTACTGGGTGTTTAATAATGTGGTAAAAAAAATTCAGAGGGTGATTTCTGGACCCATTTTAAGGCACAAGTGACTTAAGGAATGTTTTTAAAACGTGCAGCCAAAAATAACTACATATGATGGTAAATTATTTAAAATTAACCTAAAAATAATAATTTTATCTTGAAGTTTTATTTAATTTATGGTAATTTTTTTCTTATCTTAATCTTGCTTTTTTGTGTGTATTTAGGTACAAAAAAAGCATTTATTGATAAGAATCTAAAACATAATATTGTTTTGTTATACAAACAAAGTGAATTGGAACTAACAGATTTATAAAATTCGAATCTAAAAAGCTAATTTTTTTTACTAGACACAAAAATGAGTTATTTGGGAAATACTGTCGTATTTTATTTTAGATATACATATTTTCTAGTTTCTATTTACTTATTGACAAAACAAATAAAATCTCCCCTCATTTCAAATAAAACTATGTTTCGAAACGAATATTTTCCTTCTAAAATATTTTTCTAACATTTTGATGTAGGGTAAGATTGCCTAAATTGGTTAATTCTGTTTAAAATTTATTTCTAATCAATAAATGATTGTGTCAAAAAACTAAAACAGTAAAAGAAATATAAAAATCTTCTTTTGCCACAAAAGAAATATTAATGGTCTTAATTAAAAAAGTACTTTATAAAAATAGGAGCGCCCCCAACGGCACCACAAGTGCCAAACAAAACCTTCAAGTTTATTAGGACTATACCGAAAATTCTGTTAAGATACGACAAGTGGTTTGGCCACAGTACATTTTTTAGTTAACTTCGCGAGCTGCAAAAAAACGCGGTATACCTCTTTTTGGCATATTATTTACATGAAACCCCCTGTAAGCTTATTGTCGGTTATTTTCGAATTTGTTTATGTAAATTCATGATTGGTCGCGGTTTTGTATGCAATTTATGAAATTCCACTGCCGAACAGACTCAACATTCTGGGTCACTAAGTCTACTTTTGTGCCTCACTTAAAAATTGGGCTGTCCAACAGAAAACAATTTTTTTTACATTTAACTGCTTATGTAAGATTCTTTGAATTGGAGTCATTTAATTGCCTTAGAATGTGTTAATCTTGCGGTGTGTCACTTGTGCATTTTCCGCGGGTTTAAACTGGCGCAAAGCATCCATGTATTTCCGGGACACTCCGCCTGTTTTTGGTAGAGCTGTCTTAGGATGGGCGCTAAGACTGATGGGCGGTCCATGTTTGAATTTCAAGAATTGCAGAAAATAGTGTGATGTGTACCTGTATAATGGTAAGCAGGCCTCTCCTTGTAATTTCGCAACATAGTTTAACTGATGTAATTAAGAAATCCTTTACAGTCTGCCTACACTTCAAAGTTGTAAAACTTTCCTATTTTCATGCATTTCCTATACTTATTCTTTTAGTATAAGTTTTAAGACTAATTGTATTGACATTTACAACATACAAACTAATACATTCTTGTAGTTTTTTTACACGCCATTATCTAATAATATAACCAATAAAGTACAACTTGTAGTCGTACATAAATATAAAAACATGACTTGAGTGTTCCCATTTTAGGACAAATTTTAATGCACAAAAATGATATACAGAAAAAAAAACTGTAGTAGGTATTGCTAAATAATAATAACTAATCTAAAAAAATAATTAAATTAGGTTTTTTTAATTTATTTTAATAGCAATTTTTTTTTAATTTTCCACAAAAGTGAAATAATAGTATATTAAAACATAGAGTTTTATAAGGAACGTTTTTTAGCACGCGTCCAGGTTTGGAAAAAGAGCCGCGCAGCGGCGAGTTTTCCAATGGACAAGTGATAAAAAACGCCTTATAAAACGAGTTTTTTATACTATTTTTTATATTTGCTTCATTTAATTTATTAAAAAGCATTTTTAATTTGAATTAAAAACTTAAGATGAAATTTTGTTTTTATGACCAACTTTATAGCATAACATTGACATTTTGAAGTAAAAAATAAATTAAAGTTAGACATATTGAATAATGACATTTGTAAACTTTACTCATATATTACTGAATGAATAGGCGTTTTTGAGAAAATGTAACCATTGATATCGTTTCTCCAATTCTTGTAGTTATTCCCTCTATAAAAATACCATGTCCCCCAATTGATTATAATAGTAAAATTTGTAAATAAAAAGTACCTTGCAAGAAAAGAATTCATCTTTTTGCATCAGGAAAACCAACCAATAAAATAAAATTTTGGGTTTAATAATGAAGCAATTCAGAAACTTTAAAAAACCAAATTTCGGGTTTCATAATGTGCATATTATAGAACGCAAATATAAAAATATATTTTAAATCTGACACAAATCTGTAACACATACATTTTGTGATTCTTGGAAAAGTGGGTTTTCTTAAAGATAAGCTTTTGCGCACCCAATAATACCCTGATTTTAGATATCTGTATGTGTTTTATCTATGGCAATACAAACAAGAGCGGGTTAGATCAATAAATGGTTAGATCAGTGAGTGGGATAGATCATTTAAAAAGTTACACTTCGCAGTTAGGTCTTTTTTTTTATGGTTATTTTTTTTGTTATGTAATTGTTACACATTCTATATGATACTCTTCGCATTAGATGATTAAAAAGGTGCATTTTTTATTTTATTAAAAAAAACGTAAAACTTATTTTTTTTGTAAACGGGCGGGGATACAAAAAAATTACTAGATGCTTTTTTATAGAGAAGAATACAATCTTTAATTTTATTAAGAATATTTTTTTTCGCAAAATTGATATTAACCGAAATATGAATTTTTTTCAACTTTGGGGGTGATTTCTACCCTCTATTTATTATTAGATTGATTTTTGTACCAAATCTCATGTCAATTAAATAAAACGTTCTTCAGTTATCGTGATAACAAGTTTCGTTACAGACAGACGGACAAAAAATAAAAGTCTTAAAAAGTCATGAAACGAACGAATCTGCATAAATGTTTGCTCTAGGATGAATATTAACAATTTTAAAGAAGGTCCCACCAAATGCAATATGATCTTCGACTTTGTCTGCGAAGAGTATAATAAGTTATAAATTGATTTTACATTTTACTAACTTTTATAAGTGAACCAATAAACCAAATATAGTATGTTTACATTATGATATCAAATTGGTAGCATTTGTATTCCGGAAATATTTAAATTTTATTTGCGGCTACAATAACAATAATTTCTTTACATTTATAAGTAAAGCTGATAATTCCTATTTTTTTTTAAATAAAAAAAAGCAAGTATAATGAAAAATTGATTTTTTTTTAAATGGCAAAAAAATATGGGTCATCTAAAAGAAGGAATATTTTTTGCAACACCTGGTATATTTTAACGAAAACTTTAAGGAATATTTTTGGAGTGGAGTAATATTTTAAAATTTAAATCTCATAAAGTTATAAGCTAGCTTTTATCTAAAGAATATAAAAACGTATATTAAATTTTACGTGCAGCCTACAAATTGTTTTTGGTCTTATTGGCAATATTTTCATTTTAAGGACGAACGCAAAAGCAATGATGTCACGAAAAGACCAAAATAACATTTTTTTTTATTAAACGTACATCATATTTCCAAGTAGGTATAGGTGGGTTGAAGATAAAATGAAATTTTAGCCTGTCATCTTATTGAAGACGGTAAACAATTTTCATTTTTGTGGAAAATTCTGCAAAAAAATTCAGTAAAAGCGCATAGATAAAATACCTAAAGATATACATAAACAGATAATTATTGGGTGCGCAAAAAAAACAGTCGACGCTTAGTGACAGATTGGCTAATATATGGAATATTTTGATTTATTTATCGTAACTTAATAAAAAAAACCTGAAATGTAAAAACCCAAAAAATAAGTAAAAAAATAGGTAATGTCACTTTGACAGTGAAGTAAAAGCATAGATTCAAGAAGGTGGAAGGGAAAAATGGCTGTTAAAGCTGGTCCAATTTAACGCAATTTTCAAATTTTTTTTTTTTTTTTTTCTTGAAAAGTATAAACCGTGTGGTCATAAAATTTGCCAAACTTTAGTTGAATAAAAGAAATCGAGTAACGTAGAATGTCGCGAAGCATAGAAACGGTGGTTATGTAATGTTGGTTGCCCAAAATTAACAAAAAAAAGCACTTTCTGGTAATTTCTAAGTGGGGGCTTATAAGAGTTAATTTTAATTAAAAATTGTGCTTACCAGCAACATAAATAAACAAAGCACAAGTTGACATTCTAAAGGTCCATCAATAAGCGTTTGAATACAGAATTTTGGAAATTTAAAATGCAAAAAAATTGTGCTTCTAAATTGCCAAAATTGTGTATTTAAACGCTTATTGATGAACCTTTAGAATATGTTAACTTGTGCTTTGTTTATTTATGTTGCTGGTAAGCACAATTCTTAATTAAAATTACCTCTTATAAACCCACTGAGCAATGACCAGAAACTGGTGTTTTTTGTTGATTTTAAACAACCAACATTACATAACCACAGTTTGTATGCTTCGCGACATTCCCCTTTGAGCAAATACATTTTTTCCTTGCAAATTATTATTATTATAACAAAATGAACTACCAAGAAAATATGTATGACCCTGTTTTAAATTGTCGCATTATGCATTTTATATCGTTATCAAGTTGATTTAGGTTGCACCAATTTAGTTTGACTCGAGTTTTGATAAGAATCCCTTTGAAAACAGAGCCATAACTTGGCAGTGACCCAATTTTTCATAAATCTGAAATTCTCGCTACATCCGGATGTTGTCTCAGTTTTATACTGACGATGCTTAAATTTGCTGAACCCATTCATTTCTACGTATTTTACAAAAATTAGATAGTCATGTTAAATAAATTTATATCAATTTATCTAATTTTTCTAGAACCCTAAAAAATAGGCAGGTTGGAAAATACTTTTTCTACGACTGCTTAGAAAATGTCTAAAAAAACACTACTTACTATAACTGAAAATCAGTTATTGCTCACAGCGTGCGATAAATCCATTGCGCACGCTAAAAGCGTGTGCAAAGAATTCGCCCTCATTTGTTCTGTTTGGAATGTCAAGAATGAGCCATAATGTCTTTACTGCATTAAATCAAGTAGGTAGGCTATTGTTTTTTAATCTCGAACCCAATGTTCGTTTTATCTTTATAACCATAGAACAAGAATAAATAAACAAGTTTTGTGTTTTTTGACGCCAAGTTTTGACACTTCTATCATAATACATTTTTCAACATAAAAGATCCAAAATTGTTATTTAATAAAAAATCATGCCTTTTTAGTGTTTTGGTGCAGTCGTAGAAAAAGTATAGTGTGCAACACGTGTGAAAGGCACTTTTCACACTTATGTGGCTTATGGCACTCGCCTAACGGCTCGTGCCACAAACGCCACAAGCGTGTGAAAAGTGCTTCTTTCACCACTAGTTGCACAATATACTATTAACTATGTATAAATCCTATTAAATTTTATTAATTGTGTGTATAAAAATCATTACCCTTTTTTCGTAATAAAATGATTTAGGAGTAAGGTTTAGATTTACTTCAAAAAGTAGATTTATTAGAAAGACGTCTAGTTGTAATTTTTTTCAATTTGAAGTAAACCTAGGTCTGCACGATTTCTTGCACGTGAGGCTCTTGTCTAATAGTGATAAAGGACTAGACGTAAGGTCCTTCCACAGACTACATAACTACAGACGAACAAATTCATAAATGGAATGTTCTGTGCACTCAAAAGTTCGTAAAAGTCATCTCCCTGATTGTCAGTTATTTTCGAAATTTCAACAAAATATGCAAGGAGTAATACATCAATAACTATGATTACAAATATTAAGGATAATGTTTGTGATACATAGAAGTGGTACATAGAAGTGGTACTGAGTGCAAGAAATAATAAAAATATGGTAAAATAGTACTTTTGTTGCAATTTTAATCATTTACAAGCATAAAAAAATCATGGTAAATGAACGTATAATGGTTTGGCATAGACCACGTAATGTATGTAAACCAAAAAATGTATCCGTTGTCGGAAAAAAAAAGTCAGATTTTCGACAAAAAGAAACAACCGATTTAAATAAAAGCATAATACGTTTGTAGCCCTATTTTTGTAATTTTTAAAACTACATTTAGTTTGAATATAGGATGGGGCCCTCATGTAGATGTGCTATTTAGTTGAATTGGCGGGAGCTCAACGGAGATGACTTATACGAGCTTTTAGGAGCACAAATTAGAAGATCTGTGAATTTGAAACTCTATTCTTAAGGATTTTTTAAAGGATCCTACAGCTTAAGGTAAAATTTAAACCAGAACAGTAATACATTTTTGTGACCTTGATTTAAAGATAAATTCAGTAAAAGTGTTTCACTCTCGATTTTTAGTCTACAAGCACGATTATCGGATGTCTCGCTCGGCTAAAAAGTGCACTAATTCCCCGCGAGGGTTTCATGCTTATATTATATTCATTCTGTTGCATTTCTTAACTTAAAGAGCGATTATGCAAAATTATATAGACACCGGCCAAGCCCGTATTTGTCTCAGGTTTATTACACAGAATGCCCAACAAAAAGTGGCCATCCTTTTAAAGTTCATTGGAATGACTCCAGAAAATTTCTTAAAATTAAACAAGAACTACTATCCATTCACAGTTTAAATAAAACAGTCACCTATGAAAACTAGAACCTTTTTCTTTGAAAAGTTGAATTTTCCACAAAGTTGACATTACATTTCAAATTTACTGTCATTAAAAATTAAAAAATGCCAAAAATAATATGACAGTTACATAAAACATGCGTAAAAATTGGAAAAACGAAACAATTTTTGCTTGAGATGTGAGAATTTATAAAGAAAATTTTAGACATTTTTCTTAAAGTGCTAATTTATTTCATGATACCTAAAAGGACTTCTTAACAGTGAGTACTTACATAAATCATTCCTATTTTGTGCAAACTTTTAAATAGTTTATTGATTTGTGCATTATAAAATAATTTAATAAAAAAATATATACTTCCGTATATGTTGAGACCATTGTTTTTGATTCAGATGCCCTGAACATGTTTTTAAATGAATTTTTTAATTTTTTTGACTTTTCTTACATAACCAGCAAACACAAGTGACATTAATGACAATATACAGGGTAAAATCTGTCACCCTATGGCTCGTCTGCTCTGTTTTTTTTTTTAATTGTGAATGGATAGTATTTCAGAATTGTGTAATAATTAAATTTAATATGAAGTGACCTTGACTCAGCGGTGATTTTGTTATTAATAAATGAAAATCGCGTTTTAATTTGAGATAATAATCGGACATTGTTGAATTTTAATGCTGGACAACCTTTTTAACGCTGACCCTGGTTCGTATGTGCTTAGTTCGATTTGCGAATTCTTTTATCCAAATAATTCAATTACCTTGTAGATTTGCATTTATTTACAATAAAAGTGCACTTGCATCAACCAGGTTTTAATTTTGATTTCATAAAAAAATAGAAGATAAAACGTCATAGTTTTATTGTTATGAGCTTTGAAAGGCAACTTCAAACGCGGAATCTAAATTTTTGAAAAAGCTATTATCTGTTAAATTATCTTTTTAAAAAAAAAACCAACATGCATATTCGTATTTTTCTGCAAAAAAACAGTATAGAAAATAAGTGTCAATAATTTTTTTTTTTAAGCATTTTTGTAAATTGTTAAAATTTTTACCAACTTTGAAAATCCCCATCACAAAAACGAAAGCACTTGGAAAAAATCAGATTGCAGTTTTGTTTTATACACCTTCTAATTAGTGTAAAAACACAATTTCAGGCAAATGAATTTTTGCAAAATTTACCTTATTTTTAAGCAAGGGGTAAGGGTCCAAATATTCTCACTTTTTTAATAAGCATGACTACAAATAATTTTTTTCACTACTACCTATAGAAAAGGCAATTTTTGACCGATTTTCTACCAGAGAAATCACATTTCTCTCCCTTGGTCAATAATAATTTCCATGTCTATGTGTACACTGTACAATAATGAAATGTCATAACATATGTCAAGGTTTTATCATAAATAGAACGGTACTTACAGCAGTTTTTGTGAGTTTTTTACGAAGATTTTTTTATTTTGAAAACATTTTATTGCACAAATATTTTAACGAAAAAAAAATTGTACAGTTGTAAACATTTCGCACTTTTTTCTGTAGCTGTGTCAGTCTCGTATCATTGTCATTATATTTACAAATTCCTTATCAGTGACCATCATATTATTTAAATCATTTACGCCATTTACGTGCAAATTATGAGTTATTTTGGAAAATACACCCATTTGAAGAACTTTTTATTGTTTTGATTGATGTAACGTCATTATCATTTCCATGGAAACTTCGATTAATTTTTTGTAAAAATCATATATGGGGTTTTGATAAAAATTGCACATATTTTTAAATTAAGATTTTTCAAGAAAATGCTAGTAGTAAAAAAAATAGTATATAAACCACGGTAGAGAAGGTCATTATTGACTACGTGCAATCTTTGCGCTAGGTCAATAATGACCCTCTTCTAGCTAGCAAAAAACGAAAGCACTTGAAAAACCTGATTGCGAATTTGTTTTCTATGGCTCTTAATATATCTTGTTCTTTATTTAGGGTCTGATTAGGTTAGTTTGTGAATTATCAAAGTTTCGTGTGGAAACTAACACAAAACTTAATAAATAATAAACCTACAGGGTATAGCAATGTTTGGAGTTATTTAACATGCAGGTCATGTTCCGTTTTGTAGGATTATGTAGTATGTTCCAAGTGAGTCAAAGTTAGCGAATATAAAGTTAGCAGGATAGGTGTAAGTATATGTATGTGTGTCCTTGACAGGTAATGGCGATGGACGACGCCGGCCGGTCGAGTGTTCGGCAAAAGTAAGTTCACTCAACTAATTTCATGGTCAGCAACTACCTGTGCTTGCCTAGCTAACTACCACAGCAAACCAACATCGCGAATGCCATCTTATAATAATCGTGTTTCACAAGTAACACATTTTAATTTTTTGGCGTTAACAATAAAAAGTAGACTTGGGCATGAGCTTTCACTAAAAATCTCTTGTTTATCTAGTGGCTGGTTTAGGTGTTCTAGCCCTTCAAATATTAAACTTTTGAGCACTTTCCCTATTTTGGGGCATTTCCCTTCTGCCCACTTCCGCTATTCTAAGGTGTAGCACATTGCTTAGCAACATACAAATGTATTCTTTTCTATGTTTCTTAAGTCAACCCGCGCGCTTAGTTACAGATTGTCTAAAATATGGAATAGTTTTTTATCTTTATTTTGATTTATTTATCGTGGCGTTAATAATAAATAGGTAAAATGTAAGTAAAGCAATAAATTAAGTAAAAAAATAGGCGGTACTGTCACTTTGACAATGAAGTAAAGGTATAGATTCAAGAAGGTGGAAGGGGAAAAATGGCTGTTGAAGCTGGTCCAATTTAACGCAATTTTTAAATTTTATTTTTTTCGAAAAGTAGAGATTTGTGTGATTTAAAAATGTGCAAAAAAAAATAGTTTAATAAGCGTTTAATAATTCTGTGCATCCTAAATGCCAGTCCAAATTTTTGGCCCCCATTTTGAAGGGATTGTGTGGTACCCTTGGTTTCAAAAATCACTGTTCTTTATTTAATTTGAACAATCATTCTTTTACAAAAAATTTAAACGCGTATTTGTATTCTACAACAAAAAAGGTATCCACAAAATAACTTTCATTTGAATCAAAGACAAACAAATAATTTGTTGCTAAACATTTTTGAATTTTTTTTGGACAATTTTAAAAAGCGTTTGCAAAAAAACGAAAGCACTTGAAAACATTCTAAGAAAAAGCCTACATTTAATATGCTTGGGAATTTAAAAAATCAATACGAGAAAATAAATTTAAAAAAAATTCAACAACTTTAAAATATCCAAAAAAAAGAAGGGGGTCAATTCATTCTGGGACACACTGTACTTGATGTGCACGAATTCTTCTATCCAAATAAATAATTTAGCTGGTAGATTTGCATTTATTTACAATAAAAGTGCACTTACATCAACCAGATTTTACTTCTAAATGATTGCTTCATAAAATATTTTTTGCAGACAAAAATGTAGTTTTTAAAATTATTAATATCCACCCGATATCAAAAAATCTTTCAGTTCGTTTTATGACTTTTTACGCAATTTTGTTACTCCTACACGAAAAAAAGGTGTGTTCGTAAACATCATTTAAGAAGGAATGCATTTTCTCTTTCAATAAATTGTCTTGACTCTTGGGCATAAGATTATGGTCCGACCATAATCAAGAAAAGAAAGAAAAACATTGTTTTTTTAGCTTCTTTTACGAGTATCCGACCGACAGTCGACCGCAGTCCTTATGTAAGGTTAAGTAGATTCGAGTTGAAAATATGTTGAAGAATTTGCGCTATTAAATCGATTTTCTTGGATATTT
This sequence comes from Cartodere bifasciata, assembly GCA_963920755.1. Taxonomy (NCBI): domain Eukaryota; kingdom Metazoa; phylum Arthropoda; class Insecta; order Coleoptera; family Latridiidae; genus Cartodere; species Cartodere bifasciata. The sequence continues at coordinate 21,502,771 of OY987195.1, read as the reverse complement.
CAAAGGGCATTTCCGAGTAAATAAGACTTTGTCCGTCCAAACTAATAAGAGCTTCAGACATAAAAACCCTTTTTCGGCTAAGATCCTATCATCAAATTTTTATGTGGTTTTCACTTTGATTTACCAAAATGTAAGATATTGATTGAGACATTTCTTTCTGAGCTTTTCAAACAGAAAAACATCAACCCTAATTTTTACTTTTATTATAAGTGTGTTAATAAAGGCGATTAATAAACGAGCGGTTTTACCAAGCGAGCGATCAGCGAGCTTGTTAATAAGTGAGTTTATTAATCGCCATTTAACATACGAACTGGTTACAATGCTGCATCGCACATCGTACATCATTATTAAATAAATTATAAAATAAAACATTTATTTCACCAACTAACAGAAACAACGCGTCGGACATTCAAATTTATTAAAGTTTAAGAAGAAGAAGAGCTGTCACCAAACTTTTATTAATTGTGAATAGAAAATGAATATTGTTTCTTTAAAATGTGGTAAAATGATCTGCTTCTCATTCTTTCCAACGGTAAATATTTAATTTCTTTTGGTTTTCGCTGCTTGAACCGTAATTAGAGCTACTTTAACATTTGTAATGTAGAAACATAGATAGTAATTTTAAACATAGAAGAGCGTTACTTTGGGCTCGTATCCATGCATTAATATAGGGGTCATTAATCAACGATTTGGAGTGCGTTAATGAATGTCTTTAATAAACGATGTGCGTAAAAAAAATTAAGCACGCCTATGGATGATTTATAAATACAAGCCGGATATGAATTATCCCTTTAGAAACATAATATGTAGCCTTATGGCGATCATATTATGGCCGGGGTACAAATTTATCTGAAGCCATATATTTTCAATGTTCTAGTTTTACCTAACTTATTTTACCCTTCGCAAACAGGAAAGCTGTTAAATAATAACGATTCTTTTTAATTCAAAATGACAGTTCCTAATATAAAAAGGAATGTCGCGAAGCATAGAAACTATGGTTATGTAATGTTAGTTGCCCAAAATCAACAAAAAACACCACTTTCTGGTCATTACTCAGTGGGTTTATAAGAGTTAATTTTAATTAAAAATTGTGCTTACCAGCAACATAAATAAACATAGCACAAGTTGACATATTCTAAAGGTCCATCAATAAGCGTTTAAATACAGAATTTTGGCAATTTAAAAAGCTAAAAAATAATACTTCTAAATTGCCAAAATTCTGTATTTAAACGTTTATTGATGGACCTTTAGAATATGTCAACTTGTGCTTTGTTCATTTATGTTGCTGGTAAGCACAATTTTTAATTAAAATTAACTCTTATAAACCCACTGAGCAATGACCAGAAAAGGCTGTTTTTTGTTGATTTTAGGCAACCAATATTACATAACTGCAGTTTCTATGCTTCGCGACATTTCTCGTTAAATAAAAAAATGTTTTTTTACTTAAAAAAATGAAGAAGAATTAATTTCAAATGGCAATGTTGGCTAAATCCTAAAATGGTTGTCAAGATAACATTAATGTGTTCATAATAGTTAAATTTACGATATCCAACATACCTATCAGCATTTTTAAATACTTTAACTGCATCATATGTAATCGTAGGGTCGTATACATACACAAGCTATGTAATTGATAATTAGTTAATTAAAATTTTGTCCTTAATTGATATGCATATTTGGATGTTTTATTATGTTCATGGAAATGCTGCAATAACCCATAAATTTCAATTTAAAAGCGTTAAGGCAAGTGGAACTCATTAAATAAACTTTGGATTTATACGCAAAATATACAGGTGTCCCAAAATTGGCACATCATAAAAAAAAAATTATATTTGCGTTCTATAATGTGCACATTATGAAACCCAAAATTTGGTTTTTTAAAGTTTCTAAATTGCTTCATTATTAAACCCAAAATTTTATTTTATTGGTTGGTTTTCCTGATGCAAAAAGATAAATTCTTTTCTTGCAAGGTACTTTTTATTTACAAATTTTACTATTATAATCTATCAGGGGACATAGTTTTTTTGTAGAAGGAATAACTAGAAGAATTGGAGAAACGATATCAACGCTTACATTTTCTCAAAAACGTCTATTCATTCAGTATTAAATGAGTAAAGTTTACAAATGCCGTTATTCAATATGTCTAACTTAAATTTATTTTTTACTTCAAAATGTCAATGTTATGCTATAAGGTTGGTCATGAAAACAAAATTTCATCTTGATTTCTTAATTCAAATTAAAAATGCTTTTTAATGAATTAAATGAAGCAAATATAAAAAATAGTATAAAAAACTCGTTTTATAAGGCGTTTTTTATCACTTGTCCATTGGAAAACTCGCCGCTGCGCGGCTCTTTTTCCAAACCTGGACGCGTGGTAAAAAACGTTATATAACCTTATAAAACTCTATGTTTTAATATACTATTATTTAACATCATAACAAAGCACAAGTTGGCATATTCTAAAGGTTCATCAGTAAGCGTTTAAATACAGAATTTTAGCAATTTAAAATGTAAAAAAATAATACTTCTAAATTGCCAAAATTCTGTATTTAAACGTTTATTGATGGACCCTTAGAATATGTCAACTTGTGCTTTGTTTATTTATGTTGCTGGTAAGCACAATTTTTAATTAAAATTAAGTCTTATAAACCCACTGAGCAATGACCAGAAAATGCTGTTTTTAGTTGATTTTAGGGCACCAACATAAGCACAGTTTATATGCTTCGCGACATTCCCCTTTAAACAATCTCTCTTATTATACTCTTCGCAGACAAAGTCGAAGAGTATATTGAAAATTTCCCTGTGGAGTATTGCTGACGCACAGTGTTAGAATTGATTTGTAAAATATGCAAGTTTCAATGAATATTTTAATAACATAGTTTGAAATGATGGAATTTTAAATTCATTGTTTCACGTACCACCAAATATTCGGATTACTTTAAAATAAATCAATATAAAATCCAAAACAAACTTTTTATAAAAAAGGTCTAAATACAGAGTGTCCAAAAACGTACGTTGTTGGAGCATGTCTAGGAATCTCCAGCAAATTGTTTCAAAAAATTATCTCATATACCTTTGAAGATATGTGGCCTCAAAGTGCGAAACTTTAAACGCATATTCCTTAAAAAAACAGCACATAATAACGAAAAAAATGGCTTAATACAAAGGCACAGTCTATCTTAAACCATTTTACTAGTTGTTTATCTTTTAAATAGTCAAATAACATTTTTATAATCAATTTATTTTGACAAAATTTTCATGAAATAAAGCTGACAACAATGTTAATAAAATCTAATGCAAAAGTGTATAATCAAGACTCATACATAGGGATTTTTAGATGTATTTCTCTAGACTGTGTTGCCAAATTTATGCAAGTTTGTTCGCATTTTTCTCGATGAATATAACAAATGGATTTTTTTGACAATTTTCTAGGGATCCCTGAGAATGCCCTAAGAGCGTACCATCGCGTTTATGCGCCATTTTTTGGACACTCTGTCTGTAGAAGTATAATATTCTTTTACTCTAGAATTATTCGATTCGAACAAGAATCAAAATGAAATATTTAAACCATATAAAGGAAAAACAAGTTTTTAATAAAACAGAAAAAAAATATAGATATCAACCAAACGAGTCAAGTAAAAAAAAACAAAAACCAGTCTAAGAATTTATAAAGCAAATGTCACACTCCATAAAGAGATTTAAAACACACATAATACTCGACATTAATAAACAAATCCACAAAAAAAAATAAAAAATGTTTACAACAATTTGTCAAAAAAATAATAATAATCGAAAAATGATTTGCTTGCAGCAAAAAAAATAATTGTCGATCACAATAATTAACCGAACATAAATAAAACAACAAAAATAGTACTTAACTTTAACCTTGGTTCGACTTAATGAAATAAGTAGGATTTTTTTTATTGAACTTGTACAAAAAAATATTTACATTTTTTTAAATACGTTAATCTGTGCCAAAAATAACTTATTTTACTGAATGACACCGCAAAAATAAACGTTTTATTTAATTTGTCGTCCAAATATAACGTAAAACTATTTTATTTTTTATTTATAAACAAGATATGGGCTAGATCAGTGAATGGGTCAGAAAATACAGGGTGTCCGCCTATAGTTTGCATTTTTGATATGGCAAATATCTTGAAAAAATCCGAGACGTTCTGTAAAAACAGTTTTTTGAAAAAGTGCCCCCCTTCGGAAATAATGGCCTTTAAGCAGGTATACTAAAAAAACGTAATCGTAAATATTTATCCAATGATTTGTCCAACCGTCATGAAATTTATACGATCAATAAAGGTAATAAAAACGGTAATTTTAAACCTATTTTAAATTTAAGGCTCCTTTTAAAATTGGTTAAACACTGGCAGTGTTAACAAAAACTGCATGTTATTTCTTTACCTTTAAGAATTATGTAATTTTGTTTACTTTTTAAAATACCCCAATTCAAGTTAAAACTTTTTTACCACTAGAAATTTCTGAGAAACTGTAAAGTTTCGGATAAACTGCAAAAAGCACTCTTAATGTACCCTATACATTTGCATAAGAATATACTATTTTTTGAAATTTCTATTTCACTGACCATTGTCACTATATTGAAGTAAATTTTTTGTCAAGATAAATGCAAAATATGAGGTACATTAAGGAAAGTTTATTCAAAAACGGTACCGTTTCTCAGAAATTTTAAGTATGCAAAAAAGTTTTAGCTTGAATTGGGGTATTTAAAAAAATAAACAAAATTCTTAAAGGTAGAGAATTAACATGCACTGTTAAACCCATTTTAAAATGGGTTTCAAATGACCGTTTTTTCGGGAGAATACCAAGTGGCCGCATCTACCTGAAAAGACTACTAGGTGGCCGCGTCTAATTGCAGGGTGCATGGTCGAAGTGGCCGCGCGATATTTCTGGTTTGGTCGTAGTGGCCGCGACTAATTAACTTCCTTTTACCTAGATTTATTTTTCTGTATCCGATGTTTTATTGAGTTATGATATTAGAAAATTATAAAACAGAGAATTCTTTGGATAATATACAGACTTAAATTATCATTAAAACAAGCCAGCAACGTTGAAAGTACTCAATGCATGTGTTTTTAAGTTTTATTGTTACCGACAGACTTTTTTAAAAGCACTGGTGGACACATCCACTGGGGGACACTAGGTTAGGTAGGTTAGGGTAAGTTTTGCTGCTAAAAAGAATATTTAAACAAATGTGCTTGTCACCAAACTGCAATGTAAATAATTTTTTCAATAAAATATTGATAGTTATCGTTGTTATTTTATAAAATAAAATTCGTTTGGTGTTTCTACTCATCTATAAATTCTATAAAACTTCTAAGACATCTCCTTTTCTACCTGCTAAACATGGAAGCAGGTAGAAAAGGCACCGCGGCCACTTCCACCATGACCCATGCAGTAGAGTGCGGCCACCTCCACCAAATCACCCCTCATTAAATTTTATAGCGCGGCCACCTCGTATATGCCCGTTTTTTCACATTTATTAATTGTACAAATTTCATGATGGTTGGACAAAACATTTGGTAAATATTAACGATTACGTGTTTTTAGTCTACCTGCTTAAAGGCCATTATTTCCGAATGGGGGCACTTTTCAAAAAACTGTTTTAACCGAATGTCTTAGATTTTTCTCAGTTATTTGCCATGTCAAAAAAAGCGACATGTACAGGGTGTTCAAAAAATGGCGCATAAACGCGATGGTACGCTCTTGGAGCATTCTCAGGGATTCCTAGAAAATTGTCAAAAAAAATCCATTTGTATATATTCATCGAGAAAAATGCGAACAAAGTTGCATAAGTTCGGCAACACAGTCTAGGAAAATGCATCTAAAAATCCCATATACAGTGAGAGGCAAAAGTCCCCCCCCCTGGCCTTAACTTTTGAACGGTTCGAGATATTGATTTCCAAAAAATTTTAGGTTAATTTACACAAAAAAAACTACCTTTTGACGAAATTGGTTTTTCAAAAAATAATAACCCCCACATAGGGGGACTATCTACTTAATTTTTTTAAATGTAAAGGGGGGTCAAGTGACCCCTCATTTGAAAGCTATTTTTATTTCTAACACAATGGTGTTTACCAATTTAAGATATATTTATTATTTTTTTGGCTAGGAGCTTCTCAATAAAAAGAACGATTTCCTTAATAAATGCAACAGTGAAAAAATAAAACTATTTGAAATTAGGTAAGGGTGCATGTTTTTCTTTAATTAAAAAAAATATGTAATATTTTTTTGTTAAAATTTGTTATACCCTGTGTCCCAACATAAAATACAAAAAAACAAAACCTTATGCTTCTTAATAATTTTTTTTTAATTAATTATATTTTTTAACCCTATTTTACTTAGTTTTTTTGAAAAAAAAATAATTTTGGTAGGTTATTTTAAAAAATTTGTTATAAAACATACTAACAAAAAAAAAATTATTAATATTTTTAAATAAAAAGAAAACATACACCCCTACTTAGTTTGGATTCACTTAAGTCTTTTATTGTTGCATTTATTACGTAAAACAGGATTTTTCTGCTTTATTTTAAAACACACAGTACAATAGAACTACTGAATCAATCTAAAATTCGTAAACGTCATTGTCTTGGAAATAAAAATAGCTTTCAAATGAGGGGTCACTTGACCCCCCTTTACATTTAAAAAAATTAAGTAGATAGTCCCCCTATGTGGGGGTTAATATTTTTTGAAAAACAAATTTTGTCAAAAGGTAGTTTTTTTAGTGCTAATTTGCCAAGAATTTTTTTTAAATCAATATCTTAAACCGTTCAAAAGTTAAGGTGGGGGGGGGGGGGACTTTTGCCTCGCACTGTATGAGTCTTGATCATACAATTTTGCATTGAATTTTATTGACGTTGTTGTCAGCTTCATTTCACGAAAATTTTGTAAAATTAAATTGATTATAAAAATGTAATTCGACCTTTTAAAAAATTAACAAATGGTGGAATGGTTTAAGATAGACTGTTGCTTTGTATTTAGCCATTTTTTTCGTTAATATGTGCTGTTATATTTAAGATATAAGCGTTCAAAGTTTCACACTTTGGGGCAACATATCTCCGAGGGTATATGAGATAATTTTTTTTTAACAATTTTCTGGGGCTCCCTAGACATGACCCAACAACGTACCATTGCGTTAATGCGCCATTTTTTGGACACCCAGTAGATGAGACAAGAAAATAAAAACGATGGTACGCCAATGCTTAGCATGTAAACAAGAAAGACGGCTTTGGAACAAATTCACCCCCTACCTTAAACGGACCTAAAATGGCTACCTGGCACAAACAAAAGAACAAACCTGTTGCTTGATGTTTAACAACAGAAAAAACAAAAAAACGCGGATGAGTATCAAAAAAACGCTTCTATTCGCCGGTAGACACAAACAACAATGCGAAAAAAAACATTATCATAGACATACCATATCGGGACCCATATCTTTCATATCCAAAAACCAAGAGCACACATTTATGTATCTTATAAGTATTTTTACACTTTTGTTGTTTAGAAGTCACTATTTACAATGATTGAGGTACGCGACGAGATGCCTCAGTGTTGGTGAAGGCGAGGCATTCGGCGTCAAACTAAGCATCTACCTAGCCCAACCGTAGAACACAACAACGGACAAAGAGTGCTATGGTTGCGCATGCGCAAACCTGCAATGCGAGGCTTGCTAGACCGCGGCGGTCCTAGTCATACAATTCTTCTTTCTTTCTGACTGTGCTGCTTGTTTGTTTGTTTGCAGACAGGCTTGCTGGATGGTTTTTTACTCTTTGCAGACAAGGGTTTAAAAAAACAAGAGCGGGTTAGATCAATCAATGGGTTAGATCAGTGAGAAAGATAGATATATCATTTAAAAAATTACACTTCGCAGATAGGTCTTTTTTTATGACTATTTTTTTATTGTTTTATAGGGTGTTTTCGAAACATGTGTACAAAATAAAATGGATAGTTCCTAACCTCATTTAAAAAAAAAGTTCATATAAAGCAAGGTCCGAAAATGCTTCCTTACAGAAATACAGGGGGTCAACTTTTTTTGAAAAAACATAAAAATGTCAAATATACAGGGTGTTACCAAATAAATAGGAAAAAATTCAGGGGGTAATTCCTGAACCCATTTTAGGAAAAAAGTTCCTATAAACATATGCCCGATTTTGACTTTTTTTTTTCTTACAGCCCCCTAAGGGCCCCCACTATTAACACTTTTTTTTAAATTTTACAAAAGGGAAAATATTTTTAGTATTTAGAGAAATCAAAAAGGTTCTATAAAATTTTTTGAAAAAATATTCTTTTCGAAATTATGGCGAAAAAACCGATTTTTCAGGGGTTTTTGGGGGGGTGTATCTCAAAAACGAAGGATTTTCGGACACATATTCATATAAACTTTTTTTCTTAAAATGGGTTTAGGAATTACCACTTGAATTTTTTCCCACTTATTTGGTAACACCCTGTATTCGCCAAAAATAGAGGTATCAATTTGACATTTGGCACGCAGTAATTATTTATTATGTGGCTTAAAATGATTTTAAGAAAATTTAAAAATGTTTATCCGAGGGGGTACATTTGGTGGTATCATGGGGGCCTATTTTTTTGCAACTTTTTTAACATAATTAGATACTTTTCCATTCTGGCTACTAAATTTGCCTTGGATTTATTCTTTAATAACTGATAATTTTCAATATTTTTTGTAAAAAAAGAAATATCTATTTTTCGAAATAAATAATTGATACAAAACATAAAAATAAAGCCAAAAAACTATTCTAAGAATATTTTGTGCTTTTAAATAGAGACGATACAGGGTAAATGTTTCAACAAAAACTACAAAATCTTGACCCCCTGTATTTCTGTAAGGAAGCATTTTTGGACCTAGCTTTATATAGACTTTTTTTTTAAATGAGGTCAGGAACTACCCATTTCATTTATGTATAATTGTTACACATTCTTATGATACGCTTCGCAGTAGATGATTAAAAAGGTGCATTTTTTATTTTATTAAAAAACATGTAAAACTTATTTTTTTTGTAAACAGATGGCGATACAAAAAAATTACTAGATGCTTTTTTATAGGAAAAAATGCAACCTTTAATTTTATTAAGAATATTTTTTTTCGTAAAATTGATATTAAGCGAAATATGAATTTTTTTTAACCTTAGGGGTGGTTTCAACCCTCTATTTATTATTTGATTTTTTTCCAAAAACAATAGGGCTCTTCCTTTAAATGGGATTGATTTTTGTGTTAAATCTTAAGTCGATATGATAAACCGGTTTTGAGTTATGGTGGTCACAAATTTCGTTACAGACAGACGGACGGACGGACAAAAAATAAAAGTCTTAAAAAGTTATGAAAAGAACGAATCTGCAAAAATGTTTGCTCTACGATGAATATTAACGATTTTAGAGAATATCCGACCAATCGCAATATACTCCTCGACTTTGTCTGCGAAGAGTATAATAAGCGAGACACTCTGTACTGTAGGGTTCTTGCAAAGAATATAAAAATTGCAATAAGTTTAAATTTATGTTAAATTAAATCTAAGTTAATTAAGTTATTCCTTGACTCAGTAACCTCAAACAACGAATTAATGCGATTAATAAAATACCTAAGCAGATTTTCTTTTGTCATCTTGTTTATCAATTGTTTTATTCAACTTTTTTTGTTTTGTTTTTATAGACAGCATGATTATTTTGTGTATTTTTTAACTGTTATCTTTAATTTAAATATTATTAGTTTGTATATTTAAAAAAACAACTTTTTGCAATGATTTAATATGTATAAATCATTTTGTTTTGCAGAAAAAGCGATTAATAATTCCTAACCTAAACAACAAAGGTAGGCAACCAACATTACAATGATGTATCACATCACAAATCTTATAAAACACACAATTTAAATAATTTTTTCACATATCGCCGTTTATTAATCCATTCATTAACGCACTCCAAATCGTTAATTAATGACCCCTATTAATGCATGGATACGAGCCCATAGTAACGCTCTTCTATGTTTAAAATTACTATCTATGTTTCTACATTACAAATGTTAAAGTAGCTTTAATTACGGTTCAAGCAACAAAAACTAAAAGAAATTAAATATTTAACGTTGGAAAGAATGAGAAGCTGATACTTTTACCGAATTTAAGGCAATAACATTCATTTTCAATTCACAATTAATAAGAGTTCGATGTTAGTTCTTCTTCTTCAACTTTAATAAATTTGAATGGCCAACGCATTGTTTCTGTTAGTTGGTGAAATAACTGTTTTATTTTATAATTTATTTAATAATGATCTACGATGTGCGATGCAGCATTGTAACCAGTTCGTATGTTAAATGGCGATTAATAAACTCACTTATTAACAAGCTCGCTGATCGCTCGCTTGTTAAAACCGCTTGTTTATTAATCGTCTTTATTAACACACTTACTGGTTTAATAACTATTAATATTTTTATAAAAAAACACTTACCTGGGGTGGTGGGCCAGCGGGGTGTCTAAAGGGCATTTGAGGGGGGGCCATTCCTTGCTGTAAATATTGGGGGTGCAGAGAAATCCCCCCGGGGGCCATTTGATTCATGTACACTAAATGTTCTGGCGGAATATTTTGCTTTTGGACCATATCATACATCCCTTGGGCATTTAGGGGGTTGTAAGACATGTTATTCGTGGGGCTTTGCAGTTGGTTCACTTTATTTGCCATGGGGTACTTCCACTTTTCGTGATTCTGCTGCAAAAATCGCAGTTTAAGGGATTACTACAGTCAATCTGTCCTAAATAATGAGGGTACATCGACACAATTCCTGGTAAGGCCGCCTTTTTTATATGATGTAGCTGGATGTCCAAAGAGTAAAACCCCAAATTGGCGTATATCTACCTATTGCAGAAACGGAGTTATGGCCCCCCAAAGGGCCCCCTTTAATTCATCACGGTGGAACTGCACCAAATTTTGCAAATAGATGTCAAATACGGTTTTAATAAGATTTTTATAAAAAAAATCTCTAAAAAAATTCCTTCACCCCCTAAATAGCCCCCATAGAGTAATAACTAATCACGTTGGATTTACACCAAATTTTGCAGGTAGATGCAAAATAAGATGCTTAAAAATATTTCCTTAACTTTTTTTCAAAAAATAATTCCTTCGCCCCATAAACAAAGGGGGCTTTTAAGAGGGGCATAGAATTTTTTTTCAAAAAAAGTTATTAATAAATATTTTTAAGCATCTCATTTTACATCTATCTGCAAAATTTGGTGTAAATCCAACGTGATTGGTTATTACCCTTGGGGGGCTATTTAAGGGGTGAAGGAATTTTTTTAGAGATTTTTTTTTTATAAAAATCTTTTTAAAACCTTAATTGACATCTATTTGCAAAATTTGGTGCAGTTCCACCGTGATGAATTAAAGGGGGCCCTTTGGAGGGCCACAACTCCGTTTCTGCAATAGGTAGATATACGCCAATTTGGGGTTTTACTCTTTGGACATCCAGTTACATCATATAAAAAAGGCGGCACTAGCAGGAATTTTGTCGATGTCCACATACGGATTGACTGTACTATTAGTTTTAAGTGTTTTTAGGGTGTTTTAAGGGGTGTTTTGTAAAATGGGGTACTTACATCAATGATGCTGTCGTCGCCAAGCGCCCAGCGGAGCTGTTTGGGGCCAAAAGCAGGCGGAAAAGCACCAAATTCTGGGTCTGGGGGCCTCTGATAGACATAGCCTACGGAGGCATCATCTTGTGTTCTTTGAGGGCCCTTTTCCATATCGGGATTTAAAACATCTCCTTCGCCGTTGCCCAACCACTTCATTGGTTACACTGCAACGCAAAAATGGTGAAAACAGGGCTATTTATAGCCCCCCGACACAACAATAACAAACAAGCGTAGACAAAGTCAATATTGCTTAGTCTACGTCAAGAAGTGTCAGGGTGCTAAAAAGCTAGCTTATTTTGGCTAATTTTGGCTAATTTATCCGAAATGGGAGTGTTTTGACAGTTGTTTACAAATGACATTTCAAAATTCCGGCACCAAACAAAACAATGGCGATCACAACCAAAATTATACCAAGTAATTCTCGTAAAACACAAAGGTTTTTTGGTATTTGCGTGCCTCTAGGGCGTAAAGCACCTACCTTGGCTTAATTGTCAACCCCTAAAACGCATCAACAAAATGTATTGCGTGCAAAAAATCGTCCTTGTATCGGCGTCGGCTTTGTTAAAAAATTTCTGATAAAAACACAAACACTAGAAACAAAACCGAACTTATACACACTAAATTAGATTCACAACACAAAATATTATCACTAGCTATACAGGAAACTATATACAATGTACAATATTTATAGGATGAATTGTTTACGCCATTTATACAAGTAGATTTAGAAGGATTTTAATGTTGACAGCAAATTTTGAGCAAATCGCTCGCCATCTTCTGGGGTATGCGCGCGCACCCTCGACCGGCTGTTGTTTGCGCGCGTCCGTTTCAAATTGATCCAGGGCCGCCTTTTTATTAGCCACACTTCAATTAACGATAATGCAGTACACCGTATTTGCGTTTCTTATCAGCTTATCACAAATGCTCATTGCACCCACGTTTATTCGTGTTATTATAGTGGGAAATAACATTTAAAAAAATGTGGCTAAGCTTAAACAAAAGTCCACGCCCAATGGGGAACATGAATGATTTTTTTTAATTTTTTATATCGATTCTCCATGAAAAACCAATATTGTTTGTGTTTAAATATGATCCCAGAAATTAATATTTGTGCAGAAAAAAAATATTTAAAAACGTTTAAAATTGGTAGTTCAAAAACACTTCGTACTTGATGACGTCAGCTTGTACCCTTCAGAAAAAAAAATTTGTTGGTAACGTTTGTAGTTGTCATCAGTTGTCATTTTTGACTTAAATTTAAAAAATAATAAAAAAGACCATTTTACTTGCAAGTTTTGTCCAAAATGTGCTTACTCCAAGAAGAATTGCAAAAAGTTTATTTTGCCTCCTCAAAAATAAATTTAAATTGATGCGTCAAGCTGCTTACAATTATTTGTATCATTATTGCAATAATAAACGTCAGAAAGTAATGTGCCGAAGTGGTGAAGAATTCAAATTATATTTTTCCAAAACTCATCAATGATGAAAATAAGATACTAAATAACATAAACAGATTACAATTATCCTTCTGCATTGGTTCAACTAGTCGTCATAATTTTTGATTTCGTTTTTAAGTGCAAAAAAACGCCAAGTAAAAATTCACACAATAAATCACACCGCTACTACTCGCGATTGGTAAACACTGCACTTGTCCAACTGGGCAATTTTATCACATGCCTAAAAAACGGTAACAAGAAATAAAAATATTAAAAAATGCAAAATTAAAACTAACTTTTTTTAAAACGTCAAATTATGTTTGACACCAGATTTCAAAACAACGAAAGTGCCAACATAATCAAGTTTGTGACATCAGCTCGTACCCTAAAAAGTAGTGGGGGGTGTTTTTATGTACCCCAAAGTTTAAAAATTAATTTAAAAATAGTGGCTGGCTTAAATAAATTAAAATATGCAATAACGTATTCCCACCATGTACCTCTTTAGCTTAAATGCAATATTTGGCCAAAATCTTTTACGTTCATGTTTCCTAATCCACTTTGTCATTGCGTCTATTTTAGGCTGTTTTATGTCCTAAGGGAGCAAATAAAAGCTGGGTTGGGTGAAAAATAGGTATAATAAATTACTAGGTGGGGTCATGACTTGTTTTAACAGTTTGTACACATAAAAAAACTCTAAACACGCAACTTTAGATATTTTTCGTAATTTTAAAATGTTACTCAATAAAGTCGATTATTATACTTTTCGCAGACAAAGTCGAAGAGTATTATAAATTCGATCAGAAAATCCTAAAATCGTCAATTTTCGTCGTAGAGCAAAAATTGCAGATTCGTGCGTTTCATCGAATTTTGAACAACTTTCAAAAAATCCGTCCGTCCGTCTGTATGTCACACTTTTTTTGTGGGCATGATATCTCAAGAACGACAAGTTCAATTAAGTTCAAATTTTCTGGAAAAATCACTTTTCATAAAAGGAAGAACCCTATTGTTTTTGAAAAAAATCGGTTAATAAAAAGGGGGTACAGGAGCCCCCAAGTTTTAAAAAATTCATATTTCGGTTATTAATAAATTTATAGACATTCTTCATTTACAAGATCAAACGTACTTCTTTTCCTAATAAAAAAGTATTCCTGAATTTTTTTGTCAAGTTACTCTCTTAGGTAAAAAAAAGAATTTTCTGGATTTCAGTAATAAAAAAGTTTCTAAGTCATCTTATAAACTCAATAGGTCAAGATGGCTTTGGAAAACAAAAGAAAGTTGCGTTGCATTGAACTATGCTACTCTTAAATCTTAAACGTTAAAATTGACAATTACATAACCTCTTCGCGCTGTCGAAATGATTTTCTTTTGTTCTTAAGTTAGTAGTTGGCCCACTTTGCAGATTTTTAATTATTGATCAATAAAAAATAATCTATTTTTTCGCTTATTACCTACTGCGAAGAGTATCTTGTAAATTGTATACAAAACATTTTACAAAAAATCTTAAAAAAACGACAAATCTTTGAAAAGTATAAACCCTATCGGTTTGGACTTCTACCAATTTCTAGTTTTTTGTTTTAAAGCGGTTTATAATTAAATGCACCGCCACTAGATCAAAAAGGTTTTTGAGTTTTTGAGCTTTTATACCAAACAAATTATTTAAGCGGAATCGCGCTAGGTAAATAATGATTTACCAAGAAGAATATTGGCTAAAAAAATACAAAACATCTTCAGGAAGCATGTAATTAGGCATGTTTTATAATTTTATTAATAGGTATATCTTAGCCCAGCAGTAGAAGAAGTATTTTCAAACTTTTGTGTGTTTTGGTGGGGTAGTAAAGTCACATACAGGGTGGTCCATGGAAAAGTTTCCACCCCCATTATTTTGTAAACAATTTTTTTTTGAAAAAATATTCCTAGACACATTGATTTTGTTTCAAAGGGGGACACTTAACTAACATATTTTTTATTTTTTTTCTTTAACCACCTATGGGGGGTGAGAAAATGCTCAGACAGGTCGATTTTCTTTTAAAAAGATACATCTAAAAATAATATTTGTTTATTTTTTTCTTCAATCCCCTAACCCGGGGGGCTGTATTTCATAAATATTAAATAGCAAAACAAGTTAAGAGGGGCATTATTTTCGAGCCACAATTTTTCTCTTTTCAGCAAAGTAACAAATTTTTAAATCTGACTGAATTTTTGTATTTTAAAAAAAAAATAATTAGCCCAATCATTCTATTTAAAATTTGTAGGTTTCTTAGGATTGTAGGCACTATCCCCAGGAATATAAAAGTGAAAAATTCCCACAAAATTTCCGTGACGTTTAGCCCCCATCTTGCATAGAAGTGTTAGTTTTTTGTTAATACCTAAACTATTCGGCACTTTTAAAAACAGTTTTGAAAATTTTTAGGAACATTATTTTAATAAGAATACAATCATTCTTAAAAAAATAATGTATCACTAATATTAACGATTTTATAGCTCTTTGAAAATCACCTTATTTCATCATAATCGTCTATCTTAGTCATAGAGTCCTGAAGCATAGATTGCAGCGTTCTCTGTAGGACCAAATTAGCACATTTTCAAAGTGCTATAAAATCGTTCACATTGGTGCTTTATTATTTTTTTTTAAATGATTGTATTCTTATTAAAATAATGTTTCTACAAATTTTTAAAACTTTTTTCAAAAGTGCCGAATAGTTTAGGTATTAACAAAAAACTAACTCCTCACTTCTATGCAAGATGGGGGCTAAACGTCACGGAAATTTTGTGGGAATTTTTCACTTTTATGTTCCTGGGGGTAGTGGCTACAAACCTGTATAAGCAGATCTTGGTTGGGATTTTTTTCTGGGGCATTATAAGAATGATTGGGCTAAATTTTATTGAAATTTAAAAATTTAGCCCGATTTTCAAAATGTTTACTTTATTAAAGAGAGAAAAATTGTGGTTCAAAAATAAGGCCCTTCTTAACTTATTGTGCTATTTAAGATTTTTGACGGCTAGCCACCCCGGTTAGAGGGTGAAAAAAAAACTAAGAGATATTTGTTTCAGTTTTCTCTTTTTAAAAGAAAATCGACCTGTCGGGGCATTTTCTTTTTTTAGGACTTTTAACTAACTTTGAAATCTAAAGTTCAAACAAAAAAAAATTGAAATAATAGTTGGCCGACTTTAAAAAAAATAATTTTTTTAAAAAGAGAAAAATTCTAGTGTCAAAATGAGACCCCACTTGACCCGTAGTGGCCGTAGTGTCATTTAAGATTATTGACAAAATGATCACCCCCCGTAAGTGGTTAAAGAAAAAAAAATAAAAATCATGTTGGTTAAGTGTCCCCCTTTGAAACAAAATTGACGTGTCTCGGCATTTTTTTCAAAACCAATTTAAAAATCTATCTTTTGGATTATTCTTCAGTCACCGTAAAAAAGGTATACTTCTCAATGTGTGAGAATCATCCTATAGCTACAATAAAAAGAAGTACCTATACAGTTTTACTATTTTAAAACAAAGTCGCATCAATGATCTAGTCGGCTTGTCAGTTGGTTCCGCGGTACCATCTCGTAAGCACCACGTTTTAGAACCCATTACAACTAAACGCGAGAAATAAACAATCTTTCTAACTTAAAATTAATCAATAAAAAAGATGTGTTTGATTTTTTTAGTGACGATTTTTTCAATTTTTGTTAATTATTGTTGTGGTCATGGTTTTTATTATTATGGCCCCCCTTCACCAAATGGGTACTTCGAGGTTTCAAAAATGGCCCCCTTGACCCCCCAAGAATCCATGGTTGATTTTATTAATTTGTTTGGACTTAAACTTTTGGCCGTAAGTTTTTTTATTATATTATTTTTTAAGTGCATTTTTTGTGCATTGTTTTTTTTTAATAATTTACATGTTGATTATTTTTATTGTGTCCAAGAATTTTTTACCTTGAAATGTGATATTAGTCTGGTAAAATAATGATACAATAATTTTATGAGATAATGTGCAATTTTTTTTGTTTGATATTTTTCCAATTAAGGTTTTAAAAAATCGTCCATTTTATTAATTTTAATAAGTCTAGATTTTAAGTGGCAATAAAAAATCTCATTATACAGGGTGTCCAATAAAGAGGCACTTAAACGCGATGGTACGCTCTTGGGGCATTTTTAGGGATCCCTAGAAAATTGTCAAAAAAATTCATCTGTTATATTCATCGAGAAAAATGCGAACAAAGTTGCATAAGTTCGTCAACACTCGCTGATCTAACCCGCTCTAGTTTAATTTTAAGCCAAATGTTATAATAAAAAAAAAATAAGAATTTGATAACGACATTTTTATTTAAATTAAATGACATGATCATTCAATGAAAAATACGAATCTGCAAGAATTTTTGCTCTACGATGAAAATTGATGATTTTAGATTTTTCTTGCTACTTTTGCGAAGTGTATAATAATAAAAGTAATGTGGGCACCATTTGGGTCTATATATTGCCCGGAATTTAATTAAAACTTATTTACTTTAAGTTTCTCCTACATTCAAAAAAATGATTTTGAAGGTAAGATTTTCTTTTTTAATCCAAAAAAAAAAATTTAAATAATATTTTTTATAAAAACTAGTGATGGAAATCATCGATTTTTTTCGTCCTATGAAATTTGACATAAAAAAAAAACATATTGACATTGAGGGTTCCAAGATTACTGTTTCTCTTTTTTTTATAATTCAAATTTCATAGAGCGAAAAAAATCGATTATATAAAAAATCTATATTTTCCATCACTAATAAAAACGGTTAACATTTTTTAAAATCAAAATAAAAAAAAATCAAAAAGAGGTTATACTATTAACTTTTCTACATATAAAAAAAAAGATTTATTAGCGAAAAACATAAATGCGTGTTAATTCTGACACTGACGTTTAGGATTTAATTTGGCTTTAGGAAGGTGCTTTTGTTTTAATTTTTTTTGCAAAGCCACCTTGACCAAACCTAGACTTACTATACGTGACTTAGATCTTTTTTATCACTAAAAACCTTTTTTGTCTTAAAAACTTCACAAAAAAAACAAAAAATATATTTTAATACAGAATTTAATTTCCATTCATATTTAAGACCTAAGTTTTTTTTGTAAATTGAAAAATAACGAAGATACGGCTTATTTTTTAATTGGGGGGCTTATGTGGGGCCGGACAAAAAAAACTTAAATATACTTTTAGTAGAGAATTAAAAGGGCTTTAAAGTTACCAGAAAAAAAATTCTGTAATTTCTATGATAACTAAAATATGAATTTTTTCTCACTTGGGGGGTGCCGCAGCCCCCCTTGTCATTTTCCGATTTCTTTCAAAAACAATAGGAATCTAGATTTTAATGAGAACGATTTTTCCTAAAAAATTAAACTTGATGGGATCTTTGGTACTCAAGTTAGAGTGTCTACAAAAAACGTGACAGACGGACGGACGGACGGACGGACGGACGGACGGACGGACGGACGGACGGACGGACGGACGGACGGACGGACGGACGAACGGACGGACGGATTTTTGGAAAGTTGTTCAAAATTCGATGAAACGCACGAATCCGCAGGAATTTTTGCTCTACGACAATTTTTGACGATTTTAGAATTTTCAAAACAATCACAATAATATACTCCTCGTTTTTGACTTTGTCTGCGAGGAGTATAATAATAATAAATGAACACTTTCGTCCCGACCAAATTGTGTAAATGACTATTTTAAGGCATCCGTAAAAAAATATATCATCTTAACCGATAAAAAGTTTGAACGATTTAAGACAGTGTTGACCAGCATTATACAGGGTGTCCGCGATCAATGTGCTTTTTTTTTAATGGGAGAAATCCAAGACATTTGGTAAAAGTTTTTTGAAAAAGTGCCCCCCTTCGGAAATAACCGCCTTCAAACAGGTAGACTAAAAACCCTTAATCGTAAATATTTACCAAACGATTTCACCAACCATCATGAAAGTTGTACTATCAATAAAGGTAATAAAAACGGTCATTTTAAACCCATTTTGAAATTTGGCGCCCCCTTTAAAATGGGTTAAACACTAGTAGTGTTGATAAAAACTGCATGTAATTTCTTTACCTTTAAGAATTTTGTAATTTTATGTATTTTTTTAAATACCCCAATTTAAGTAAAAACATTTTTTCCACTTGAAATTTCTGAGAAACTGTACCGTTTATGAATAAACTACCAAAAACACCTTTGATGTACCCCATATTTTTGCATAAGACTAGACTTTCTTTTAAAATTTGTATGTCACTTACCACTGTCACTACATTGAAGTATGTTTTTTGTCAAATCAACGCAAAATATTGGGTACATCAAAGGTGATTTTGGTAGTTTATTCTAGAGTGCCTTGATTGACAGTTATTGTCGCCTTATAGAGTGACGACATGCATCATTCTTTCTCTGTCATACAGATAACGTCATTAATTGTGACTGTAAGTTGTAATTGTTGTCACTTTGGCTATAACGTTGATGACGTTATCTGTATGACAGAGAAAGAATGATGCATGTCGTCACTCTATAAGGCGACAATAACTGTCAATCAAGGCACTCTAGTTTATTCATAAACGGTACAGTTTCTCAGAAATTTCAAGTGGAAAAAAAGTTTTTACTGGAATTGGGGTATTTAAAAAAATACATAAAATTACAAAATTCTCAAAGGTAAAGAAATTACATGCAGTTTTTATCAACACTACTAGTGTTTAACCCATTTTAAAGGGGGCCCCAAATTTCAAAATGGGTTTAAAATGACCGACTTTATTACCTTTATTGATAGTACAACTTTCATGATGGTTGGTGAAATCGTTTGGTAAATATTTACGATTAAGTGTTTTTAGTCTACCTGTTTGAAGGCTGTTATTTCCGAAGGGCGGCACTTTGTCAAAAAACTGTTTTTACCAAATGTCTTGTATTTTTCTCAGCTATCTCCCATTAAAAAAAAAGCACATTAATCGCGGACACCCTGTATTTACAGATCCTTCTAGCAACCATACTAACAATGGCTGTACTTATGCCAGAAGGAAGTGAAGGAAGACACCAGACAAGAGAGAGAGGTCGTATGAAAGTTGAACCAAAATTTGGAGTACAATTTGGAATAGGAGGACTATTTGGAGGAGGAGGAATTGGATTTGAAATAGGAGGAGGAGGAGGAGGTGGAGAAGGAGGAGGAGGAAGTGGAGGAGGAGGAAATGTAGGATGTGGAGGAGGAAGTGGAGGATGTGGAGGAGGATCAAATTGGGGAGGAGGAGGAGGAAGTGGAGGAGGAGGAAGTGGAGGAGGACAATCAGGAGGACATTTTGGATTTGGAATTGGTGGAGGAAATGAAGGAGGAGGAGGAGGAGGAAGTGGGGGAGGAGGATCAAATTGGGGAGGAGGAGGAAGTGAGGGAGGAGGATCAAATTGGGGAGGAGGAGGAAGTGGAGGAGGAGGAGGAAGCGGAGGAGGAGGAAGCGGAGGTGGAGGTGGAGGAAGCGGAGGAGGAGGATCAAATTGGGGAGGAGGATCAAATTGGGGAGGAGGATCAAATTGGGGAGGAGGAGGAAGTGGAGGAGGAGGAAGTGGAGGAGGAGGATCAAATTGGGGAGGAGGAGGAAATGGAGGAGCAGGAGGAGGAAGCGGAGGAGGAGGATCCAATTGGGGAGGAGGAGAAAATGGAGGAGGAGGAAGTGGAGGAGGAGGAAGTGGAGGAAGCGGATCAAACTTTGGACAAAATTGGGGAGGTGGAGGGAGTGGAGGAGGAGGAGGCTTCGGAATAAATTGGGGAGAAGGAGGCATATTAGGCGCCTTCTTCGGAGGAATAAAGGGCATCCTAAGCAAATACGCAAGCACTGTACAATTCCATCTTCAAAACGACCAAGGGATGAATACTATGCTCCAAGCAACAGCAAATCTAGAAGCCCAAGAACGTGCCCGAGTCGAACTGCAAATTAAACAAGCTGCAGCTGCCAAAGTTCAAGCTGAGTTACGAATGGCAGAGCTGCAAGCTAAAATGGCTTCTTTGCAGGCAGCTGAGCGTGCGCGTGCCGAAACTGAAGTAGCTGCAGCTGCATGGACTAGAGCAGCTGCGGTGCAGAGTCTTACTAAAATATCTTACCAATTGAATGTGTCAGTTCGTACCGAAACTATTGGTAGTGTTAGTGCTAGCGGTGGCTTTAGTTCTGGTTAAATAAATACAGGGTGTTACCAAATAACTAGGAAAAAATTCAGGGGGTAATTCCTGGACACATTTTAAGTAAAAAAGTTCATATAAACATGTGTCCGAAAATCCTTCGTTTCTGAGATACAGGGTGCCAAAGTTTCTAAAAAAAAACTTTTTTTTTAAGATTACCAAGAAACTAAACCAGATATTTCTTTAAAACTTAGCACAGGTAATTTTCTTATTATAAGGTATAAAGTGCGGTAGAAAAAAAATAAAAATTATAATTGGATGGGGCACATTTGGGGGTACCATGGGGGTTGTTCACCCCCAACTTTTTTGTGTGTTACTTTTTTGGTATTTTCATAAAATAATTAGAAGCCCTAAAATATGATCTTTAAAATTAGTGTCTTGTTCTTTTTTCATAAAACTAACCGTTTTCGAGAAAAAAATTCATTGCCCAAAGGCAACAAAATTTCTTTTTTAAGTTTGGCTTTTTTATGTTAATGAAAATAAAACATAGTTAACAATGAAGGGTTAATTAATTTCTTTTTTTATTATTATTTCAAATAAATATCTGGTTTAGATTTTTAGTAATCTTAAGATTAAAATTTTTTTTGAGAAACTTTGACACCCTGTATCTCAGAAACAAAGAATTTTCGGACACATGTTTATATGAACTTTTTTTCTTAAAATGGGTTCAGGAATTACCCCCTGAATTTTTTCCTAGTTATTTGGTAACACCCTGTACATTTTAATATAATTGTCGAATGTAATGAAACTAGGAGACATAACATTAATAAAATATTTCGCAATTTAAACCGTTTATTATACTCCTCGCAAGTAAAGTCAAAAATCAAAAACCAAGTGGTTGATTTAAAAATTATAAAATCGTCAAAATTTTTGCAAATACAAGACGTGCGTTCTTTTATCGAATTTTAAACAACAACAACAAAAATCCTGTCTGTCTCACTGTCTGCCTGACTAAACTGTCACGTTTTTTGAAAATACGATAACTTAAGAACGAAATGTCCAATCATATCAGGAAAAATCGTTTTTTTAAAACGTCAAAAAAACATCACTTTAGTGACGTATATGGCGAACATAAAGTAGCACTTTTCTGAACTGCATCATTGAGTTTTTGTGTTTACTGCCGGCGACAGTAAAAGTAACTTTTACTAACGCTACTAAATTTTTTTTTCTTAAAACGTCAAATAAACATTGTTTATTATTTTTTTAAAACTGATTGTATTTGTATAAAATTAATGTTCCTAAACATTTTTAAAACTTTTTCCAAAAGTGGCAAATAGTTTAGGTATTAACAAAAAAATAACTCCTTACTTCTATGCAAGATGGGGGTTAAACGTCACAGAAATTTTGTGGGAATTTTTCACTTTTATATTCCTGGGGGTAGTGCCTACAATCCTGCATAAGCAGATCTTGGTTGGGATTTTTTTCTAAGGAACCTACAAATTTGTAATTAGAACTAGTTAGCGGGTTAGATCAGTGAATATGTTAGATCATTGAGTGGGTTAGGTTTTATTATAAAATGCCGACATTTAATAGGATACTCCTCGCAGTAATTAAGCAATCACAATATTTTATAAAAGCAACATTTTTTTTTATTTAAAACAAAAATCTGCGAAGAGGTCGAACTATTAACTCACTTTCGCAAAAAAAAATATTTATTAGCGAAGAGCATAAATATGAATTCTGACACTGACGTTTAGGATTTAATTTGACTTTAGAAAGATGCTGCTTTGTTTCAAATGTTTTTGCAAAGCCACCTAGACCGAGGCCAAGACTTATGGGACTTAGAACTTTTTTATTACTAAAAACCTTTCTTTTGGCTTTTTATGCCCTAATAACTTAACAAAAAAAAATACAAAAAATTATTTTTAATACAGAATGACATTTTCTTTAATTTTTTAATAAACATTTTTTTAGTAAATTCAAAAATAACGAAAATACGGCGTTTTTTCTTATTGGGGGGCTAATGGGGGGTCGGATCGAAAAAATTTTAGAATAATTTTTGTAAAGAGTTTAAAGGGCTTTAATATTACGGAATTTTTTTTTTTCTTAAATTTATAATAACTGAAATATGAATTTTTTACCAGTTTGGGGGCCCCGCTACCCCCCTTGTTATTATCCGATTTTTTCCAATAACAATCCCAACCAAGATTTTAATGAGAACAATTTTTTCTGCAAATTTGAACACGATTGGGTTTTTCGTTCTTAAGTTATCGTGTTTACAAAAAACGTGACGGACGGACGGACGGACGGACGGACGGACGGACGGATTTTTTGAAAGTTGTTCAAAATTCGATGAAACGCACAAATATGAAAGAATTTTTGCTCTACGACGATTTTTGACGATTTTAGAATTTTCAAAACAATCACAATATACTCCTCGTTTTCGACTTTGTCTGCGAGGAGTATAATAATTGGGCTAAACATTGACATATCCCACATTAATTAAAAAAAATCCTGACGTTAAGGTGGGGGCAAAAAAATAAAATTTTAAATTAACTTTGCCCACTATATTTTATAGGTACCCCCCCATTAAAAAAAATAAACGTTAAAAAATGAAAAATTATTGAAGTTATTACTTTTTTTAATTTAAATAAAATTTTTGTAGGTATTTGCCTTTTTTAATTAATTTCTTTTTTAATTTAACTTTAAGTTAAATTAAAAAAATTTCTATTTTCGAAACAAATTATTTTTCAAAAAATGTTGTAGGATATTATATTGCGGTGTAAAATAAAAAGAAAAGAATAATTTTTTTTTTGAAAAATAATGTTTACAAAAATCATTTTATATTTGCGCTCTACAATATACACAATATCAAACCCAAAATTTGGTTTTTATACTTTATTGAATTGCTTCATTATTTTATAAAGAGTGATTTAGAGTTAAATTAAATTAACTCAACGCCACTCAAAGCTACTTTACTCCACTTAACTTGACGCGACTAAATTAAGGCATTTGTAGTATAAATTTACACGTTAGCTAATTTAGTAAACGCCATCTATCGGTAAATGTTAGAATCGTCTTATTTCTGTAAATATGCAGAAATTCATCTGAAATTCTTCGATTATCTTTGTAATTTTAAAAATTCGGTCTAGTAGCCGATAGATGGCTCTAGTGAAGGGCTTACTTTACATTGAATTATCTGAAATTAACCAAAATTAAGAAATAGAACCTTAAGTAAACGTCAAGTTAAGTTAATTGGATGTGTAAATGCGATTTCATCTTTCTTATAATTTATTTCAGTCGCGATACGTTAATTATAAGTTAAGTTAATTTATCTATAAATCAAGCTTTATACCCAAAAAAATTCTTCAACTTTGATAAAAAAAAAAATTAAAATAGATTTATGTAAGTAAAAAAATCTACCTACATATGCATCCATGTTGCAAAACAACTTATAGATATTAACCATTTAACAAAACATCAGAAGGATACCATATTAATTACGGGTATTAAAAAAGAATTATCGAATTTGAAGGATTTACCATACCTACCTATATTATTTGTTTTGGTAGATTGAT
Source organism: Cartodere bifasciata (assembly GCA_963920755.1). NCBI lineage: Eukaryota > Metazoa > Arthropoda > Insecta > Coleoptera > Latridiidae > Cartodere > Cartodere bifasciata. Next base: position 21,477,988 of record OY987195.1, on the reverse strand, counting down.
TAATAACCTATAAAAAAAAATTGCAGATTCACAACGAGCAAAATCCAAACAACATCGCATTTTCCCCTTATGGGGCTGCCAGCATTCTTATCGTCCTAGGGGAAGGCCTCAGAGGGGACGCCATTTTAGAAATCAGGAAGGCCACGCATTTACATTTTGACGAAGCAATAATCCGAGTTGGCTTACGGGACATACACCGTCACCTTAAGGTAATTATAGTACAGTCAATCCGTATGTGGACATCGACAAAATTCCTGGTAGCACCGCCTTTTTTATATGATGTAACTGGATGTCCAAATTGGCGTATATCTACCTATTACAGAAACGGAGTTATGGCCCCCCAAAGGGCCCCCTTTAATTCATCACGGTGGGACTGCACCAAATTTTGCAAATAGATGTCAAATAAGGTTTTAAAAAAATTTTTATAAAATAAAAATCTCTAAAAAAATTCCTTTACCCCCTAAATAGCCCCCAAAGAGTAATAATCAGTCATCGTGGGATTTACACCAAATTTTGCAGATAGATGTAAAATGAGATGCTAAAAAATATTTATTAATAACTTTTTTTTAAAAAAAAATTCTATGCCCCCCTTAAAAGCCCCCTTCGTTTATGGGGCGAAGAAATTATTTTTTGAAAAAAATGTTATAAGAAAATGTTTTTCTGCATCTTATTTTGCATCGATCTGCAAAATTTGGTGTAAATCCAACGTGATTGGCTTTTACTCTTTGGGGGCCATTTAGGGAGTAAAGGAATTTTTTTAAAGATTTTTATTTTATAAAAATCTTCGTAAAACCTTATTTGACATCTATTTGCAAAATTTGGTGCAGTTCCATCGTGATAAATTAAAGGGGGCTCTTTGGGGGGCCATAACTCCGTTTCTGCAATAGGTAGATATACGCCAATTTGGGGTTTTACTCTTTGGACATCCAGTTAAATCATATAAAAAAGGCGGTCCTACCAGTAATTTTGTCGATGTACCCTCATTATTTAGGACAGATTGACTGTAGTATTATTATAATACACACGGTCAACTCCTACGTCACAGATCACAGATTCACATTAAAAAACTGTCTGGGAAATAGAATTTTAATTCCGTCAGATTTAGCCACTTTTTTAGAACAATATTTTGTGAAAATAAAAGCCTTTCCTAGGGAACCCTTGGTATAAAAATGTGCTATAATGTCTTAAATCCAATATTTCAAGTTTAGTTCATTGTAAAACTCTATAATATAAAGTTTATGTGTTAATGTTGTGCACCCTCCAAGATGTGAATTTTAAACGCACATTGCTTAAGAAAGCAACCATATCAAGAGGTCTGGTAAGTACCATTGTAAAATTAACATTTTTTTCTATTACCTAGAACAAACCATACCCCTTGATATGGTTGCTTTCTCAAGCAATTTGCGTTTAAAGCTGACATCTTGGTGGGTGATTATCATCATCAGATTAATAAGGGATTTTTTAATTCTTGCGGTAGATTCTCGGGTAATTTTAAATTAAAATATCGTAAATAAGATATAAGGGAACATTTTTACACCAATGCGAACTAAAAAACTCTATTATTTTTCTTTAAATATTGTTTTAAAAGGAGCAATGTTGGAAACACACAAGAAGAAAAAAATGATCATTTTTTATGATCCGTAATGTTGGCTAATAAAATTTCACAGATAGTATTTTAATGCACTTCTGTGAACTGTGACGTAGGGCTTGACGGTGTCTATTTACATAACTAACAGCTAAAATTAATTTTAAACCCCCTTAAATAAATATTTTTAACCAAAAAACACTTTATTAAAATTTTTAAAGCTTAAAAAAAAATAAAAAGTCTACCTCACACTGAGATTCGAACCCATGTTCTCTGTTCCAGAGTTACTTCATACCACACGAGGGCTTTCTCGCCGGTCTTACCCTTAACAACGACAACATCACCCTTAATTCAAAATACGCAGATATTCTTAGATTTTACGGATTTGATCTTGAATCTTTCAACAGTGCCTTATATCCCGAACAACCAACAACAATTCCACCATATGCAACAACAACAACAATTTCAGTTATGAATGATGAAGGTCTTTTAACAACAACGGAACCAATAGGACGTACTAATATGCCAAAAACAACAACAACGGCGATGGAAGAAACAACAACACAACAAACAACAACAACATTAAAGGAGACAACAACATTGTCTCCGGAAACAACAACATTATTACCGGAAACAACAACTTTTGCGACAACATCTCTAAAAGAACAACCAACAACAAGTATAACAACAACGCAACAACAAACAACATCAACAATACCAGAAACAACAACTGTTTCCATTTTAACAACAACACAAAACAATCCAACAACACTTATGCTACAAGAAACAACAACCGTTGTTGCTACAACAACATTAAAATCAGAAACAACAACTACTCCGAGTTTAACAACAATTCTACCAGAAACAACAGTATTTACTACACCAGCACCTGAAACAACAACATTAATTGTCGAAACAACGCAACAACCTCTAGCAATGGAGCAAATTAAAGAAACAACAACAACAATTTCACCAGAAACAACAACACTAACAACAGCAAACAATGCAATTACAACAACAATAAGTGCACCGACAACAATTTTAACAACACCACTTGTCGAAACAACACAACAAACAACAACAACAAGGCGACCAAATCCGTCCAGTGTCATAATAGACAACAAGTCCAAAATAAAGCGAAACGACCCTGATGTAACAACAGAAAATATGTACGGAACAACAAAATTCGACCAAACAACAAATTTTGACGAAACAACAACAAATTTTTACCAAAAAACAACACATTTTGACGAAATAACAACAAATTCTGACGAAATAACAACAAATTCTGACGAAACAACAACTTTTAACCAAGAAACAACGTTTTCAGGGTATAAAACAACACAAACGTTTGATAACAGCGACAGTACGATTGAAACAACATTCTTGGACAATTTGGGCGAAACAACAACAACAAGAAGTAGAAATGGGCGAAACAAATTAAGGCGAAAACCATATTCTAGTAGAATAAACAGTTTTGCTACTACAACCGATGCAACAACAAATTATGATGAAACAACAACAACAACACGGGGTAGAGGGTTAAAATATCACCCCTCAGCGACTTTTGGAACAAAAGTGGCACGCAGAAGTAAAAGATCGCTGCATGATTTTATTTTAGCCCGGTATTATGACAGTTTTCACCCTCAAAACGAACATTTAGTTGGCTACCCCATACAACAACAACATATTCAACAAACAACACCATACACCCCCAAAGAAACCCTTTATTTTCTAGTAAACGGGCAATACAAAGAAGCAAATATAAAATTTATGACGTATGACACGGTTTTGCCTTATTTTTACATTCCCCAAATAGGGGCTGCAGCACTAAGGTTTCCACTGGACAGCCCAGAGTATTTTTTGCTAATTTTACTACCCTTAAGTCCTACAGGGGTTGATGACTTGATATGTAGCCTACAGATAAACAAAGGGTTAAAATTCGTGCTGCAAAATTTGAAGTATACCCATGTAAATGCGGTAATACCAAATTTTTCTTTAAAAGGGTTTGTTGTTTTGACTCCAACCCTACAAAAGGTGAGTTTAAAGGTCATTTCAAGGTCATTTTAAGGGAAGTATTAAAAATACTGTTTTATTCACAATCATTGTGTATAGTCACCATTTCATATACAAACTAAAAATGGGAAATACGTAATTATTTCAAACAAGCGTGTAATGGAACAGCTGGACGTTAGTAATGACCCACATTACACTCGTGCTTCGGGTACAGGGAAACACCGCTAGATGACGCGCTCGCTAAACTGTCTAGGAATTTGCAATGAAACAGTTTATTCGCACGTCTGACAGCGCATTTTTTCAGGATAGTTTATTGTGTTTCTGTTGGATTTCGTATTAAATTATTTAAATTACTTAGTTAGTTTTAACTCTGGGGGAGTGTTTTTAAATTCAGTGTCTGAACTATCGGGCATTATGAATTTAATAATACTTGAAAAATGTAAATGTCTAACATTTAACGAAAACATTCTTTTGCTTTCACCGCATACTTAGTTACCAATATGTTCACGCTTTGTTTTAAATTTCGATATTAGGCTATTAATTATTATTTTATCTAAATAATTTAAATGTTTTCAGACATGATTGTGAATAAAATAGTATACGTACCTAAGAAAACAGCTTCATTCCAGCCTCGGGCTTATGCCGTCCTCGAGCTTTGATCTCGGTCGGTCAAACAGCCCTCGGTTGTCATGAAGCACTTTTCCTTACAGTACGTAACCTACTATTTTCAGCTTGGAATTCATAAAATTTTCGAGCCTAGGCAGGCAGATTTTGGCCCCATGACCACGGACCAAGATACTTACGTAACGAATATCGAGCAAGCCATTACTGTAAATATTCGGAATTATGTGGACCCAAATTTGGAATCAAACTACGAAGGTAATAGCCCAATCATTCTAATAATGCCCCCAGAAAAAAATTCCAACCAAGATCTGCTTATGCAGGATTGTAGCCACTACCCCCAGGAATATAAAAGTGAAAAATTCCCACAAAATTTCCGTGACGTTTAGCCCCCATCTTGCATACAAGTGAGGAGTTAGTTTTTTGTTAATAAGCAGATCTTGGTTGGGATTTTTTTCTAAGGAACCTACAAATTTTAATTAGAACAAACATTAAACAAGTTGGTACCATTAAATCGATTGTTAGATCAATGTAAATCATTGGGAAATAATCTAGTAGAAAAAAAAACGATACGCTTTGCACTTTCACGAAATACTTAATTGTATAATTATCCCTATTGTTTACTTAAAATCACATTAAAAGTTGCCAGCGTTTAATTCGTTTATTATAATCTTCGCAGACAAAGTAGAAGAGTATATTGCGAGTGGTCGGACCTTCTCTAAAATCGTTAATATTCGTCCTAGAGCAAACATTTTTACATATTCGTTCGTTTCATGACTTTTTAAGACATTTATTTTTTGTCCGTCTGTCTGTAACGAAATTTGTGACCACCATAACTCAAGAACGGTTTATCGGATCGACTTGAGATTTAACACAAAAATCAATCCCATTTAGAGGAAGAGCCCTTTTGTTTTTGGAAAAAATCAAGTAATAAATAGAGGTTAAAAACACCCCCAAAGTTGGAAAAAATTCATATTTTCGTTAATATCAACTTTACGAAAAAAAATATTCATAATTAAAATTAAAGATTGTATTTTTCCCTATAAAAAAGCATATGTGGTAATTTTTTTGTATCCCCACCCGTTTACAAAAAAAATAAGTTTTACGTTGTTTTCAATAAAATAAAAAATGCTCCTTTTTAATCATCTACTGCGAAGAGTATCATATAGAATGTGTAACAATTATATAAAAATAAAAAAATAGTCATAAAAAATGAGCTATCTGCGAAGCTTAACTTTTTAAATGATCTATCCCATTCACTGATCTAACCCGCTCTTGTTTTGAAGGATGCAGTGCTAATTTTTTTACAACTTACAGGAAATTTACAACAGACCCAACCAGTGGAATTTAAAGTTGATCATCCGTTTTTGTATTTCGTCGTTGATTCACAACTAAACTTGGTCCTCATGACTGGAAAAATTGTTAATCCACTTAATTCTAGAGTTAGATAATTGTAAAAACATTTATTTATTAATAAAAAACCGAAAAACACACATTTATTTTATTTAACGCAGAAAATGCTGAGGCCGAAAAAAAAAAAAGATATGTCCTATCCATTCAATGTTAAAAAAAAAATTTACAAAAATTCCTTCACCCCCTAAATAGTCCCCAAAGAGTAATAACCAATCACGTTGGATTTGCACCAAATAGACGTAAAATGAGATTTATTAATATTTGCAAAATTTGGTGCAGTTCCACCGTGATTAATTAAAGGGGGCCCTTTAGGGGGACATAACTCCGTTTCTGCAATAGGTAGATATACGCCAATTTGGGGTTTTACTCTTTGGACATCTAGTTACATCAAATAAAAAAGGCAGCCCCACCAGTAATTTTGTTGATGTACCCTCATTATTTAGGACAGATTGACTGTAGTATTAGAAAAGAATTAAGTTTTGAGTTTTTGTCGCCCATGAAGTTTCTAGCAAATGTAGTTGCCTTAATCTATGGACACATTTAGTGCCATCTCTTATTTAGGATAAAAACTATATTTTAAACCCCATCTATTGGATTACAACAAAAATAGATTGGCTAAAACCGACAACGCGCAATTCGTAACGCCGCCTTAAATAAAAGTGAATAAGAATGATTTAATATATTATTTAAAGATCGCTATATAGGCATACATAATTGATAGCCTATTTAACTAGGGTTTAAAATAAAATACAGTGTATTTCGTTTTATTTTCCGTGTTCGTATCCATATTCCTGATGGAGCTGATTCTTGGACTGATGACTTGAGCTGCTGCTACTTTGTGAGTATTTTTTAAATGCACCACCTCCCATATGACCTCCACCCATATGACCACCACCCATATGACCACCACCCATTCCACCTACTTCTCTGTCTCCCATTCCATCACATCTATTGCCACACCCAACATTCCATGATGGTAGTCTTTGTACTGGTTGATAAGGTCTATCCTGACAGGGAGGTAGTCGAGGTTGGCAACCTCTATCCCGACAACGAGGTTGGCAAGCTCCCTCCCGACAACGAGGTTGGCAAGCTCTTTCCCGACAAAGAGGTTGGCAACCTCCACCTCCATCCCGACACAGAGGATGGCAAGCCTCACTGTACCAAGCTAGAACAACTACCACAATGAAGATCTGCAAAATAGAGTTTTATAAGTAGACTGATCTGATGGCTTCCCTACACGCAACTTCTTGCTAGCTATATACACCAAACAAATAAAACATCAACCTCGGAATTTTTTGGAGCTGGCGGGACTTTCGTGATAAACCTTTGTTTTGATGTTAAAATGTTGTCTCAAAAGTCACCATCGATATCGTGTGAGCGTAACTTTTTACGCGGGGTCAAAGGTCATGAAAAACCGTTTTTGGCCCATAATGGCTTTAATATGCTTCTAATGACTTTTGGAGTTATTACATAAAATATTGATCGAGAAATTCTCTACATATTTGATCTTAGGTGGACATTTTTTTATCAACCCTTACCCACTTAGGGGCTGTAGACTGAAGTGCGTACCCCATATTTCAAACACCGCTAAAATGGTGGCATTTAATGATTAAGAGATGTCCATTCGTAAATTTATTTCTTAGGTTTCATTAAACAATTTGAGAAGGACAACTTCTCAAATAATCCCCTGGGGGCTAAAATCCACCCCCATTTTTCCAAAAATTATACATTTTTTTATGAAACGGTTTTCAGCTACATGATTAAAAAAAGTGTCGTTTCCTATTAATTGATTATATTTAAACCCATTTTTAACGAAAACAGCCCCATTGGGCTAATATTTTATCCAAAAAAAAATATTTAATTTTTGGAAAGATGGGGGTGGATTTTAGCCCCTAGGGGATTATTTGAGAACTTGTCTTTCTTAAATTGTTTAATGGAACCTAAGAAATAAATTTACGAATGGACATCTCTTAATCATTAAATGCCATCATTTTAGCGGTGTTTGAAATATGGGGTACGCACTTCAGTCTACAGCCCCTAGGTGGGTAAGGGTTGATTAAAAAATGTCCACCTAAGATATATGTAGAGAATTTCTCGATCTATATTTTATGTAATAACTCCAAAAGTCATTAGAAGTATATTAAAGCCATTATGGGCCAAAAACGGTTCTTCATGAACTTAGACCGCAGAAGTCGAAGAGTATTATAAATTCGATCGGGCCTAAGCTAAAATCGTTAGTTTTCGTCGTAGAACAAAAATTATTGCAGATTACATTGCGCAACACACATTATATAAAAACACTCTTGATATTGCACAAATCTACGAAGAGTAACTTCTAACCCGTTCTAGTTTTTCCTTCAATAATGTTTTAAAAAGATCAATATTGGAAACACAGAATAAAAAAAAAATGACCATTTTCTTTGGTCCGTAATGTTGGTTGCCTAAACAAATTTCACCGATAATATTTTAATGCACTTCTGTTAACTGTAACGTAGGCCTTGACGGTGTCTATTATATTCTTAGCGAAATAAAAAAAATTGCCCAAATTTTACAGCAAAATCATGAAAAAAATAAATTAATGTAAAAAAATTTTTAGAAAAAGCTTTTATTTAAATGCCCTAAAAAGAAAAAAATAATTTTTTTCAATTAAATTAAACCCATTAATTTGTCACAATATACACTTTTTATGATATAAAAGCTTGTCGCGAAATTTACTATTGCAATTAATAAAAAGAATACAATACTTATACCATTTACCAATTTTTAATTTAAGTGGTTCTGAAAAAAGAAAAAAAATGTATGTATTTTACAAAATAAATCTACATAAATGCAGAATCTCGCGACAAGCTTTTATATCATAAAAAGTGTATATTGTGACAAATTAATGGGTTTAATTTAATTGAAAAAATTTATTTTTTTCTTTTTAGGGCATTTAAATAAAAGCTTTTTCTTAAAATTTTTTTACATTAATTTATTTTACATTTTTTAGTTTTTACTGTAGATGTTTTTTAATCATTTCATTTAGTATGTCATTGCTATAACCTTTTATTTGATACCCATATTGGCAAAATAGTTAAAAAAAAGAGAATCCGCCATTTTTTTTAGGGCGCCATATTTAATTTTGAATTGTCACATATCTTACTATACCCTACTTGTCATTACCTTTCATTTGATACCCATATCGGCAAAATAGTAAAGAAAAAGCTAATTAGCCATTTTTTTGGGCGCCATATTGGATTTTGAATTATGTCATATATTTTACTGTATACTACCGGTCATAACCTTTCATTTGATACCCATATCGTGAGAATTGCTTAGAAAAAAGTCATCCGCCATTTTGTTGTGGACGCCATATTAAGTTTTTAGGACTAAAAAAGTTACCATTTTGCATTGTCACCGGACTTCCACATGTATACAAAATTTCAGAAAAATTGGTCAAGCGTAAGTGTTTCAAAATCGAGTTGCAAGATTTGTACTACACAAACACACATACAAACATACATACATTGCGAGTTAAATAAAAGCTTTTAATAAAAAATGAGTTTGATAGAAAGTTTTTGATTTTTTTCAATGACAATTTTATACATTTTAAAACTTTTAATATTTTAAATTTAAAAGTTTTAATTGAAATCAATGATTTTTATTAAAATAGTAATTTGATTAAATGAAGCCAACCCTGCAGTAACATAGCTGCATGCAAAATATTATGACTTAAAAAAAAAGTCTTACCTCCCTAAACATTTGGATGGATTAACAAGAAACCATTAAAACTAAGATTAAACTAATTGTGGCCCTATATATGTATAAACCACAATTGCCCACATTTGCCCACATTATTTTTTTATTATTTTTTTTTAAGACTAGGGTTTTAAATTCACAGATCTTCTAATCTGTGCTTCTAGAAGCTCGTATAAGTCATCTCCGTTGAGCTCCCGTCAATTCTACTAAATAGCACATCTACATGAGGGCCCCATCCTATATTAAAACTAGAATGGGTAGAAGTCTAAATCGGTAGAAGTCGAAACGCGTAGAAATTACTCTTCGCAAATGAGTAGCTTAAGTAGAATTCGGATTCGGTAGAAGTGTAATTTTATATTCTTTAAATCAAAGCTAAATCAGTATTTTATATAATTGCTACACATTCTATAGCATACTCTTCGCAAGGAAACTATTGAAGGATAATAGTTTTTGTTGAATAAAACAAATTTTATTTAAAAAAATCTGCGAAGAGTGCAAACTATTAACAGAAAACACGAAGAATTTCATTAACGAAGTGGATAAACGTCAGTTTTGACGTTTAACATACTTATGTGAGGTTATTTGTTCTGACAGCTGCTTTTGTTTTGTTGGTTGAAATATTTTTCGCATGGCCTTCTTGACCGACTCGTGACGCAATTAGGACTTAGAAGTTTTTTGCTACTGAAATCGTTTATTTTTTGTTTTTTTAACCTTACTGGTTAACTTTACAAAAAATAAACCAACATTTTTAATAGAAAATAAAATTTTCATTAATTTTGAAGGAAATATTTTTTTTGTAGATTGAATAATAACGGAGATAGGAGGTTTTTTTGTGGTGGGGGGTAATTGAGGGGTCAGACAAAAAAACTAACGGATACTTTTTGGTAAAGAATTAAATCGTCTATATTTTATGTCAAATCATTTTTTTTGTAAATTCAATAATAGTTGAGCTACGATTTTTTTTTCATTTGGGGGGCTGAAAAGGGGGCTTTGTAGTATTTGGATTCTTATCAAAAACAATAGGGATCTTCCTTTTATAGGGATCGATTTTTCCTTAAAATTTGAATTGGATTGGAATTTTGGTTCTTAAGATAGCGTGTTTACAGGAAACGTGACATACATACACACGGACCGACCGACCGACGGACAAAAAATGAAAATCTTAAAAAGTCATGAAACGCACGAATCTGCAAAAATTTTTGCTCTACGACGAAAATTGACGATTTTAGGATTTTCTGATCGATTGCAATATACTCTTGTGAAGAGTATAACTAAGTGTAGTTTTGAAAACTACAAAAATAGGACTACAAACGTATTATGCTTTTATTTAAAACGGTTATTTCTTTGTGTCGAAATTTTTTTTTTTATACTTTTTTCGTCTTAAAAAAATTCGTAACCCCCCAAAGGCCCCCCTTTCAATAGGTATTAATTTTGGTTAGGTTGGATTTGCATTAAACTTTGCTATTAAGAGCCCGACTGCTCATTTTCTTTTATGCAAACTTGTGTACAACTTAGACCGCAGTTTTTAACGTTATTATTAGAGCAATTGTTTTATATTTTGACAATATAATGTTAGCCCTTTTAAAATACATATTGTTTGGCACGTTTTGTTTTGTAGCCCTACTTTAGCAAAAATAAAAGTTTAAAGAAGGGGTAACTATACTAAAAACAACAACTGCTTTTCTTTCTTAAATTAAGCCCCAAAAACAATTTTTAAAAAACAATAAGTATTACAAAATTAATTATCTTTCTAATGACTCCAAGTTTTTTAAAATCGGATAAGAATTAACTAAGATATTTGGGGTCTAAGTTTTGTGAATATTTGCATAAAAACGTGGTGAATTAGAGCAAGGTCAAGCCTCTCTCTAGTTGTACTGGTGGTAGGTGGCTACTCTAGACACATATTCATATATCTGTTCAACTAGTCTTTAGTCTATTCTGGCCACCGCAGCCCGCTGTAGCCCCTCTACATGGTATAAGGACTGAGTGTCGGGTTCTTAAATACAAAATATTTTTTTGGCACAAAGTGCCCGTCTTTGATAATCTTTGCAACAAAAAAATCTCCCCAATAAAAGTACGGGTGGGCGATTTTTTTATTTTAAAACAATATCTTGGTGGTTTTAATTAAAAAATAATAATTAAAAAACTAAATTTTTATTTTTAATTTAAAAAAAAGTTAATTTAGCTCCTTTTTTACGTTGTTTTTATTAACTATAATCTTTATAATAAATGACAGTGGGCAAAGTTAATTTAAAATATTATTTTTTGACCCACCTTAATGCGGGGATTTTTTAATTAAGAGGTAGATTAATTTTTTTTTTAATTTAATTTAAATTAAATTAAAATCTTGTTTTTTAATTATTATTTTTAATTAAACCTATAAAATTTTGCTTTAAAATAAAAAATTTACCTACCGAAACCATTTTCAGAGAATTAATTTTCACGAATACATGTAGGGAAAGGGAGATCTTTTTTCGTAACTTTTTTTTTTTTTTCTGCCAGTTGCAGCTGTTTTTAAAAAAATTATTGCGCTTTTCATGGCTGATATTTTTGCATGAAATTTAAACAACGTATAATTAAGATGTCTTAAAACATTTTCATCTTAAGTTTAACCAAAAATCGTAACCGGAAGTGAAAAATCCGCCATTGAAACATTAAAACCGTTTTATTTCTAAAAAATTAAATGCAAAGCCATATATTTTTTAGCCCATTATAGTACAATCAATCTGTCCCAAATAATGGGGGGACATCGACAAAATTCAAAATGGTACTTTACCCACGGGGTGAAGTTGCAACAAGCTCTTTACCCACGGGCCGAAGTTAGCGTTACTCACAGAAAATGACAGATGACATTGTTTGTATTTATTTTAGTTGTCAAAAACGTATAATTTGGTGTCTTCTTTTAATGACTTATAATTAAAGTTACAGTGAAAAATTAAGTAAACGTTTATGTACATTTCTTAAAAATTAAAGCTATTGAAAATGTTGTTAGTAATAGTTTTTACGGATGTCAACAAGTCTGCTAGAAAAACAAGTTGAAGGTGGACAAAAAAAAAAATATTTCAAATTAACTTTTCCCACTGTATTTTAAACAATAAAAACAACACAAACAAGAGCAAGATTATTGTTTTTTAATTAAATAAAAATCTTATTTTTAGATTGTTTTTTTTTAAATTAAACTATAGAGGGTGTTACCAAATAACTAGGAAAAAATTCAGGGGGTAATTCCTGAACTCATTTTAAGAAAAAAAGTTCATATAAACATGTGTCCGAAAATCATTCGTTTCTAAGATACAGGGTGTCCAAGTTTTTAAAAAAAAATTTTAATCTTAACATTACTAAGAAACTAAACCAGATATTTATTTGAAATAATAATAAAAAAAAAGAAATAAATTAACCCTTCATTGTTAACGATGTTTTATTTTCATTAAAATAAAAAAGCCAAACTTAAAAAAGAAATTTTGTTGCGTTTGGGCAATGAATTTTTTTCTCGAAAACGGTTAGTTTTATGAAAAAAGAGACATTAATTTTAAAGACCATATTCTAGGGCTTTTAATTATTTTATGAAAATACCAAAAAAGTAACACACAAAAAAGTTGGGGGTGAATAACCCCCATGGTACCCCCAAATGTGCCCCTTTTAATTATAATTTTTATTCTACCGCACTTTATGCCTTAAGGCAAGAAAATTACCCGTGCTAAGTTTCAAATAAATATCTGGTTTAGTTTCTTGGTAATCTTAAAAAAATAGTATATTAAAACATAGAGTTTTATAAGGAACGTTTTTTAGCACGCGTCCAGGTTTGGAAAAAGAGCCGCGCAGCGGCGAGTTTTCCAATGGACAAGTGATAAAAAACGCCTTATAAAACGAGTTTTTTATACTATTTTTTATATTTGCTTCATTTAATTCATTAAAAAGCATTTTTAATTTGAATTAAAAACTTAAGATGAAATTTTGTTTTTATGACCAACCATATAGCATAACATTGACATTTTGAAGTAAAAAATAAATTAAAGTTAGACATATTGAATAATAACATTTGTAAACTTTACTCATTTAATACTGAATGAATAGGCGTTTTTAAGAAAATGTAACCATTGATATCGTTTCTCCAATTCTTCTAGTTATTCCCTCTACAAAAAAACTATGTGCCCCGATTGATTATAATAGTAAAATTTGTAAATAAAATGTACCTTGCAAGAAGAGAATTCATCTTTTTGAATCAGGAAAACCAACCAATAAAATAAAATTTTGGGTTTAATAATGAAGCAATTCAGAAACTTAAAAAAACCAAATTTCGGGTTTCATAATGTGCATATTATAGAACGCAAATATAAAAAAGTTTTTTTTTAGAAACTTTGGCACACTGTATCTCAGAAACGAAGGATTTTCAGACACTTGTTTATATGAACTTTTTTACTTTCCTAGTTATTTGGTAACACCCTGTACAGGGCGAAGAGTATAATAGTAAGAGTAACGTGGGCACCTTATAAGTATTTAAACTGCCCAGAATTAAATTAAATTTTATTTGTCTTTTGTTAACTCAAAAAAATGATTTGGAAGGTAAGATTTTATTTTTTTAACCAAAAATCCTACTCTGCTACAATAAATACTGTCTTAAATTTAAATTATAAAAATGCTCCAAAAACAACTCACGATTTTAGCTTCAACCGCGCGTTTTTAGCAGACTTTTGACATCCGTAAAAACAAACACTAACAAAATTTGCAATGGCTTTAATTTTTAAGAAATCTAAACAAATACCTAATTTTTCACTATAACTTTAATTAGAATTCATTTTTATTACTAGAAGACAACAAATTATACGTTTATGACAACTAAAATAAATACAAACAATGTCATCTGTCATTTTCTGCGAATAACGCTAACTTCGGTCCGTGGGTAAAGTGCCATTTTACCACGACTTGCAAGACATAGCTAAAGGATTGTTTTATGTTTAATCAAGTCGTGCGATAAATGTAATTTAAAAAGTTGGAAGTAGATAATAGAAAAATATATTATCTTTTCCCCTTAAAAAGTTAAATAGAAGAGTAAAACTGTTTTGACCAGCGTTATACAGAGTGTCCAAAAAATGGCGCATAAACGCCACGGTACGCTCTTGGGGCATTCTCGTAGATCCCTACAAAATTTTCAAAAAATATCCATCTGTTATATTCATCGAGAAAAATGCGAACAAAGTTGCATAAGTTCGGCAACAGAGTTTGTAAAATACATCTTAAAAACCCATCTAGATTCTTGAGCATACATTTTTGCATTAGATCATATTGACATTGTTGTTAGCTTCATTTCATGAAATTTTTGTAAAAGTAAATTGACTATAAAAATTTAATTTGACCATTTAAAAAATAAACAAATGGTAAAATAATTTTAAATAGATTGTGCCTTTGTATTTAGCCATTTCTTTCGTTAATATGTGATGTTATTTTCAAGATATAGGCGTTTAAAGTTTCGCTCTTTAGGACCTTATATCTCCAAGGGTATTTGAGATAGATTTTTTTTAACAATTTTCAGGGACTCCCTAGACATGTCCCAACAACGTACTATTGCGTTTATGCGCCATATTTTGGACACCCTGTAGAAGAGCAAAACTGTTTTGACCAGCGTTATACAGGGTGCTTCCAAATAACGTGGAAAAAATTCAGGGGATAATTCCTGAACCCATTTTAGGAAGAAAAGTTTCCATAAACATGTCCGATTTTGACTTTTTTTTTTCTTACAGCCCCCCAGGACCCCCACTATAAACACGTTTTTTTAAATTTTACAAAGGGGAAATAATTTCTTGTATTTCGATAAATCAAAAAGGTCGTAGAAAATTCTTTAAGAAAAAAATATTTTTGAAATTACAGCGAAATAACTGATTTAGATTTAGGGGTTTCTTGGGAGGTTGTAACTCAGTAACGACGCAAAATCGAACACCTATTTATAGTACAGTCAATCCGTATGTTGACATCGACAAAATTCCTGGTAGGGCCGCCTTTTTTATATGATGTAACTGGATGTCCAAAGAGTAAAACCCCAAATTGGCGTATATCTACCTATTGCAGAAACGAAGTTATGGCCCCCCAAAGGGCCCCCTTTAATTCACCACGGTGGAACTGCACCTAATTTTTAAAGATTTTTATAAAAAAAATATATCTAAAAAAATTCCTTTACCCCTAAATAACCCCCAAAGGGTAATAACCAATCAAGTTGGATTTTCACCAAATTTTGCAGATAGATGTAAAATGAGATGCTAAAAAATATTTGTTAATAACTTTTTTTGAAAAAAAAATTTAATGCCTCCCTTAAAAGCCCCCTTCGTTCATGGGGCGAATAAATCATTTTTTAAAAAAAAGTTATAAGGAAATATTTTTAAGCATCTTATTATGCATCTATCTGCAAAATTTGGTGTAAATCCAACGTGATTGGTTATTACACTTTGGGGGCTATTTAGGGGGTGAAGGAATTTTTTTAGAGATTTTTTTTTTATAAAAATCTTTTTAAAACCTTATTTGACATCTATTTGCAAAATTTGGTGCAGTTCCACCGTGATGAATTAAAGGGGGCCCTTTGGGGGGTCATAACTCCGTTTCTGCATTAGGTAGATATACGCCAATGGGGTTTTACTCTTTGGACATCCAGTTATATCATATAAAAACGGCCGCCCTACCAGGAATTTTGTCGATGTACCCTCCTTTATTTAGGACAGATTGACTGTAGTATTCCATTGCCAAAAAAACGCACTGAACGTACCATCGCGTTTATGCGCCAATTATTGAACACCCTGATGCATTCTATATTTACAGATTCTTTCTGTTACAATACTAATGATGGGTGTATTTATGCCAGAAGGAAGTGAAGGAGCACGAGGTTACAGAGAAGGATCCACAGATATACCATTGGACTGTGATTCATTTCCATATGGACCTCATACAGGACTCCACTACGACATGTGTCCACACCACTACGGATCATTGGAAGAAGGATTTAGAGAACCATATACAAGGTGAGTAGAAAGTAACGCATATCGCTTCGAGTATACAGGGTGTTACCAAATAACTAGGAAAAAATTCAGGGGGTAATTCCTAAACACATTTTAAGTAAAAAAGTTCATATAAACATGTGTCCAAAAATCCTTCTTTTCTGAGATACAAGGTGCCAAAGTTTCTAAAAAAAAACTTTTTTTTTAAGATTACCAAGATACTAAACCAGATATTTATTTAAAACTTAGCACGGGTAATTTTCTTACCATTAGGTATAAAGTGCGGTAGAGATAAAATAAAAATTATAATTGGAAGGGGCACATTTGGGAATACCATGGGGGTTGTTCGCCCCAACTTTTTTGTGTGTTACTTTTTTGGTATTTTCATAAAATAATTAGAAGCCCTAGAATATAATCTTTAAAATTAATGTCTTGTTCTTTTTTCATAAAACTAACCGTTTTCGAGAAAAAAATTCATTGCCCAAAGGCAACAAAATTTCTTTTTTAAGTTTGGCTTTTTTGTGTTAATGAAAATAAAACATAGTTAAAACAATGAAGAGTTAATTAATTTCTTTTTTTTATTATTATTTCAAATAAATATCTGGTTTAGTTTCTTAGTAATCTTAAGATTAAAATTTTTTTTGAGAAACTTCGACACCCTGTATCTCAGAAACGATGGATTTTTGGACACATGTTTATATGAACTTTTTTTCTTAAAATGGGTTCAGAAATTACCCCCTGAATTTTTTCCTAGTTATTTGGTAACACCCTGTATGCGTTACTTTCTACTCATTCTGTAGATCATTGCACGGAAGACCTAGAGAAGGACGAGTAGGACGATTCCACGATATCCAAGCAAGAGGATTAATATCTGACCTCTTAAATTTTCAATTCGACTTCAACCTAAAAGGCATATTGAGCAGATTCCTACCCGATATTCAATTTAGACTTAAGGCTGATGTATATTTCAAAGCCCTCTTTGACGCAGCAGCTAAACTTCGGGCCCAAGCACGGGCCGATGCAGAATTGCTGATAAAGACAGCAGCCGCCGCCAAAGTGCAAGCTGAGCTTCTACTGGCGGAACTTCGTGATAAACTAAAAAGAGCGAGTGGCGCAATAAAAGTAAAGATCCAAGCTGACATTGCGGCAGCTATTAAAGCTAGAGATGCTGCAATTAAATCGCTTTTGAATTGGTCTGTCAAATTAAACGTGGGGGTTAAAGTCGATAAGATTGGTTGCGACTCGACGGGTTGCCCTGCTTAAAGAATTTTTTTTTTCTTAAGGTTTTTTTATCGAGTAAGCACTCTGATAGATTATTTTTATATTTGCTCTATAGTTTTATTATAATTTTATGCAACTTTTGTAAAATTTTCAGCAACTTCTACCGTCTAGTTTTCTTTTTATCGCATTATAAAATTTGCAAATTTTATGCAGACGACAACGTAGGTGCATTCTAGCCATATTATACCCTGTTTCTTGAGATACTTTTTATCAGAACTCAGGCCTCTTCTGATAAATTTTTTTTAAATTTTATATACAACAAGGAAAAACCTGGACATAAAACATATATATTTTAGAAAAAAAGTTACCGTCTAGTTACTGAGAAAAATGAACCAAAAGATACATTCTTAAATTATTTTTATAAAATTTATCAGCGTCACTGTTTTTCTGATCAAGGCAATGTCATTTTTGATCTGACCTTTTAAAAATCGGTACAAGTTTCGTAAATCTTTTTAAATGAAATGCGTAAAAATAAAGGAACGATATAAAAAGTTCTCAAAAACTGTGCTTTTATAAAAAATAAAACTGAAGATGTTGCTAAGAACGTAATTGTTTTTTGTACAAAATAAAATAGGTATGGGATGAAATTTATTATACGAATTAAATTTTTGCTTCAAACAATGTTGTATGTTAAATTTTTCAACTCGCAATACAATTATCTGTTCAGGGGTAAGTTTCTGTTCTCTATCCTAGAAAACCCTTGGTAGGGGTTGGTTTGGCCAAATGTTCAATACTTGCAGAGCCCAAAAAAAAGCTCCACATACTCTTTTAACAGTCAATTCATTATCACCACAAAGAATTTATTGATTTTGATAAAACCAACCCCCGTTTGTAGCATAATTTTCATTGTTTTCAAAACTGGCTGTATCCAGCCTCTTTGGTGGATTCTCTTTTGACCTAAAAGGCATATTGAGCAGATTCCTACCCGATATTCAATTTAGACTTAAGGCTGATGTATATTTCAAAGCCCTCTTTGACGCAGCAGCCAAACTGCGGGCCAAAGCACGCGCCGATGCAGAATTGCTGATAAAGACAGCTGCCGCAGCCAAAGTGCAAGCTGAGCTTCTATTGGCGGAACTTCGTGATAAACTAAAAAGAGCGAGTGGCGCAATAAAAGTAAAGATCCAAGCTGACATTGCGGCAGCTATTAAAGCTAGAGATGCTGCAATTAAATCGCTTTTGAATTGGTCTGTCAAATTAAACGTGGGGGTTAAAGTCGATAAGATTGGTTGCGACTCGACGGGTTGCCCTGCTTAAAGAATTTTTTTTTTCTTAAGGTTTTTTTATCGAGTAAGCACTCCGATAGATTTTTTTTATATTTGCCTTATAGTTTTATTATAATTGTATGCAACATTTGTAAAAATTTCAGCAACTTCTACCGTCGAGTTTTCTTTTTATCGCATTATAAAATTTGCAAATTTTATGCAGTCGACAACGTGTATGCACTCTGGCCACGTAATACCCTGTTTCTTAAGATACTTTTTATTCGAACTCAGGCCTCTTTTGATAAATTTTTTTTAAATTTTATATACAACAAGGAAAGACCTGGACATAAAACATATATATTTTAGAAAAAAAGTTACCGTCTAGTTACTGAGAAAAGTGGACCAAAAGATACATTCTTAAATTATTTTCATAAAATTTATCAGCGTCACTGTTTTTCTGATCAACGCAATGTAATTTTTGATCTGACCTTTTAAAAATCGGCACAAGTTTCGTAAATCTTTTTAAAAGAAATGCGTAAAAATAAAGGAACGATATTAAAAGTTCTCAAAAACTGTACTTTTATGAAAAATAAAACTGAAAATGTTGCTAAGAACGTAATTGTTTTTTGTACAAAATAACTTAACTAAGTATGGGGTGCAATTTATTATACGAATTAAATTTTTGCTTCAAACAATGTTGTATGTTAAATCTTTTAACTCACAATACAATTATCTGTTTAGGAGTAAGTTTCTGTTTAGAAATATCTTAGAAAACCCTTGGTAGAGGTTGGTTTGGCAAAATTTTCAATACTTGCAGAGCCCAAAAATGAGCTCAACATACTCTTTTAACAGTCAATTCATTATCACCACAAAGAATTAATTGATTTTGATGAAACCAACCCCCGTTTGTAGCATAATTTTCATTGTTTTCAAAACTGTGTCCAGCCTCTTTGGAGGATTCTCTTTTGACCTAAAAGGCATATTGAGCAGGTTCCTACCCGATATTCAATTTAGACTTAAGGCTGATGTATATTTCAAAGCCTTGATTGACGCAGCAGCGAAACTTCGGGCCAGCGCACGCGCCGATGCAGAATTGCTAATAAAAACTGGAGCCGCAGCCAAAGTGCAAGCTGAGCTTCTACTGGCGGAACTTCGTGATAAACTAAAAAGAGCGAGTGGCGCAATAAAAGTAAAGATCCAAGCTGACATTGCGGCAGCTATTAAGGCTAGAGATGCTGCAATTAAATCGCTTTTGAATTGGTCCGTCAAATTAAATGTGGGGGTTAAAGTCGATAAGATTGGTTGCAACTCGGGTTGCCCTGCCTAAAGAATTTTTTTTTTCTTGAGGTTTTTTTATCGAGTAAGCACTCCGATAGATTATTTTTTTTATTTGCCCTATAGTTTTATTATAATTGTATGCAGCTTTTGTTAAAATTTCAGCAACTTCTACCGTCTAGTTTTCTTTTTATCGCATTATAAAATTTGCAAATATTATGCAGACGACAACGTAGGTGCATTCTAGCCATATTATACCATGTTTCTTGAGATACTTTTTATCAGAACTCAGGCCCCTTCTGATATTTTTTTTTTAAATTATGTATACAACAAGGAAAGACCTGGACATAAAACATATATATTTTAGAAAAAAAAGTTACCGTCTAGTTACTGAGAAAAATGGACCAAACGATACACTTTTAAATTATTTTTATAAAACTTATCGGCAGCTCTCGTACTATTAGATTAATGTAAATCATTGGGAAATAATCTGGTAGAAAAAACGATTTGCTTATTTGCACTTTCACGAAATACTTAATTGAATAATTGTCACTATTGTTTACTTAAACTTACATTTAAAAGTTGCCAAAGTTTAATTTGGTGATTTTGAAGGTTGCAGTGCTAATGTTTATTCACAATCATTGTGTAAAATCACCATTTCATATACAAACTAAAAATGGGAAATACGTCATTATTTTAAACACGTGTAATGGAACAGCTGGACGTTAGTAATGACCCACATTACACTCGTGCTTCGGGTACAGGGAAACACCGCTAGATGACGCGCTCGCTAAACTGTCTAGGAATTTGCAATGAAACAGTTTATTTCATAGATTTAGAATAACCATAGATAAAACATCAGCTGATCGGCTTTGAAAAATTTTGATGGTCGCCATTTTATACTATTCTAATGCCCGCGAAGTTTAAATTATTGCCTCATATTAATTAAATATAAATAAAACGTTTTATGGGAGGCCACAGACTGTCTAAAACGCAAAATCGACATGTTTTGGCTATTTTTATACTCTTAAAATACCCAACAAGTTGCTAATGCAAAAAAATTTAAAACGTAAATACCTTCAAGAGCCGTTTTTTGTAAATTTTCCAACTTTTTACGTAGCAACTCATATCCTAGTTTGTGTTTTTGGCTTATTAAATCAAAACAACACTAAAACGCACATTTTTTGATAAAATGTAAACCCCCGATTTCTATATCTAACGGCTGACAATGTCATGTCATGACAAGCAGTGGTGGCAACCGCCAACCTAAGAAATGTAAAAACACTGCATATGTAGTATAAAATGGAGGGCTTCAAATTTAAACAACTCGATAGGCTGCGCAAAGCGTCAAATCACATCTTTTTTTAATAATACATCTATGGTTTATTTGCACGTCTGACAGCGCATTTTTCAGGTTAGCTTATTGTGTTTTTGTGGGATTTCGTATTAAATTATTTAAATTAGTTACTTTTAACTCCGGGGAGTGTTTTCAAATTCAGTGTCTGAACTATCGGACATTTTAAATTTAATAAAACTTGAAAAACGTTAATGTCAAACATTTAACGAAAACATTCTTTTGCTTTTACCGCCTACTAGTTACCAATATGTTTACGCTTTGTTTTAAATCTTGATATTAAGCTATTTATTATTTTATCTAAACAATTTAATTGTTTTCTGACATGATTGTGAATAAAATAGTATACGTACCTAAGAAAAACAGATTCATTTCAGCCTCGGGCCCATTGCCGTCCTCGAGCTGCGCTCTCTGTCCGCCAAACAGCCCGCCACCTGTAATGAAACACTTTTTCTTACAGTACGTAATCTACTATTTACAACTTACCAAAAACAGACCGAACCAGTGGAATTTATAGTTGATCATTCGTTCTTGTACTAGTTGTACTTTTTTGTTGATGCACAACTTAACTTATTTTTAATGGCTGGAAAAATTGTTAATCCACCTAATTCTAGAGTTAGATAATTATAAAAACATTTATTTATTAGCAAAATACCAATAACGCAATAACACAAAATAACGTGTTTATATTTTAAAGCGTTACGTTACGTTACGTTTACGTAGAAAAGAGACGCTAACCCTAAAATTCAAAAACACACCTGTTTTACTGGTTGCCTGACTAAAATGTCAAACTTTTGAAACTTCCAAATCATTCACATCGTTAATTTAGGCCCCATTTCCAAATTCTCAGTCAAAAAAACACAAAATGTTGAACCTATTCTTCGACACGATTGGCAAAATCTTTGGCACCGATTCTGTTGAAGACAATTCCTGTCCAGGTTCGTGGCACAGTGAAAATAATTTCGAACCTGGGTGTTTAACACTCGCAAGCATTACTTGGGTCAAAGTAAGTATTAAACAATAATTGGGGCCACAATGTTTGTACAATTAGTTTTAGTTTTTTCACAAGATGCTTATATCGAGAAAAATACGTGACGACGGTGATAAACAGATTTGCAGACAAGGGTGTTGCTACCAGAAGCCTTTTTCAGGGGGCTATTGCCGCTAAAATACACCAAAAATGTAAAAAAGTACGAATAAACAACAAAAATGCACAAAAGCGTTGTTTGATTTTGAATTTGGCGCCATTTAAACATGACGCGTCACGTGACGTTTCTTCTTCTTCTTGACGCATTTGAACTACTTTTACCAAATTCCATCAAAAACCAAATTTTATGCAACAATTTTCAAGTTTCAAAGCAAGTTTTTCAATTTTTAAACATGTACACGTCTAAAGTAAGTCTTTGCCTACATTTTAAGCCCAAAAACGTTTAAATTTACCTCTTTTTTAAGGTTATAAAACGTCTTTTAATACCAGGGGCCGTAGTAGTAGCAGAGGCTTCAAAAAACAAGGACAAAATCTGCAAAAGAACGGATTTACCGCTGTACACGCCTGAACCAGTTGTAAATAAGGCTCCAGAAGTGAAATCTGAAACAGTTGCAGCTATTGAAGACACTGTTAAAGGGGTACGAACACAAGTACAGAAAGTTGTAAATGAATGCCAAGCTTACGAGCGAGTAGCAGAAGAATACGTCTATAAAACCATTGACAACGCTGATTGTAAGTACCTTTCTTCTTTATAATGTGTAAAAAAGTATAAAGAACCAGAAAACCACAAGAAATTCACGACAAAACGAAAAAATCAAGCCCAAAACAGTGATTTTCTAACCCAATATTATTTAACCTCACTTTTATGCAAAATGCACCAAAAAGCCTAATAGACTTGGTCAAGCCTTATTCATCAGTTCACAGAAGTGCATTAAAATACTGTCTGTGAAATTTTTTTAGGCAGCCAACATTACGGACCAAAGAAAATGGTAATTTTTTTCTTATTCTGTGTTTTCAACATTGGTCTTTTTAAAACATTATTTAAAGAAAAAAAAGAGAGTTTTTTAGGTTCCATTGGTGTAAAAATGATCCTTGATATCTTATTTACGATATTTTAATTTAAAATTACCCGAGAATCTACCGCAAGAATTAAAAAATCCCTTATTAATCTGATGATGATGATCACCCACCAAGATGTCAGCTTTAAACGCGAATTGCTTGAGAAACCAACCATATCAAGGGGTATGGTTTGTTCTAGGTAATAGAAAAAATGTTAATTTTACAATGGTACTTACCAGACCTAGTGATATGGTTGCTATCTCAAGCAATTTGCTTTTAAAATTCACATCTTGGAGGGTGCACAACATTAACACATAAACTGTTTATTATAGAGTTTTACAATGAACTAAGATTGAAATATCAAATTTAAGACATTATAGCACGTTTTTATACCAAGGGTTCCCTAAGAAAGGCTTTTATTTTCACAAAATATTGTTCTAAAAAAGTGGCTAAATCTGACAGAATCAAAATTCTACTTCGCAGACAGTTTTTTTAATGTGGATCTGTGATCTGTGACGTTTGAATTGACCGTCTCTATTGTGCCCCTTTTTTGTAGGGATGATTCAATACTTACGCGAAGAAGAGAACTATCTCCCTAAATACGGGGCTATATCCATTGGGGGGCTAACTGGATTGATTTTTGGCCTACGAGGGGGTTTTATTAAAAGGACCCTTTATATGGCAACTGGGGCCCTAGGTATGGCTGCAGTTTGCTACCCTAATGAGGCTTCTGAATATTCCAAGTTAGGGGTTGAAGAAGGGAAAAAATATGCTACTATTGCTTATAATTTTGTTTATGGGGGTAAGTTTTAAATTTTTTATTTTTAAGGGCGCATTATACAGGGTGTTACCAAATAACTAGGAAAAAATTCAGGGGGTATTTCCAAAACCCATTTTAAGAAAAAAAGTTCATATAAACATGTGTCCAAAAATCCTTCGTTTCTGAGATGCAGGGTGTCAAAGTTTCTTAAAAAAAATGTTAATCTTAAGATTACTAAGAAACTAAACCAGATATTTATTTAAAATAATAATGAAAAAAAGAAATAAATTAACCCTTTATAGTTAACTATGTTTTATTTTCATTAGAATAAAAAAGCCAAACTTAAAAAAGTAATTTTGTTGCCTTTGGGCATTGAATTTTTTTCTCGAAAACGGATAGTTTTATGAAAAAAGAACAGGACATTAATTTTAAAGATCATATTCCAGGGCTTCTAATTATTTTATGAAAATACCAAAAAAATAACACACAAAGAAGTTGAGGGTGAACAACCCCTATGGTACTCCCAAATGTGTCCCTTCAAATTATAATTTTTATTTTTTTTTCTACCGCACTTTATGCCTTATGGTTAGAAAATTACCCGTGCTAAGTTTCAAATAAACATCTGGTTTAGTTTCTTGGTGATAAAGTTTCTAAAAAAAGTTTTTTTTTAGAAACTTTGGCACCCTGTATCTCGGAAACGAAGGATTCTCGGACACATATTTATATGAACTTTTTTTCTTAAAATGGGTTTAGGAATTACTCCCCGAATTTTTTTCTAGTTATTTGGTAACACCCTGTAGATTTCAAAGGAGATCATTTAATATAGGGTGTCTCAGGGTGAATTAGCCCCCTATTTTTTGTTAACTTGGGGGGTTTATTAATTCAGAAATTTTTGTGTGCATCTTTTTACGAATTTTTTAATTTTTAAGACAAAATTATTTAATTTCATTATTTTAATTAACCCCTTAAATAATTTGGAAAAAGGGGGGTTAATTTATCCTAGACCACCCTGAAGGTATAAATATTACGGGGCGCTTTTTCTCCAAGACATTTTTTGTTATTTCTGCTTTAAAAATGTTTTTTTTTTCGACCAAAACTATTTTTTTTGATTTTTTGTTTTTTTAACATTTTCCCTCTAGTAAAAAAAGGGGATGAGCCTCTGCAATTGCCATCTTTCGCCCTCCCTGCCAGCGTTTCTGAGGCTTGGGACAAATTATCATCAACTGTAATTTCAGATGATAATGCAGAAAATAAAAAGGTAACTGAAAAATCATGTAAAAAAAAAGAAACTTTACATCCTGATGATTCCAAATGTAAATGTAAGATGAATGAAGAAAATGTGAATGAGTTGGATTTTCTTGAGATTGACGAGACTAAGTGACCCCCTTCCCTTTTCCTAGGCCCCCCTATTCCTTAAAAATCCTTACGTATGAATTTTTTTAGACAGTGCAATTTTTCCCCAAAAAGAATTTTTGCCAATTTTACGTTTTAGTACAGTCAATCCGTATGTGGACATCGACAAAATTCCTGGTAGGGCCGCCTTTTCTATATGATGTAAATGGATGTCCAAAGAGTAAAACCCCAAATTGGCGTATATCTACCTATTGCAGAAACGGAGTTATGGCTCCCCAAAGGGCCCCCTTTAATTCATCACGGTGAAATTGCACCAAATTTTGCAGATAGATGTAAAATGAGATGCTAAAAAACATTTATTAATAACTTTATTTGAAAAAAATAATTCTATGCCCCCCTTAAAAGCCTCCTTCGTTTATGGGGCGAAGGAATTATTTTTTGAAAAAAAGGAAATATTTTTAAGCATCTTATTTTGCATCGATCTGCAAAATTTGGTGTAAATCCAACGTGATTGGTTATTACTCTTTGGGGGCTATTTAGGGGGTGAAGAAATTTTTTTAAAGATATTTTTTTCATAAAAATCTTTTTAAAACCTTATTTGCCATCTATTTGCAAAATTTGGTGCAGTTTCACCGTGATGAATTAAAGGGGGCCCTTTGGGGGGCCATAACTCCGTTTCTGCAATAGGTAGATATACGCCAATTTGGGGTTTTACTCATTGGACATCCAGTTACATCATATAAAAAAGGCGGCCCTATTAGGAATTTTGTCGATGTACCCCCATTATTAAGGACAGATTGACTGTAGTATTTACATAACTCCATGTTTTATAAAAATTTATGTAAAATTTCAATACTTTAAGGCTATAGATTCAAATTCATAAATGGGATGTTCTGTGCACTCAAAAGTTCGTAAAAGTTATCTACCTGAATGTCAGTTATTTTCGAAATTTCAACAAAATATGCAAGGAGTAATACATCAATAACTATGATTAAAAATATTAAGGATAATGTTTGTGATACAAAGAAGTGGTACTGAGTGCAAGAAATAATAAAAATATGGTAAAATAGTACTTTTGGTGTTTCTCTTTCTACATTGAAATCTTTGAACGAGCACATCTATATTAGGGAAAAATGTAACTTGTAATTTTAATCATTTACAAGCTTAAAAAACCATGGTAAATTAACGTATTGTGGTTTGGCATAGAACACGTAATGTATATAAACCAAAAAATGTATCCGCGGTAGTCGAAATAAAAAACAAAAATAGTGTAATGATTTTTGAAGTTAGATTTTCGACACAAAGATATAACCGATTTAAATAAAACCATATGTTTGTAGCCCTATTTTTCTAGTTTTCAAAACTACATTTAGTTTGAATATAGGATGGGGCCCTCATGTAGATGTGCTATTTAGTAGAATTGATGGGAGCTCAACGGAGATGACTTATACGAGCTTCTAGGAGCACAGATTAGAAGATCTGTGAATTTGAAACCCTACTCTTTTATAAAATATGGAGCTATGCAAAATTGCTTACAGTTCTAATTTTATCTGTTTTTTTTTCTTTCAGAAAACGTCTTAGAAAATTTGTTAAAAACTGTTGCTTTGTACATTATTATTTATTGTGGAAAAAAAATAAAAACACATTTATGTAAATTTAAAAACTCTTTTATTTTAACTTTAAAGAAAACAACTAACTTTAACATAAAGTTGAAATTTTACAAAATATCCTATCCTAGGAGCATTTATTTCTCAACATATTTATATTTTTCACAAAACTACAATATTTACATTTCAAAGAATTATATTCTTTTTTTTTTAGTTAGGTAGATGTACGTGAAAAACTATTTATAAAAAGTTGTGTCAATTTTATGAACGTATATCACAAAAACTAACTTATATTAATACTATTCAAAGGAGTAACTAATATTATAGTACGAGAGCTGGCAACCAAAAACACACATCATCGAACGTTGTCATGATTTTATGTGCATTACATTATATTAAATATTTCTTAACTTCTGTCCAATACACTGGCAGCGTTAACAGGGAGCGTTTTTTTTAAACATCATAAGTGGGATATTTTTTTTTAAGAAATAAAATAATATGTGCAAATATGAGCCTTAAATTTTTAATTTTGTGTAATCTGTGGACTTTTATGCGTAAAATAAGAAATTTTTATTACAGGATTTTCTGTCCTTGGAAAGCACATTTGAAAAGCGAATAACCCATCATAAAGGGTTGGCAGGGTTATAGCTCGAAGGTGCAAAATTCAATTTTGTTGTACGAAGAAAACAATCCCACTTATGATGTTCTTACCTGTTTGGCCTGCCATTTTGTTGGATTAAGAAAAGTAATATTAAATATTGTGTAATATCAAAAAATCATGACACCGTTAATGATGTGGATTTTCATGTTGATAGCTCCGGTACTATTATAACAAAACAACCAAAAAAATTATGTAGATTGTAGATAGATTTATTTTAAAAGCTACTACTGCAAAATTTGGCTGCTATATTTTTTTTTCACTATTTTTAATATTAACTTGAAATTTCAAATTTGTATTAAAACTAATAGTAACGGTACTAATCATTTAAGACTAGTTATTAAATGTTTAAAAAATTGGCAAAGAAATGTACTAATATGTTACATTTTACGATAACCAAAAAATTTTTAAATACAGCAAAATTATTAACAGCAAAAAAATCACGGTCTGAAAATAACTAATGGAGCGTATTCGTACAAAAATTGGTTAGGGTTACCTAGGATATATGCCATACCACCCGTCGTTCAAAATGCTTGACATTACTTCTCTATTTTATACTTTTATCAAATATAACGCTAATATACCAAAATAACAAACTGCCGGTTTAAAACATTCAATGTACCAGCTAAAAGGTTTGTATAACATTTAGAGAGTGTTTTACATTCTTCATAATTAGGTAAAAAAAGGGCATAATGACTCATTTACAAAGGTACTTTTAATGCAAAATCCGTGCATCCAAAAAAATGCGAATTATTGTAAACATTTATGGAAGTCCTTTTGTAAATGTGTCATTATTTCCTATTTTACCTAATTATGAAGAATTAAAGATGTAAAACACTCTGCAAATGTTATACAAACATTTTAGCTGGTACATTGAATGTTTTAAACAGGCAGTTTGTTGTTTTGGTATATTAGCGTTATATTTGATAAAAGTATAAAATAGAGAAGTAATGTCAAGCATCTTGAACGACGGGTGGTATGACATATATCCTAGGTAACCTTAACCAATTTTTGTACGAATACGACCCATTTAGCACAATCATTCTAATAATGCCCCCAGAAAAAAATCCTAACCAAGATCTGCTTATGCAGGATTGTAGGCACTACCCCCAGGAACATAAAAGTGAAAAATTCCCACAAAATTTCCGTGACGTTTAGCCCCCATTTTGCATAGAAGTGAGAAGTTAGATTTTTGTTAATACCTAAACCATTCGGCACTTTTAAAAAAAGTTTTAAAAATTTTTAGGAACATTATTTTAATAAGAATACAATCATTTTTAAAAAAATAATAAATCACGAATGTAAACGATTTTATAGCACGTTGAAAATGTGCCAATTTGGTCCTACAGAGAACGCTGCAATCTATGCTTCAGGACTCTATGACTAAGATAGACGATTATGATGAAATAAGGTGATTTTCAAAGAGCTATAGAATCGTTAATATTAGTGAGACATTATTTTTTTTAAAATGATTGTATTATTTTATTTTAATTTATATGTACCTAATGTCTAAGTTTTATTTGTTACTTACCCTAAATATTTAATCATTTAATTTTACTTACTTATTTTTATTTTTCAGACTGACATGTTCAACACCTAGTGTTGTTGTATTTTACAAAAGAACAAATAAATCTTACTTACTTACTTACTTATTCTTATTAAAATAATGTTCCTAAAAATTTTTAAAACTTTTTTCAAAAGTGCCAAATAGTTTAGGTATTAACAAAAAACTAACTCCTCACTTCTATGCAAGATGGGGGCTAAACGTCACGGAAATTTTGTGGGAATTTTTCACTTTTATATTCCTGGGGATAGTGCCTATAATCCTACATAAACAGATCTTGGTTGGGATTTTTTTCTAAGGAACCTACAAATTTTAAATAGAATGATTAGGCTATTTATTGAATGAGAGTAAAGTTTTAAAAATGTTGCACTTTTAAATGATGATTTTTAAGAAGTGATTTTTGGGTTTATTTAACTTTAGATGGAGTTAACATATCATGCAAGGTAGCTTGCCGTTTTCTGGTACGCCTAATATTATTGGATCTATCTGAAATATTTCTACTTCTAGTATTTTGCGAATTATTCAACTCAGCATGTAATTTTTTAGCCAGCTCAAAATCGGCCTTTTCTTGGAGAACTTTTTGATCTTTACCACTATATTTAGCTTCACTTCTTAAATTTTTACCGCACGTTACATTATTATTGTTACTGACAATCGATTTTTCTATTATGGTTTCAAAAATCGCGTTAAAAGTTTGACTTTTTTCTTGTAAACTATTATTTTTTGTGTTGTCAAATCCTCTAAATGGTGGGCTATTTATTTTTTTCACACCATTAATTGAGTTATTATTGTCCTGCTTAGATTTTTTTGTTATGGTTTCCTCTAGAGGTAGTTTTCTTTTGCAGTTTTTTGGCCTTCCACGTTGCTTTTGTGTGTTTTCTACTATATTTTCTGGTTCGATAACGTTTTTTGTTGGGGTAACACAAGCGAAAGCAGTATTACACATGTTGATTTTGAAGTTATTTGCCCCTTCGGGGGCGCTACAACAAAAAAAATGTTAATAATAATTATAGAGATCTGCTTATGACCAAATCATTTTGGTATGGTCATAATCTCTGGTCAAATTACGGTCAAATATGGTCAAATTCTTAAAAACTTTTGAAGAGAACTCTTGGTGATGTCATATGAAAAATTAAGGTCATCTAAATACTATATTTGGACGCATAAATCCCACTAAGTTAATTTTATGTAAAAGGAAATAGCAACATTAAGACAACAACATTAAAAATTTAGCAAAAAGTGGCAGATAAAAAAAATATTTAGTATTTGACCGAGAATTTGACCAATTTCCCCAAACTTGGGTGATCAAATGAAGGTAAAAATTCCTAGTCAAAATTTTGGTCAAATACCACTGGCACATCTCTAATAATTTATAATACAGAGTGTCCACGTTTAGTTTGCTTTTTTTGATATGTCAAATAGCCGGGAAAAATCCAAGACATTCGGTTAAAACAGTTTTTTGAAAAAGTGCCCCCCTTTAGAAATAATGGCCTTTAAGCAGGTAGACTAAAAACACGTAATCGTAACTATTTACCAAATGTTTTGTCCAACCATCATGAAATTTGTACAATCAATAAAGGTAATAAAAAGGTCATTTTCAACCCATTTTGAAAATTGAGGGCCCTTTTAAAATGTGTTTAACGTGTTTAAAAAGTAGTGTTGATAAAATCTGCATGTAAATCCTTTACCTTTAAGAATTTTGTAATTTTGTTTATTTTTTAAATACCCCAATTCAAGTTAAAACTTTTTTACCACTTGAAATTTCTGAGAAACTGTACCGTTAATAAACTGCCAAAAACACTCTTAATGTACCCAATATTTTTGCACAAGATTAGACTTTCTTTTGAAATTTCTATGTCACTGACCACTGTCACTAAATTAAAGTAAGTTTTATGCCAAGATTAATGCAAAATATGGGGTACATTAAGAGAGTTTTTGGAAGTTCATTTAAAAACGGTACAGTTTCTCGGAAATTTTAAGTATAAAAAAAGTTTTAACTTGAATTGGGGTATTCAAAAAAATAAACAAAATTACAAAATTCTAAAAGGTAAAGAAATTACATGCAGTTTTTATTAACACTATCAGTGTTTAACCCATTTTAAAAGGTGCCTTAAATTTTAAAATGGGTTTAAAATGACCGTTTTTATTACCTTTATTGATTGTACAAATTTTATGATGGTTGGACAAATCGTTTGGTAAATATTTACGATTACGTGTTTTTAGTTTACCTGCTTAAAGGCCATTATTTCCGAAGGGGGGCATTTTTTCAAAAAGCTGTTTTTACCGAATGCCTTGAATTTTTTCCAGCTATTTGCCATATTAAAGAAAGCAAACTATACGCGGACACCCTGTATTATAATGGAATTTTGTCGATGTCCCCTCATTATTTAGGACAGATTGATTGTAGCCCAATCATTATATTTAAAATTTGTAGGTTCCTTAGAAAAAAATCCCAACCAAGAGCTTATGCAGGATTGTAGGCACTACCCCCAGGAATATAAAAGTGAAATATCCCACAAAATTTCCGTGACGTTTAGCGCCCATCTTGCATAGAAGTGAGGAGTTAGTTTTTTGTTAATACCTAAACTATTCGGCACTTTTGGAAAAAGTTTTAGGAACATTATTTTAATAAGAATACAATCATTTTTAAAAAAATAATGTATCACTAATATTAACAATTCTATAGCTCTTTGGAAATCACCTTATTTCATTATAATCGTCTAGTAGTCATAGAGTCCTGAAGCGTAGATTGCAGCGATCTCTGTAGGACCAAATTAGCACATTTTCAAAGTGCTATAAAATCGTTCACATTGGTGATTTATTATTTTTTTTAAAAAGGATTGTATTCTTATTAAAATAATGTTCCTAAAAATGTTTAAAACTTTTTTCAAAAGTGCCGCATAGTTTAGGTATTAACAAAAAATTAACTCCTCACTTCTATGCAAGATGGGGGCTAAACGTCACGGAAATTTTGTGGGAATTTTTCACTTTTATGTTCTTGGGGTAGTGGTTGCAAACCTGCATAAGCAGATCTTGGTTGTGATTTTTTTCTGAGGGCATTATTAGAATGATTGGGCATCGCTATTTTAAGTTCTTACCTAATTCTAGCTCGATTTTCTCTGCCAATCCTCTTCGGCGTAACTTTAACAGGACTTATTCCTTTAGTAGGAGGGTTGTTTCTATAATCCACAGGTTTAAAATAACGGTATTCACTCTCAATTGAATCACTACTGTCACTATTCAGTTCACTGTGCATTTTTTTCACTTTATCGATTTTTTTGTTAAGACCTATTCCCCCTGAGCCTATATCCTGGCATAGGATTCTGCACGTGTATTCTTTTTTGTTAAAATCAACTTGTTTTACGGTGCTGGAGGAAGGCAATTCGTTTTTTGCTAAGGTAGACTTTGAGGTGAGAAATTTGTCCAAAGGGCCGCATTTTTGGAGTTTTTTCGGTTCAGGGCGGTCTGGTTTTTGTAACTTGAGCTCTGCAGCGATTTTGCGCGCCATTTCCTCATCTAGTTTGAGTTTTTCCTCCAATAAACGCTTTTGTAGCTCTTCCTCTTGTTTGATTTTCTGTATAAGTTCTTCACTTAATTTTTGCTCTGCTTTTCGCTCTTTTTGTAAAACTAGCTCCTCTTTTTGACGTTCAACCTCATATTCCTTGCGAATCTCACCTGGGTCAGCTATTTTTATCACTGGAACATCTACAACATACAATATTAAAGGCTTGTTTACGTTTTTTTGAAAGGATTTATTTACCTGTTTCTAGATTTTCGTCTATACCGCCCAGTTTATTCCGAATCTGCACAGGAAACGTCTTTTTAATAGCGTTCCAGTATTCCTGATTGACAAGCGTCTTCGCCTTCGTGGAGGAGCGTAACCAAGATCCTATTCGCAGTCTGCAAAGTGGACATACCAAATTTGCGTTTTCAATCGTACCCTGAAAACAGGCCGAACAGAAGTCATGGCTACATGGGAGCGACACAGGTTCAATTAGGATGCTTCTGCAAATCGGACACAACACCTCGTTTACAGATAAATTGTTGTAATTTACTGTATTTATCACTTTTGTGTGGGCACCTCGCCTTGGAGCCATTTTTATTTATTTTTGATTTGCAAGTCAACAACTGTCAAAAACGGATGATGCACATTGCTACCAACGCAAAGCGATAAACACCCTACACTACAGCGCAGTGTTCCCACACAAACGAACTTTAAAACCTTTAATTTAGACAAAACAGCCTTATTTTGGCCTAAAAACGGTTTAAAATGATTAAAAACCACAACCCAAATAGATTTGGGCTAGAGAAAGTTCAAAGCTCAAAACCCAAAGCTGTTTATTTGGTTATTCTAGATCTATGTGTTTATTGATTTTTGTGCATAGTTTAGGGATTTTAGTTTTGCGTAGCATAACCTTCAAAAAAGTGTCAATTTGCATATTTTAAGTGTTACAAGTCTACTGTGTCATCTCTGTAAAAATAATCAAATATTGATAATGATGTGACACTTGTTTCGTAGTAAATGGCTTCTTTTGTGATCTTCTACACCTTTAATACGTCTCAGCTTACAAAAACACAGTGAAATCTTCAAAACTAACTCCAGTAACCACCAGTGAAATGCCAAACACTAAGGATTAGTGCCCTTTTTAAGCTCTACGTTTGATTATTTATCAAAACTGTGATGAATCCAAACGAGGCAACAGCTATACTAGTCAATACGGATAACGATATACACAATTTATCGATAAGTTCGGATTTATCCGGAGGAGAAGACGCACCATTAGTGCCTGAAGTTGTCTTCGACAGAAGTTTAGATTCCCCGGGACTTAGCAGGGAGTCACAGCCTCTTTTAGGGGGGTTGGAGGTCTCCTACAACCAATTTCCAGGTCGGTACATCTCTTTTATACAGGGTGTTACCAAATAACTAGGAAAAAATTCAGAGGGTAATTCCTGGACACATTTTAAGTAAAAAAGTTCATATAAACATGTGTCTGAAAATTCTTCTTTTCTGAGATACAGGGTGCCAAAGTTTCTAAAATAAAACTTTTTTTTTAAGATTACCAAGAAACTAAACCAGATATTTATTTAAAACTTAGCATGGGTAATTTTCTTGCCTTAAGGCATAAAGTGCGGTAGAAAAAAAATAAAAATTATAATTGGAAGGGGCACATTTGGGGATTCCATGGCGGTTGTTCACCCCCAACTTTTTTGTGTGTTACTTTTTTGGTATTTTTATAAAATAATTAGAAGCCCTAGAATATGATCTTTAAAATTAATGTCTTGTTCTTTTTTCATAAAACTAACCGTTTTCGAGAAAAAAATTCATTGCCCAAAATCAACAAAATTTCTTTTTTAAGTTTGGCTTTTTTATGTTGATAAAAATAAAACATAGTTAACAATGAAGGGTTAATTAATTTTTTTTTTTATTATTATTTTAAATAAATATCTGGTTTAGCTGTTTAGTAATCTTAGGATTAAATTTTTTTTTTGAGAAACTTTGACACCCTGTATCTCAGTAACGAAGGATTTTCGGACACATGTTTATATGAGCTTTTTTTCTTAAAATGGGTTCAGGAATTACCCCCTGAATTTTTTCCTAGTTATTTGGTAACACCATACTTAAAAAGCATGACTCACAAAAAAATAAGTTAATAAAGTGTTTAGTAACGCAAAAAACCTGCTCGTTGCTAAACAATGTTTGGCGACAACTTCAAAACACGACAGAACGTTTAAATGATTCCATACGAGTGTGAAATAACATTTTTTGCAGATGATCAGCCTTTCAGTGAGCTTGTTTGGCAATCCGAAGCCGCAATTGATAATGGAATTTTTCCCGAGAGAATTTCGCAAGGTTCTAGCGGTTCTTATTTCGTGAAAAATCCTGCTGGGGTAAGTGAATTTAAACTGCAATAGACACGGTCAAGCCCTACGTCACAGTTTACGAAAGTGCATTAAAATACTATCTGTGAAATTTTTTTAAGCAACCAACATTACATACCAAAGAAAATGGTCATTTTTTTCTTATTCTGTGTTTCCAACATTGGTCTTTTTAAAACATTATTTAAAGAAAAATAAGAGAGTTTTTTAGGTCCCATTGGTGTAAAAATGTTCCTTTATATCTTATTTACGATATTTTAGTTTAAAATTACCCGACAATCTAGCGCAAGAATAAAAAAAATCGCTTATTAATCTGATGATGATGATCACCCACCAAGATGTCAGGTTTAAACGCGAATTGCTTGAGAAAGCAACCATATCAAGGGCTATGGTTTGTTCTAGGGAATATAAAAAAATGTTAATTTTACAATGGTACTTACCAGACCTTTTGATATGGTTGTTTCCTCAAGCAATTTGCGTTTAAAATTCACATCTTGGAGGGTGCGCAACATTAGCACATAAACTGTATATTATAGAGTTTTACAATGAACTAAACTTGAAATATAAAATTTAAGACATTATAGCACATTTTTATACCAAGGGTTTCCTAAGAAAGCCTTTTATTTTCACAAAGTATTGTTCTAAAAAATTGGCTAAATCTGACTAGAATTTTATTCTACTTCACAGACAGTTTTTTAATGTGGATCTGTGACGTAGGAGTTGACCATGTGTATTTTAGTCGCTTTAGGAAAAGGTGTTTTCTTGCTTAAAATTTGGAAACACTCAGACTAAAAAAGCGTATATTACTTATTTGAGTTTTTAGTCATTCGGGGAGGTCCACTTTTTAAGACCTAAAGTGAACCCTTGGTATGACTATACCATTTTTTTCTTAATTTCTAACGATCGGTAATGGGGTGCTAAAGACTCCTCTTTAAAGTAGCCTTAAGTACCGAAAGTTTTGTTAAGATACGACAAGTGGTTTCGCCACAGTACATTTTTTAGTTAACCTCGCGAGCTGCAAGCAAACGCGGTATACCTCTTTTTGGCTTATTCTTTACATGAAACCCCCTACAAGCTTATTTTTATTTTTTTTTTATGTAAATTTATGATTGGTCATCATTCGCTGTTTTGTATGCGATTCATGAAATTCCACTGCAAACAGACTCAAAATTCTGGGTCACTAAGTCTACTTTTGTGCCTCTCTAAAAAATTGCGCTGTCCAACAGAAAATAATTTTTTTCACATTCAACTGTTTATGTAAGATTCTTTGAATTGAAGTCATTTAATTGCTTTAGAATGTCTTAATCTTGCGGTGTGTCACTTGAGCATTTTCCGCGGGTTTTAACTGGCGCAAAGCATCCATGTATTTCCGGGACACTCCGCCTGTTTTTGGTAGAGCTGTCTTAGGATGGGCGCTAAGACTGATGGCCGGTCCATGTTTGAATTTTAAGAATCGCAGGAAATAGTTTGATGTGGTGCATCGTCGCCAAAAGTAAAAATCAACTCGGCAAGACATTGTTTTAAATGTTTGCATACAATTTTTTCAAAAACTCTCCAACTTAAAAAAATATTGTGGCTAAATTACTTGTCGTATCTTAACAAAACTTGCGGTATGGTTCTAATAAACTTGAAGGGTTTGTTTGGCACTTGTGGTGACGTTGGTAGCGCCTCCTATTTGTCTATATGCAAGATATAAAAGACAATTCTCGTATACAAGAATCTGTACTTTTAGAAAACAATAGCTGTCTTTAAACCAAAGGATGAAGAACCTTATGGCAGATTAAATCCAAAATGGACTAAATGGATGCACAAGTTATGTTGCCCTTGTTGTTTTGGAAGGTCATGTCTTATCCCAAATCAAGGATATTTATCAGAAGCAGCAGCTTATCTTGTAGATTCTAAATTAAAGTTGGATATTGTACCAAAAACTAGAGTAAGTTCAGATCTTTTAAAAAAAATTAAAAAAAAAAGTATAGTGGAAGTCAGCGTTTAGTTTGCTTTTTTTAAAATGGCAAATAGCTGGGAAAAATCCAAGACATTAGGTAAAAACAGTTTTTTAAAAAAGTGCCTTCCTTCAGAAATAATGGCCTTTAAGAAGGTAGACTAAAAACACGTAATCGTAAATATTTACCAAATGATTTGTCTAACCATCCTAAAATTTGTACAATCAATAAAGGTACTAATAACGGTAATTTGAAACCCATTTTGTAATTTGGGGCCCCTTTTAAAATGGGGTAAACACTGGAAGTGCATGTAATTGTTTTACTTTTAAGAATTTTGTAATTTTGTTTATTTTTTTAAATACCCCAATTCAAGTGAAAACTTTTTTATACTTAAAATTCCTGAGAAACTGTATCGTTTTTAAAAAAAAATCCAAAAACTCTCTTAATGCACCTCATATTTTGCATTTATCTTGACAAAAAACTTATTTCAATTTAGTGAAAGTGTTCAGTAACATAGAAATTGCAAAAGAAGCATCAAAATGGGTTTAAAATGACCGTTTTTATTACCTTTACTGATTGTACAAATTTTAGGACGGTTGGACAAAACATTTGGTAAATATTTACGATTACGTGTTTTTAGTCTACCTGCTTAAAGGCCATTATTTCTGAAGGGGGGCACTTTTTCAAAAAACTGTTCACACCCTCTATTTGTATTAATTTAAAAAATCTTTTCAGGTTGTAAAATTAGTTTCTGAAACTTTCTACTATCCAAGGTTAGACCGACAGAAGGCTCGCATGAAACGGGCCATTATGGAGCAATTTCCGAATGTGGGGCTGCGTTTTAACAGAATAGGCCTTCCCCCAAAGGTAAAATTTAAAAAATTAACAAAAAAAAATGTCGCTCTTAAGCAAAAATTTAAAACAAATCCTTAAATGACCATTTAAAACGACCAATACTGATTTAAAACCTTAAGTTTATTCTGAATTTATTATTTTAAGCGGGGTTCCTTCCAACTTTTCGTGGATGGATACAAAGACGCCGATTTTTGGCTGCGACGATTCGAACAAGAACCGCTTCCCCAAAAAGTAGCTCAAAAGTTCCAACTTCAGTTTGAACGTCTCGTTATTCTGGACTATATCATACGAAATACGGACCGAGGCAACGATAACTGGTTAATAAAGTATGATAATCCAACGATATCCAATGGAAATTCTACAAACACCGTTAGTGCGCAGGTAAAAAAAGATTGTGTAATTTTTTTTCAAACGTCTATAACTCGGTTAGTTTTGCACTAAATTTAATGATTTAAAAAGAAAATTGAAGTTTGAATCGTGAATTTGAAGCTTTGGCATTGAAATTAATAATTAGGGGTCCTATAAAATCTGTAGGGTGCCTTCAAAACAGTCACTTCGTAGATATAAAAAAGATTTTTTCCTCAAACGTCTAGAACTTTCTTAGTTTTGCACTAAATTTGATGATTTAAAAGGAAAATTAAAGTATGAACCATAAATTTAAAGCCTTGACATTAAAATGTTTAACTTGGGGCCCCATAAAATCTGTATGAGGCATTTAACACTGTCAGTGCACAGATAAAAAAAAAATTGTGTAACTTTTTTTTCAAACGTCCATAACTTGCTTAGTTTTGGGCTAAATTTAATGATTTAAATAGAATTTAGAAGAATAATGCATGAATTTTAAGCATTGATATTAAAATAATAAACTTGGGGCCCCATAAAATGTGTGGGAGGCTTTTACATTGTCAGTGCAAAGATAAAACATGGATTGTGTAACTTTTTTTTCAACCGTCCATAACTTACTTAATTTTGTGTTAAATTTGATGATTTAAAAAATAAATTGAAATATAAAACATGAATTTAAAGCATTGGCATTAAAATTTATAATTTTGTGCCCCACAAAATCAGAAGGGGGCTATCAAACCTTTAATCTAAAAAAATTATGTTTTTTGTAGTTTTATGCTGATTTTTGTTTGAAAAACTGTCTTAAATCAAAAACTAACTATAGAATTTTAGAATTCAAGCCTTTATCCACGTTTTACCTTTTAAATTACCAAAATCAGGTAAAAACTACGCAAAATACAACAATTTCAAAAATTGCCGCCTACAAGTGCAGACCCATTTTAAATCGCCCATATCTAGCACAATTTCTTCCAAATTTTTATAAATCAAACAAAAA
This sequence comes from Cartodere bifasciata, assembly GCA_963920755.1. Taxonomy (NCBI): domain Eukaryota; kingdom Metazoa; phylum Arthropoda; class Insecta; order Coleoptera; family Latridiidae; genus Cartodere; species Cartodere bifasciata. Next base: position 21,438,517 of record OY987195.1, on the reverse strand, counting down.
ACCAAAGATAAAGGTCTAAATTTGATGATTCTTGCATCAAAAATTAAATCAAGCCCCAAATAAAGGTGGGACAAGGCCCCAAAACTGGCTAAAATAAGTCTGGTGCGTAAGGTCACGCCAAGGTTGTTTTTGACGTTTAAAACCACGTGCGACGTAAAGACACTAGAAAGAAAGACTGGACAATACGCTACCGCTTTTGATTGGTCGCCCATTCCTGAGGCGGCTAGATACTTTCACATTATAATGACATAATTTTTTGAATTTGTCAATGAATTTGTCAAAAAAATTAAAAATATAATTTTACTGGCAAAAATATTTTAAAGCGTAAGTATTGTGATTTTTCTTCATTATATAATACAATTTCAGGATTCCAATTGTACAAATTAATATTATAATTATTAGTCTATTGGATTTTTACAAATTAATATCATTTTTGAAATGTTTGGTTGCGGAAGTGCTAAATGGAAGAACCCGGCGGCAAAGGATTTTAAAATGTTCTTCATTCCAAAGACTTATTCAGAAAGAAACTTGTGAATGAAAAAAACAGGCAAAAAACTAAATTTAAACAGGCAAAAAGAAAAATGTAAAAGATTTAAAAATTAAAAAGTAGTTTTTTTAACTTTTAACTTATTTATCATAAAGGTAAAGTATCTATAATTTTTATAATTTTTAGGAGCCAGGCGTAACAGAAATTAATAAAACTATTAATTAGAGAATTTATGAAACTAAAATCAAAGGCAAACCGAACGATAATTTCCTGATAGCAGTATTTATTTGTGCTTTTCCTTTTTCTACTATTAATTTTTTGTGTATTTATTGAAGCTTGCTTCAAATCTAAAAATTAATTTAATGTTTTAACGAAACGGTTAATTTATTTTCTCATTTTATTATTAAAAAAAAGTATACAAAAATTAAAGCATGCTTACTTGCTAAATGCTAAATAAATAAAATCTATGTTTGACCACAAATAAAAATTTAAAAAGTCTTTTGGATCCTCCTATGGAATGGGCGGCAGTTCTATGCATTTTTATGATACCATAGAATAAGATCAAACTGGCTAGTCTTTTATTCTAGTGTCTTTAGTGCGACGCGATTATTTGAACTAATACCATGGATTTAATAAAAACAGCTGGATTAGGGAGTGATTTACCATGGACTTGTTAGGACATGGACTCATTTAGTGCATTTATGCGTTTTTGGCTGTTTTTAACGCTTTTCGAGTTATTTAAAGCGTTTTTTGGTATTTTAAACGCATGAACATGATTCCAAATGTCTTTTTCAGGTTGAATTAATCGATACAAGTGACTGGAACGTGGTGCAAATGCCTGAAATCAGCATAGCAGCTATAGATAACGGTTTGGCTTTTCCGTACAAACACCCTGATAGTTGGAGGGGGTATCCTTATCACTGGGCGTGGCTGCCGTATGCTAAAGTGCCATTTAGTAAAGAAACCAAAGATCTGATCCTACCACTGCTGTCCGATATGAACTTTGTACAGGATTTGTGTGATGATTTGTATTTGTTGTTTAAACAAGATAAGGGGTTTTCTAAGGGGTTGTATGAAAGGCAGATGAGTGTAATGAGGGGGCAGATCTTGAATTTAACGCAAGCGCTGAAGGATAGCAAGTCGCCGGTGCAGTTGGTGCAAATGCCTGCGGTTGTGGTGGAACGGTGAGGTTTCTTGTTTTTTGTCTTTTTTTTTACAGTAGTACAGGGTGAGTCTCTATGAATTCCCCCCCTACTTTTCTCAGTTATTAATAATATTTTTTAAAAATTTAAAAACTCGTTTTACTCAGCAGATCCTAAAGTTTTTAAATCCAAAGTCAAAATTTTTGTATGACCTATAGTATACAGGGGGTAAAAAAAAATATTTTTTTTTAAATGGGACACCCTATATTTTTTTATTTTTTCTTTTAGAACTTTTTACCCTGAATTCAAATATATATAACATGTTAACGCTAAAATTAAAAATGGCGGAGTTATTAACTGTCAAAATTTATGATTTTTAGTCATTTTATCCAAGTTTTTTTTTATTAACTTTGTAATAACACTAAAAAACCCGATTTTTATTCATTATTATGTTTTAAGCAAGAAAACTATAACTTAAATCAATTCAAAATGATTCTATTTTAAATTTTTGATTTAAAATTAGGAAAAGATGACAAAAAATAATGAATTTTGACAGCTAATAACTCCGCCATTTTTAATTTTAGCGTTAACATGTTATATATTTTTGAATTCAGGGTAATAAGTTCTAAAAGAAAAAAATATAGGGTGTCCCATTTAAAAAAAAATATTTTTTTTTTACCCCCTGTGTACTATACAGGGTGTCTCAAAAAGGTCGCCCACGGACCCCAAAGCGTGGTAGAGAAACACAAACGATATGCAAAATCCGTAACAAAAATTTTATTGGGAACCCCATTTTAAAAATATGGGGCTGCGAAGTTAGCAAAGTTTGGCAACACTGTTAGATTAAATCTGCTTAGTTTAAAAAAAATCTAGTTAGTAGGTAAGCAAACGTGAAACTTCAACTTGACATTAGGAAATAGGTTAATGTTTATTTTTAATTTAAAAAATACAAAATAGTTTGAATACCTGAATATTAAACTCCTTTGGTTATAAAATGTAACAAATCAATAAAATCATAATAGAAATTGTTAAAAACTAATGTATGTTTGAAATAACAACAAAACTTACGGTCATAACAAAATAAGTTACGACTTTTCTGACATCAATTATTGTTTTTCACGAGGTTCTTCATTCAGGGAATTATTGTAATTTTGCATTGAGGCTCACATGAGAACGTACTTCATTCAAATCAAAGAAATCCCCACTAGGTTCAAATATTACAAATTTCTGATGCAAACTAAACTAAACACCTTTACTGCTCTATTCTCACAGGAATTTTGGGGCACTTTTATTAAGTGTTCTTGGGAGGCACTGTAGATTCGAATTAACATATTTTTGTTAGTAACAGGAACCCTTTGAAAAAACTTGGATCAAAAATTGACGCAAACAATAAATTAATGACACTAACCACTGATGATGAATAAAATTTATGTTCAGTTTCCCTTAGTTACGAGCATGGCAACTTTAATCAAAATTAGAAGGTAAGACAACGTTGCCGCATAGATTTTGGGGTAAAATTATAAAAATTAAAATTAAATACTTATGGAAACTAAACTTTATTAGGCCGAAATTTTGCAATGAATAACTAGTTTAAGTCCCTGGCTTTCAATAATTAAGTAAATTATGTTTTATGATTAGCTAAGTAAGGTGCTATAAAGGTGCAAAGTTTGTACCTTTAAAACCCCATATCTTTGGAATGGGGCACCACAAAAAATTTTCGTTACTGATTTTGTAAACCGTTTGTGTTCCTCTACCACGCCTTGGGGTCCGTGGGCGACCTTTTTGAGACCTGTAGATCCTACAAAAATTTTGACTTTGGATTCAAAAACTTTAGGATCTGTTAAGTTTAAAGAGTTTTTAAATTTTTTAAAAATATTATTAATAACTGAGAATAGTAGGGGGGAAATTCATAGAGACTCACCCTGTACAGTCAATCCGTATATGCACATCAACAAAATTCCGAGTAGGGCCGCCTTTTTAATATGATGTAACTGGATGTCCAAGGAGTAAAACCCCAAATTGGCGTATCTCTACCTATTGCAGAAACGGAGTTATGGCCCCCCAAAGGGCCCCCTTTAATTCATCACGGTGGCACTGCACCAAATTTTGCAAATAGATGTCAAATAAGGTTTTAAAAAGATTTTTATAAAATAAAAATCTCTAAAAAAATTCCTCCACCCCCTAAATAGCCCCCAAAGAGTAATAACCAATCACGTTGGATTTACACCAAATTTTGCAGATAGATGTAAAATGAGATGCTTAAAAATATTTATTAATAACTTTTTTTTGAAAAAATATTCTATGCCCCCCTTAAAAGCCACCTTCGTTTATGGGGCGAAGGAATTATTTTTTGAAAAAAAGTTATAAGGAAATATTTTTAAGCATCTTATTATGCATCTATCTGCAAAATTTGGTGTAAATCCAACGTGATTGGTTATTACTCTTTGGGGGCTATTTAGGGGGTGAAGGAATTTTTTTAGAGATTTTTTTTTATAAAATTTTTTTTAAAACATTATTTAACATCTATTTGCAAAATTTGGTGCAGTTTCATCGTGATGAATTAAAGGGGGCCCTTTGGGGGGCCATAACTCCGTTTCTGCAACAGGTAGATATACGCCAATTTGGGGTTTTACTCTTTGGACATCCAGTTACATCATATAAAAAAGGCGGTCCTACCAGGAATTTTGTCGATGTGGAGGGTACATCGACAAAATTCCTGGTATTATTTAGGACAGATTGACTGTAGTAATAGGTAAAATATAGTTTCTGTTCGTAAAGAATTGTTTTTTTCAGGTCACATACTACTTCTAGATTTTTAAATTTTACACAACGCTTCCAAGACAAAAGTCCATTTTTTTCATGGTGTTAATTTAAATTTTACAGTGAAAATAGTCCTATTTGTAATCTTGTAAATATGAACAAAGAATCTTTTAAAATTTTATTACTTATACCCAAAAAATGTACCCAAAATTAATTTCATGTAATGTAAATTATGTTTTTATCACTAGATTTATTATTAATTAAGAAAAGAACACGAATTATTAATGATTTATTTATTTAACAAATAAATTCTACTATTACCACAAAAAACTGTCTTTTTTTACACAATAATTCACAAATTTACTTCGCTTTCGCTGCTAGAGGATCATCGTGCCTTATCACAGTGTATTCCAACTTATTTCTTCTGTTGTCCCCATCTTTTTGATAATAAATTGTGCCCCCAACAAAAGCTAGCCCAATTCCAATTAAAGCCATTCCACTGCTTGCTACAATCTCAGGAACTTCGTTCCACCCTCGAATAAAGAGCCCATATACGCCTTTTGGGTATTTAACTGGCATTTTGCGACTTTTTCTTGCTTTTTGGGGCTCAAATCGTCAAATTTGATAGAAGTTACATAAAATAACCTCAAAATTGCGTAAACGTCAAAAGGCAGTGTTACCAACAGCAGGAAGCATAAAGTAGGGAATTTGACGCGCTTGCGTTGGCAACACTGGGCAATAACACGTTGGCAACACTTATTGGCGCGAAATTTAAATTTATTTCTCCAAAAAATCGTTTTTTGTTGTAAAAAACTGGTTTAACTTGAATAAAATCCGGTTTTTGGCACATAAGAATATAATTTACATCTAATATTATCACAAATATACATTAACATACATTAATTAGGTTTAAAACCTATCTAAAACGTAATTTCAACATTTTTTACAACATTACAAAAATCAACTTTCGACGGTTTCAAATAAAAAGCCGGTGATATTTTAACGCTGCAAGGACACTGGCATCCCATTATCCAGCTAAACGACCCAACTTTGTTGTTACATTTAGGGCAATACAGCTTTTCTTGATTTGTAGTAGTACAATTCATCCATTGTAAAGGTTCGATAAAAAACGCTTTCTTGCAAATTTGGCCTTGATCTTCGTGGGTCAATAAGTTGGATTCACAAGCTAGGACCCTGCGGCATTTACCACAGCGATATACGTTTGGCTCGGGCTGAAAAATGAGGCCCAAATTGACAAAAACAATTTTTAACGGTTTTTACTTAAGATGTAAGTTTTTTTAAGAAATGAACTAAATTTAAATGAAAAAACAGCCCAAATGTATAGAATTCAAGTTGCTTTAACTGTAAATATACAAAATTTTACTAACCTGGACTTGCTGGAGCCCTGGGTCAGGCTTAATAAGGTCTTGATACTCTTGCGGTAAAATTCTAGTTTTTTTAACTCGATCAGCGGCAAATCGTAGTCTAACTTGCTTATACCTCATAAAATCATTATCCAATTTAAGCCCCATAGCAAAATACAGCTTTAACTGCTCTACAAAACCAATATTGGGGCACACAAGGCTCCTTTTAGCCTTAACTTTTTCTAATGCTGCAGAATAACCTATGAAGTACTTTTTCATAATGTATGCTGTTACCAAAGTAGCACTTCGTGACACGCCAAAGTAACAATGCACTAAGATATTTCCTTCGTTAACCCCCTTTTCTATAAAATCAACAGCTTGGTCAAAAAAAGCTATAAGATTCTCATACGGTTGATCTGATATTTGAATAAACATTATGGATATTTTTTTCATTTCTTGAATAAACTGTGGTAGAGGACATATATCCACAGTTAATATGTGAGTTATATTGTACTTTTTAAGCGTTGCAGCGTCTTTTGCGGCTGCTAAGCCCCCCAAATACAAATGGGGCTCTATTTCGGAAATGCTTATGGGGCCTAGGTTGAAATCCATGTTGTGAAGGACACTCATTTTAGGTGCACAAGAGCAGAATATCTGTTATGAATCGGTTGTACTACAAATGGGTTCATAATAATTGGAGAAAACCCAATTATTCAAAATATTTACAAATTTTTAGAGACATAACCTCAAATTTGAATAATGTGAAGTTAGCGTAGGTTGACGTGGTGAAAAAAATCCTAAAATTGATACGAGCGATGGGGCAATTCGAGTTGGACCAACATCAATTTTATTTTTGTTAAACACATTACAATTTACGTCCTATTTGTGCTCTTGTTGGAGTAAATTTGGTTCCGGTTACCCTATACGTCATTTGCTTTATTATAAATGTTTAAAAGTCTTCTTAAATGATTATTATTATGCCACAAACAATTAGGTTGGTGCAACTCGCCATTCCCATTTGAATTTTCTAGGAATTTTTTCAGCACGTCATGAATTTGGTGGCTAGCTTCACGCTTTTTAACTTTCTTACGTTGAGAACACTGCGTTTAGTCAACAAATTCCCTAGTCCAAACTCCAAACGTCAAAAATGATTAGATAAACCTCTAATCATGGAAGAATCCAAACCTTTAACGAGTTCCAATCAGTTCACCAATGTTCCTAATTGAATAATAAAGTAATGGCACTAGTTAACTGTGTATGACCAATAAGCTTGGCGCCACCATGGCGTCATTTATGACCAAGAAGAAAAAGTACAAATTTCAAGTTACCGTGTGTTTAGAAGAACTTTTGGAGGTTCCATTTGTGTCTGGGGTATTGTTCGCTAAGTTACGACTTCTGGACGGGGGCAACTTCCAGGACCACAGCGGTCGCGTGGAGGTCAAAGACCATAAAGTGAAATGGGACGCTAAGTTTAATTTTCCGTGCAAAATGTTGGCTAACGCTTCGACTGGCGTGCTGGAACGATGCATTTTGCGGATTTCTATACGGAAGGAGATAAAAGGCGGACGCTCTTTCAAGAAATTAGGGTTTGTGGACTTGAATTTGCCAGAATTCGCTGGAAGCGGGACTATTTTCAAAAAGGCTCTATTAGAAGGTTACGATACGCGTAATAGACAAGACAACTCGATAGTTAAGTACTCAATAATGATGAACATGTTGTCTGGCGACGTTTTATTCAAAGTTCCAACTAGTCAGCACGCTCCAACAACAAATAGTGACGACTTTACCGAGCCTAGGAGCTCCAGTGGTTCGATCGCGAGTGGTAGCAGCGGTTTCGGTAGTTTACCAAAGAAACGAACCACTTTACTGACTGAAACTGAACTCTTAAGTGATTCCAAAGCCCCTCTTGACGATGTCCACTTGCGTGAGCATGAAATACTTGGTGGTAATGACTTGGGGCACTCTAGAAACTCGTCGAATACGTCTCAAAGTAAGGCGTCGGGCTATAGTTCAATGCCAAGTCATTCTAGACAGTCTAGTTCTGGAGATTTTGGGCAAAAGGATAAGAATCATTCTTCAGGTAGTTTAGTAGGGTCAGAGTCAGATTCTTTGGAAAGAATGCGAGCAGAAAGGCGTAAGAAAAATCCTATGTCAGAAAACGATATACCTGGTAGAGTGGAATTTACTAGAGTTAATCCAGACGATTTAATTGAAGATTTGTTAAAAAATACTAGCTTAGAACCGGCTGAAAGTCTTATTAATATTAAAATTTAGACAACAAATATAGGCCACAAGATAGATCATTTTCTAACTTGCAAAAAATATGCATACAGGGAGTCCGCGTATAGTTTGCTTTTTTTAAAATGGCAAATAGCTGGGAAAATCCAAGACATTCGCTAAAAATAGTTTTTTGAAAAAGTGCCCCCTTTCAGAAATAATGGCCTTTATGCATGTAGACTAAAAACACTTAATTGTAAATATAACCAAATGTTTTGTCCAACCATCATGAAATTTGTACAATCAATACAGGTAATAAAAACAGTCATTTTAAACTCATTTTAAAATTTGGGTCCCCTTTTAAAATGGGTTTAACACTGGTAGTGTTAATAAAAACTGCATGTTAATTCTTTACCTTTAAGGATATTGTTTATTTTTTTAAATACCTCAATACAAGTGAAAACTTTTTTACCACTTGAAATTTCTTAGAAACTGTACCGTTTACGAATAAACTGCCAAAAACACTTTTAATGTACCACATATTTTTGCATAAGACTAGACTTTCTTTTGAAATTTCTGTCACTGACCACTGTCACTAAATTAAAGTAAGTTTTTTGTTAAATCAAATGAAAAATTTAAGGTACATTAAGAGAGTTTTTGGAAGTTTTTTAAAAAACGGTACTGTTTCTCAAAAATTTTGTGTATAAAAAAAGTTTTCACTTGAATTGGGGTATTCAAAGAAATATACAAAATTCGTAAAGGTAAAGAAATTACATGCAGTTTTTATCAACACTACAAGTGTTTAACCCATTTTAAAAGGGGACCCAAATTTTAAAATGGGTTTCAAATGACCGTTTTACTACCTTTATTGATTGTACAAATTTCATGATGGTTAGACAAAACATTTGGTAAATATTTACTATTACGTGTTTTTAGTCTACCTATTTAAAGGCCATTATTTCCGAAGGGGGGCATTTTTTTAAAAAACTGTTTTTACCGAATGTCTTGGATTTTTTCCAGCTATTTGCCCTATCAAAAAAAGCAAACTATACGCGGACACCCTGTATCTTTTTGTAAGAGATAATTTCGCCAAGCTAAAAAAAATGTAATTTCTTACTGCAGTCTAGTTTTGAGTAGTATTTAATTTCTGTAAATATTTGTACATAAAAAAAGACTACCTATAAAAGATAGCATTGTTTAAAATGGATTACCGTTTGCGTAGTTTTGGATTTGAAGTTTTTTTCTCAGAATTTTAATTTTATAAAAAAAGATTACTGAGAAAAAAACTTAATTAAATAGTGCTTTAAAATGTTCATTGTGATTTTTATACTCCTAGTTTTATAATTTAAGTACTCACTATTAGCCCAATCATTCTAATAATTCCCCCAGAAAAAAATCCCAACCAAGATCTGCTTATGCAGGATTGTAGGCACTACCCCCAGGAACATAAAAGTGAAAAATTCCCACAAAATTTTCGTGACGTTTAGCCCCCATCTTGCATAGAAGTGAGGAGTTACTTTTTTGTTAATACCTAAACTATTCGGCATTTTGAAAAAAGTTTTAAATATTTTTAAGAACATTATTTTAATAAGAATACAATCATTTTTAAAATAACTAATATTAACGATTCTATAGCACTTTGAAAATGTGCTAATTTGGTCCTACAGAGAACGCTGCAATCTATGCTTCAGGACTCTATGACTAAGATAGACGATTATGATGAAATATGGTGATTTTCAAAGAGCTATGGAATCGTTAATATTAGTGATACATTATTTTTTTTAAAATGATTGTATTCTTATTAATATAATGTTCCTAAAAATTTTTAAAAAGTGCCAAATAGTTTAGGTATTAACAAAAAACTAACTCCTCACTTCTATGCAAGATGGGAGCTAAACGTCACGGAAATTTTGTGAGAATTTTTCACTTTTATATTCCTGGGGATAGTGCCTCCAATGCTGCATAAGCAGATCTTGGTTGGGATTTTTTTCTAAGGAACCTACAAATTTTAAATAGAATGATTGGGCTAATACTCCTAGTTTCATAATTTAAGTACTCACTATTAGAAAAGTTATATTTATTTTTATAATAATTAAAGACTACTATTTGTAACATAATTATTTTTCAAGCAATGTTGTTATGTAATTAACGTTGTATGTTTTTAAAATCAAATTAACAAAAAATGAGTTTAATTGCCTTTTTTAATGTTAATTTCTTTTTTATCATGATTACCGAGAAAGTGGTTTGTTTTTATTTTTATTGTCCGTACAAATTTGACTAAATTCTTCCAATTTTTTTTACTGTTTGTGTGCTGTTTAAAAAAAAATGTATAATAAAACTGTTACAACCAAATGTTTTTGAAAAATAAAAACTATCAAAATAGATTTTCTTTTATTTACGTATTTTACAATTTTAAGAAATTAAATTTAGCACAATTTCATTTCTGAAATATGCAGCTCCAAAAAAGATTTCATAAGAATCGTTTACGTTAACTTAGGGCTATGAAATTTGGCATACACCTTGCTGACCACATTTAAAAAATATTTGCCAAAAATGGTCATCGTAGTGTGCCCCATTTTTGAAATAATTGGGCTTCAACAATTAAAAATTAGTTTTAACAACCTTAACTAGGTTTTTTGCAAAATTTTGATATACAGCCAGGCTACTCTTCATTAGTTCATCTCATTTATGAAAGATTTTTTGATTTTGTATCTTGGTAACTTAAAAAAAAGGCCCCACAAATATTGAGCAAAAGTAGTGAGTTAATTAAGCAAAACGAAATTAATTCCTGTTCTGTGTAAGAAGATGCGAGAAAAAATGTATTCTCCTTAGAATGCACTACTTTTGCTCAATATTTGTGAGGCCTTTTTTCTAAGTAACTGTAATACAAAAAGAAAAAATTTCTTCATAAATGAAGAGAATTTATGAAAAGTAACCTTGCTGCCTAACAAAATATTGCAAAAAGCCTGGTAAAGGGTGTTAAAATGAATTTTTAATTATTGAAGCCCCATTATTTCAGAAATGGGGCACACTACAATAACCATTTTTGTTAAATATTTTTTAAATGTGGTAGTGGTGTATGTCAAATTTTATAGCTCCAAGTTAACGTGAACGATTTTCATGAAGTTTTTCGGTATGCAGACGAGCTATAGGTATTTTATAATTTACCTAATAAAATACCAATTAATTTTGTTTACTGAATTCAATCAAAATTAACTTTACATGACTAAGTGCCTGGTAACCAATAAATGGTCTAAAATTAGAAATGTTTACGTAATTTTGGTATATTTCAATTATTCGAATATTATTAATAGTTATGCGGTATAGATTCTTTCCTATGATGAACAAATTTGTCAGTAATTTGTAATTAATATTTTAAATATCGATAAAAACATTAATAAAACATAAAGCATTTTTTTTATTATCTATTATTTAAATACAATCATTATCATTGTTTATTAATCTCCCCTTAAGTTTGGGCTTTAAGGCTAGAGATTAAAATTCACAGATTCGAAAATCTGTGCTTCTAGAAGCTCGTATAAGTCATCTCCGTTGAGCTCCCGTCAATTCTACTAAATAGCACATCTACATAAGGGCCCCATCCTATATTAAAACTAAATGTAGTTTTAAAAACTAGACAAATATGGCTACAAACGTATTATGGTTTCATTTAAATCGCATATTTATTTGTGTCGAAAATCTGACTTCAAAAAACAAAAATATTTTAATGATTTTTGTTTCAAGTCAGATTTTCTACTCAAAGAAATATGCGATTTAAATGAAACCATAAACGTATGTAATCCTTTTTTTGTAGTTTTCAAAACTACATTTAGTTTGAATATAGGATGGGGCCCTCATGTAGATGTGCTATTGACGGGAGCTCATGACTTATACGAGCTTCTAGAAGCACAGATCTTCGAATTTGTGAATTTGAATCTCTAGCCTTAAAATTATGATAAAAAATAATTAATAAAACATAAAGCAATTTTTTTTATTATCTATAATTTAAATACAATTATTTTTAAATCCCCTTTTAAGAACTGGGTTTTAATAAAATACCATAGGCTAAAACTTATCGACTAAATTAAGAATATGTTGTTGCTCCTGATCTCGCCAGTCTTTATCCCCTTCTTCCCCTAAATTGCCCGCATATTCTCTCATAATATGGCGTATTGTTTTCAAGGAAGCCCCCCGTGTGTTCAAAATTTGCATAACTCTTTGTTTTATTGTTGACGCTCCAGCGGCACACACTTCTAATATTATGTAGTCTACGAGTTGCAAAGTAAAAAGACCTCCTAAGAAAGAGAAAAATACAAGAGCGGGTTAGGTTAATAAATGGGTTAGATCAGTGAGTGGGATAGATCATTTAAAAAGTTACACTTCGCAGATGGGTCTTTTTTTATGATTATTTTTTTATTGTTATATAATTGTTACACATTCCATATGATACTCTTTGCAGTAGATGATTAAAAAGGTGCATTTTTTATTTTATTAAAAAAAACGTAAAACTTATTTTTTTTGTAAACGGCTGGAGATACAAAAAAATGCCTAGATGCTTTTTTATAGAAATAAATACAATCTTTAATTTTATTAAGAATAATTTTTTTCGTAAAATTGATATTAACCAAAATATGAATTTTTTTCAACTTTGGGGGTGGTTTCTACCCTCTATTTATTATTTGATTTTTTTCAAACACAATAGGGTTCTTTCCCCAAACGAGATTGATTTTTGCACCAAATCTCAAGTCAATTGAATAAACCGTTCTTTAGTTATCGTGGTAACAAGTTTCGTTACAGACAGACGTACAAAAAATTAAAGTCTTAAAAAGTCATGAAACGAACGAATCTGCAAAATTTTTGCTCTAGGATGAATATTAACGATTTTAGAGAAGGTCCGACCAAATGCAATATACTCTTTGACTTTGTCTGCAAAGAGTATAATAGAAGGACAAGAGTATAAAATAAATAAATCAAGTCTTTTATTTCATACAGAATATTTTTTTTAACAGAATAAATATTGATCAAAATTCAAATTTTTTTTTTCGCACATCGTGTATTAAAGACATTCATTAACGCACCCCAAATCGTTGATTGATGACCTCTATTAATGCATGGATACGAGCACATAATAACGCTCTTCTATGTTTAAAATTACTATCTATGTTTCTACATTACAAATGCTAAAGTAGCTTTAATTAGGGTTCAAGCAACAAAAACCAAAAGAAATTAAATATTTACCGTTGGAAAGAATGAGAAGTAGATCCTTTTACCACATTTTAAGGAAATAATATTCATTTTTTATTCACAATTAATAAAAGCTTGATGACAGCTCTTCTTCTTCTTTAACTTTAATAAATTTGAATGGCCGACGCATTGTTTTTGTTAGTTTGTGAAAAACTGTTTTATTTTATAATTTATTTAATAATGATGTACGATGTGCGATGCAGCATTGTAACCAGTTCGTATGTTAAATGGTGATTAATAAGCTCGCTTATTAATAAGCTCGCTGATTGCTCGCTTGTTAAAACCGCTTGTTTATTAATCGCCTTTATTAATACACTTACTGTTTAAATAAATATTATTATTTACATAATATTTTTTTTATAAAATTAATATTGACCAAAATGTTATTTTTTTTTTAATTGAGGGGCTGTAGAACATAAACAAGAGCGGGCTAGATCAGTGAATGGGATAGATCATTTAAAAAGGTAAACTTCGCAGATAGCTCATTTTTTATGATATTCTATATGATACTCTTCGCACTAGATGATTAAAAAGGTGCATTTTTTATTTTATTTAAAACAACGTAAAACTTATTATTTTTGTAAACGGGTGGGGATTCCAAAAAATTACCAAATGCTTTTTTATAGGAAAAAATACAATCTTTAATTTTATTAAGAATATTTTTTTTCGTAAAGTTGATATTAACGAAAATATGAATTTTTTTCTACTTTGGGGGTGTTTTTAACCCTCTATTTATTACTTGATTTTTTCCAAAAGCAATAGGGCTCTTCCTCTAAATGGGATTGATTTTTGTGTTAAATCTCAAGTCGTCTGATAAACCGTTCTTGAGTTATGGTGGTCACAAATTTCGTTACAGACAGACGGACAAAAAATAAAAGTCTTAAAAAATCATAAAACGAAGGAATCTGCAATGTTAAACTTACCCTCAAGTCGTTTTAAATAAGAAGCATCTTCGTCTTCATTTTCATCTAACTGATCATCAACGAGTTCAACCTTTTCTAAATACTTAAAATGGAGCTCAAGCAACCGATCTACTTTTTCATGATCATTTTCCGTAAATTTCGAAACGAGCCGTTGCCTTTGAGCCCCTCTACAATTTCTTAACATCGATGCAATAATCGAAGATACATGCTCTTCGTGTTCTTCACTCGTTAATACCTGGACAAAATATCACAAGAAATACAGAATGTCCGCGTATAGTTTGCTTTTTTTGATATGGCAAATAGCTGGGAAAAATCCAAGACATTCGGTAAAAACAGTTCTTTGAAAAAGCACTCCTTCGGAAATAATGGCCTTTAAGCAGGTAGACTAAAAATACTTAATCGTAAATATTTACCAAATGATTTGTCCAACCATCGTGAAATTTGTACAATCAATAAAGGTAATAAAAACGGTCATTTTAAACATTTTGAAATTTGGTGCCTATATCAAAATGGGTTAAACACTGGTAGTGTTGATAAAAACTGCGTGTAGTTTCTTTACCTTTAAGAATTTTGTAATTTTGTTTATTTTTTAAAGCACCCTAATTCAAGTGAAAACTTTTTTACCACTAAAACTTCTGAGAAACTGTACCGTTTACGAATAAACTGCCAAAAACTCTTTTAATGTACCTCATATTTTGCATAAGACTAGACTTTCTTTTGAAATTTCTATGTCACTGACCACTGTCACTAAATTAAAGTAAGTTTTTTGCCAAGATAAATGCAAAATATGAGGTACATTAAGAGTGTTTTTGGCAGTTTATTTAAAAACGGTACAGTTTCTCAGAAATTTAAAGTGGTAAAAAAGTTTTCACTTGAATTGGGGTATTTAAAAAAATAAACAAAATTACAAAGTTCTTAAAGGTAAAGAAACAACATGCAGTTTTAATCAACACTACCAGTGTTTAACCCATTTTAAAAGAGGCCCCAAATTTCAAAATGGGTTTAAAATGACCGTTTTTATTACCTTTATTGAATGTACAAATTTCATGATGGTTGGACAAATCATTTGGTAAATATTTACGATTAAGTGTTTTTAGTCTACCTGTTTAAAGGCCATTATTTAAGAAAGGGGGCACTTTTTCTTAAATATCTTGGATTTTTTCCAGCTATTTGCCATATCAAAAAAAGCAAACTAAACGCGTTTAGTTTGCTGTTTAACAGATGGATTTTTTTAAAGACTTTTCTGGGGATCCTTAAGAATGCCCCAAGAGCGTACTATCGTGGACATGGAATTTAAAACGATCAATTTTTGCATTGTAAATATGCTCAAAATAGTGGCTAAAACATCTCAAGTTTTATGCGAAGTGGACATTAACAAGAAACATTTCTCTGATGATTTACGAAGATTAGAGCCTTATTGTTATCCTAGAACAAAATTATTTAAAAAAGGGAATATCTTCTTACTATTTTTCTTGCCGACAGCACATTTTACATAATTTATTTTAATAAAATACATTTGATGCATTTTTTTGTCAAAATAACCTTCGAAAACTGACATAAAAAACCCCATTCACAATAGAGTAAAATTCAAAAAACCAAAGGTGGCTGATAAAAAATCGTTTTAAATTCCATGTCCACGATAGTACCATTGCGTTTATGCGCCATTTTTTGGACACCTACAGGGTGTCCAAAAAATGGCGCATAAACGCGATGGTACGTTGTTGGGGCATGTCTTGGGAGCCCCAGAAAATTGTTAAAAAAAATCTATCTTATATCCCTCGGAGATATGTTGCCCCAAAGTGCGAAACTTTAAATGCTTATATCTTGAAAATAACAGCACATATTAACGAAACAAATGGTTTAATACAAAGCTTTAGTCTATCTTAAACCATTGCACCATTTGTTTATTTTTTAAATGGCCGAATTACATTTTTATAATCAATTAAATTTTACAAAAATTTTATGAAATGAAGCTGACAACAACGTCAATAGAATCTAGTGCAAAAGTGTATAATCAAGACTCATAAATGGGATTTCTAGACTTATAGATAGGATTTTTAGATGTATTTTCCTAGACTGTGTTGCCGAATTTATGCAACTTTGTTCGAATTTTTCTCGATGAATATAATAGATGGATTTTTTTTGACAATTTTTTAGGGATCGCTGAGAATGCCTCAAGAACGTATCATAGCGTTTATGCGCCATTTTTTGGACATAATGTAAGTAGCACAAAAAAAAACATACCTTTTTTCGATTTCTTTTCGGAGTTTTCATGAAAAGCGGGAAAATAGTCCGCAGTCCCAAAATGTCAACGAACTTATTACAGTTATCTTTGCCATTAGGTCCAGACATGGCATAATCTAAAACTTTTAGCGAACCATTTCTAGAGGTTTTTTTTTCACGAAGCATTAAATTCATGAGTTGTAGCCCTTCACCCTTCAGAAATTTATCTCGATTTGGTACAACCATTAACGCTGAACATAGAGAATTGAATAGATTTTCCATTAATTCATGTTCTTCTGCACTAGATGGGTCGTGACGTTTATAAAAAGCTAGTTGTTGCAGTAAAGTGTCAACCCCATCGAGCTCTCCTGGTAAACATCAAAAATTAAATTTTCTAATAGTATAGACAGGATAAATTGACCCTCCATTTTCCCGGTTATTTTAAAGTTATTTAAAAATGTATAAAAAATTATTTTTTGTACCTTCTTTTGAACTTTTTAATTCCGAAACTAAACCAAATATAGGTCTTTAAATATACAAGTTGTTTAAAAAAATATATATTTTTTAAATAGAACTCCCAATATATTTTCAATTCATTAGAAAGCCCTCAATATTCTGCATACCGAACACCCCTTATATTTTGTTATGGATAAAAAATAATCAAAATATAGGTATCTAAAATTTAGAATATTTAATGCAAATCATGGTCACTCTGTAGAACATCCACAGATTTACCAGACTTTTTATGACATTTAATCCAAACTTCATGCTAACTTAATGCCAAAAAACTATAGAGTGATCATAATTTTCAAAATTTGCAAAATTCAAAATTTTAGATGCCTACATTTTGATTATTTTTTATCCTGAACAAAAAATAAGGAGTGTTCTGTATGCAGAATTTCTAGGACTTTCTAATGAATTAAAAATATATTGAATGTTGCATTTAAGAAATATCCATTTTTTTAACAACCTGTATATTTAAAGGTCTATATTTTGGCTCCCTTCGGAATTAAAAAATTCTTATCGAGTTACAAAATAGTATATTAAAACATAAAGTTTTATAGGAATGTTTTTTAACACGCGTCCAGGTTTGGACGAAATGGACAAGTGCCTTATAAAACGATTTTTTTTTAATTTTCTTTATTGGCTTCGTTTAATTTATTAAGAAGCATTTTTAATTTGAATTAAAATCATAACTCAACATTTTATTTTTACTGAATTGGCAACATTGACATTTTGAAGTTAAAAGTTAATTTAGGTCAGACATATTGAATAATGTCATTTGTAAACTTTACCCACTGAATGAATAGGCGTTTTTGAGAAAATGTAACCGTTGATATCGTTTTTCGAATTCTTCTAGTTATTCCCTCTACAGAAAAACTATGTCCCCAGATAGTTCATAATAGTAAAATTTGTAAAGAAAAAGTACCTTGCAAGGGAAGAATTCATCTTTTTGCACCAGGAAAACCAATCAATAAAATAAAATTTTGTGTTTAATAATGAAGCAATTCAGCAACCTTAAAAAACCAAACTGCGGATTTCATAATGAGCTTCTTATAGAACGCAAATATGTATGAAAAAAAAGTTTTTAGAAGTTTTTAATAACTTTAAAATAACCAAGAAAAAGGGGGGGCAATTCATTTTGGAACACTCTGCACTTTTATTAAAAATTACCTAGTAAAAGTCTGTTTTTTTCGTTGTTTTGAAGTAAAATCGACATGATTTCACTGGCATAAAGTTTATTTGCATCAAACGGGGCTTTTACTTTGAGTCTTTTTAAAAGCCATTGCATAAGACCCTGCTTAGCAGCCTCATTGCATATTTCGACACGTAATTCTGTCAAATTTTCGATTATTGAAAGAGTGTTGTGTACCCCATCTGCTTCCTCCTTGACTGCCTCGTCTAAACGATCTAAATTTTGGATTAAAAGGGCGATAATTTGATGCTCTAACAAAGCATCCACTAGAGCATCTGCTCCTTCTTCTGATTCGTGTAAAATATCAATGTCTGTGAGTTCTTGCAAAAGTTCCACTGTCCCTACCTGTTATAAAACAAGAGCGGGTTAGATCAGTGAGAAGGATAGATCATTTAAAAAGTTAAACTTCGCAGATAGGTCATTTTTTATGACTATTTTTTTATTTTTATATATTTGTTACACATTCTATATGATACTCTTCGCAGTAGATGATTAAAAAGGTGCATTTTTTATTTTATTGAAAACAACGTAAAACTTATTTTTTTGTAAACGGGTGAGGATACAAAAAAAATACCAGATGCTTTTTTATAGGAAAAAATACAATCTTTAATTTTATTAAGAATATTTTTTTTCGTAAAGTCGATATTAACGAAAATATGATTTTTTTTCTACTTTGGGGATGTTTTTAATCCTTTATTTATTACTTGATTTTTTCCAAAAACAATAGGGCTCTTCCTCTAAATGGGATTGATTTTTGTGTTAAATCTCAAGTCGATACGATAAACCGTTCTTGAGTTATGGTGGTCACAAATTTCGTTACAGACAGACAGACGGACAAAAAATAAAAGTCTTAAAAAGTCATGAAACGAACGAATCTGCAAAAATGTTTGCCCTAGGATGAATATTAACGATTTTAGAGAAGGTCCGACCAATCGAAATATACGACTTTGTCTGCGAAGAGTATAATAAGGCGCTTAGAGCACTTATTAACTTAACAGGGAATGTCGCAAAGCATAGAAACTGTGATTATGCACTACCATCTAGTCTAGATGGTAGTGGATTATGTAATGTTGTTTGCCTAAAATCAACAAAAAACACCACTTTCTGGTCATTGCTCAGTGGGTTTATAAGGGTTGATTTTAATTAAATTGTGCTTAGCAGCAACAGAAATAAACAGCACAACTTGACATATTCTAAAGGTCTATCAATAAGCGTTTAAATACAGAATTTGGGCAATTTAAAAAATAGTGCCAAATTCTGTATTTAAACGCTCATTAATGGACCTTTAGAATATGTCAACTTGTGCTTTGTTTATTTATGTTGCTGGTAAGCACAATTTTTAACCCTTTGAGCGGTGAGTTTTTTTCGCGCAGCTGCCGCCTGTGGAGTGGGTTTTTTTTTGATAAATTTACTTCTTATTTTCACTGGATTTACTGTTAGAATGGTAAAGCCTATTATAAAATGATATAATTTGGTTAAAAAATGTAATATAAACCCCCTGGAGGGGCTATAAATGAGACGAAAAATTAAAAAAATCACAATTTCGTCCACCCTGTTTTTATGTTTTGTACGTCAAAGTTGTCAAAGTGACAATTTAACCTACAATTTTTTTATGTCATTACAGTGGCTTGCATCTAATTTTTTTCTGCAAAAAATAATAGTTAGGTTTGTGAAGGTTGTAGTTTTTTTTTTCAATAATATTGAAAATCTAAATTTGATTTTTAATTTTTTTAACAAATAAAGTGCAAGACTAATTTGGAAGTAAACAAATAGTTAGTAAACTAGAAAAGTTAAAAATTAGAAATATACCACCGCTATAAATATAATAAAACTAGCTGAATACTTTTAGTATAAAAATTACAACAATTTTTTTTAAAAATTTTGCACAAAATGTGGATTTACATACTGATAGCGATACATAAGCATCTTTCCAAAAAATTGGAGTTTGAAGATGACGGTAGGTCTGTATCAATAATTGGGTAATAGGTCTAGATAAAACAATTCTTCGAATAGATTAGTTTGCGCCGTCATTAGTTTGTAGCTGCGTTATTGCTCGGACAAGGGAAATGCAAAGGGTGAATATAGATTAAGTTTATTATATGTTCAAGAAATTCGGGGGCTGCCGAGATAGTTGTCTTTTTGATATGTTGTTATTTTTTGAGTTGTATTTTCGAAGAATTAATTTAGCAGGTATTTAATACACGTGTTTTTGATTTTTTTTTATGTTTTATACACTCTTCCACTGGTGAATGCTAATTTAGGTAGATTATGTTAGGTTTTCTGCTAAAATTATAAACAATAAGTCGCACTTCTTTAGTAAAGTTACGGGGGACGTTGCCAAGCCAGTTTAAATGAAGGTAAACTTTATACGGGAGAATAGCAACTGGCCGCATCTACCTGAAAAGTGGTCATACTGGCCGCGACTAATTAACTTTCTTTTACCTAGATTTATTTTACTGTATCCGATGTTTTATTGAGTTATGTTTAGAAAATTAGAAAAAAAAGAGAATCTTTTGGTTAATATAAAGACTTATATTATCATAAAACAAGCCAACAACGTTGAAAGTACTTAATGCATGTGTTTTTAAGTTTTATTGTTATCGACAGACTTTTTTAAAAGCACTGGAGGACACATCCACTGGGGGACACTAGGTTAGGTAGGTTAGGGTAAGTTTTGCTGCTAAAAAGAATATTTAAACAAATGTGCTTATGTCACCAAACTGCAATGTAAATCATTTTTTCAATAAAATATTGATAATTATCGTTTTTATTTTAAAATAAAAATCGTTTGGTGTTTATACTCATCCTTCCACAAAACTTCTGAGATAGCTGCCTTTCTACCTGCTAAACATGGAAGCAGGTAGAAAAAGTACCACAAAGCTTCACCATGACCCATGCATTAAAATGCGCATAATGAATAAATATCAGTAAATATGATAAAAGTTTAAAATAAATTAAATCGGCGCGCGGCGGTGCTCGGCCCAAAATGTTTTAGCGAACCTTTGAGCTTGTTATAAAATTAACCATTCAATAGAAATAAGACCTTATTATTGTTAAAAATGCTATGTAGTTCTGTTCATTGTTATCAAAAATTCCAAATAAAAAATGTTATGTTATTGTAATTTAAATAAAAAACCCAAAATCAACTTTACTTGCTTGAATGATTCGAGAATGTACTTATGTTAGCACGCAACTGTACTTACGTGTACGCTTATTTTTGACAAATAAAAAAATAAACTATACTCAAATCAGCAAAAAAAGACTCTTATTTTTCAGCACAATACTTTCGAAGAAGTAAAGTTTTTAGTATCCAGACAAGAAACATAATTTCATTATCCACATTTTGCTTCATGGTAGTAAAAAAAATAAATGATTATTTTGAATCTATTTGTAAAATTTGGTCTAAATCCAACGTGATTAAAAATTTCTCATTTTGGGGTCTTTTGAGGTCATTTTTGGGTAAAGAAATTGTTTTAGAATTTTTTTTTACGAAAATCTATCTGCAAAATTTGGTGTAGATCCATCCTGATCCTAGGGGGGGGGGGCTAGGGGGTGCCAGTCGCCATAACCAGCTGGGGTCTTATTAAAAATTAAAGCATGTACTAGGTTCTAGAAGTACGGTATTGTTTTTCTTGTATAAAAGAATAATAATTATTTTATAAATTATAACTCTTGGAAATTGATCTCGATGGATTTTTGTCAAACTTGATCTAACCTATAAACATGACACACAAACATAAGTCATCAAAGCTGTTAACATTTGAACTACTATGCATCAGTGGCTTGCACACAAAACGAATATTATTAGCTCCATCAAAAAATTTTAATTCCATCATTAGTCGGAAATCAAGGTTTTTTTTTGTATTGCTGCTTTCCAAACAATCATGATTCATTCTCGAACTGGTCCCCTACCCCTCTCTAAAGGTTCAATTTGTAATTCTGGATCAGGATCACGATGGATCTACAAAAAATATTTCAGATTGAAATTGTGAAATTTGGTGTAAATCCAACGTGATTGAAAATTCCTCATTTTAGGGCCATTTGTGGGGAAAAAAAAATTTTACGAAAATCTTTTTTGAACGTTATTTGGTGCCAATCAGCTAATTTTGATGTATATCCATCGTGATCCAGAATTACAACAACAAATTACATTACAGTCCCAGTCGCCGCTACCAGATGAATAAATTCTCAAATGCATTTTTGGGAATTATTTCCCATTTTTTTATGTTCCCAGAAATATTTTCAACAATATTCCCGGATATTTCTCTAAAGTTGCGCTAGGCGGAATATTTTTCAAGCTCTTGGCTACGTCCGGCAGGTGTTTACAAGACTTCGCGTTCAATGGGGCCTGGAAATATTCCCAAAAAATGAAAATATTTTTTAGGAATGTTTCCGGAAACTTATTATTCCCAACAAATTGGAAAAACTCCCGGGAATTTATTCCAAAATAAATCCCTTTTTTGAAAATATTTCCAGAAATTTCAAATCAAATCAATTTTTTTTTTTTTTATTTACTCTACAACAAACCAATTTCTTTACTTTAAATCAAAAATAGCTTTAGCAAATAAAATATTTTAATTTTCCCGGCTGAAGGACTACGGTCGATGGCCTTATTGTAAATTTATGTTTTCAATAAAATTACGTTCATTATTATTATTATTTATTTCCAGAAATATTACCATGAAATATATAAATAACAATTTGTGCAAAGATACATATTTCTGGGAATATTTCCAAAATGTAGTACATGTACATAACGAATAAAGAATATACTGCCTTGGTAATACATTTTGTATTTTATATTATTATACAAATTACATTCGATTCTTTTGGCCTGCTTTGCAGCCATGTAAATGGCTTGCAATGCGCGATGAAGAGAAATAAAAAAAATATCATACCTACTAACGAGAGATTCGATGGCCTGTGTTACTATATGTAAGTAAAGTAAAAACTTCTTTTTTTATATTTGTATAATATTGTATAAATAATATAATGAGCCATAGCATAATAAGTATTGGGGGGCGATTTGATGTTGTGGGTACGAATTACAAAAAGGCTTACTTATTGTTTTTATTCCTATATTTACTCTGCTATAGTTCACGACAATAACAATCTCGTTGCCTGGACCCTAACACTATTAGCTTAAATATAAAATGCTCCGTGTATGGAGATAACTTATATAAGTTTGAAAAAAAAAACGCAAAATAAAAATTATTGCAATTTGTTCTTTACTACCTCACTGATGTACAGCTGTTTTATGACTTATGCAATTTTTTTAGGTTATATTATTTTCACCATACTTCACTGAAATCATAGAGAAATATTTAATGGAGAAGCATTTTATAAAGAATTGAAAATTCCATAATTTGTTTTCTATTGCATTTTTGATACCCAAATACACCTTTAGTTTGCTTACATTTTTGAAATAAATACTATAAAAACTTTAATTCCCCACACAAAAGGCTAAAATGATATTATAATCTATCATATATTTTATCGGCAACTTCACAAACCTATTTGATATACAAAAAATGTGGCGCACCAATGCCTTTGACATTTATTTTCGGGGATTCCCAATAAATTTGATACTTTTAAAATTTTGCACTAATACAGGGTATTGAAAGAATTAGACCAAGTTTGGGGCCCTTTTTAAATACCTTCCCAATGTTTCCCATAAATAAAAAAAATATTGTATGAAAGCCAGATTCTTAAACTTTAAGTAGCATTTATAAGATTTTCGAAAAAAGACTCAGATCTGGGAGATAAAAATTGTTTTTTTACTGTCCTATATATAGGACAGTACTGCTCAGGGATCATCAAAGTGCCGTCCTATATATAGGACAGTACTGCTCAAAGGGTTAATTAAAATTAGCTCTTATAAACCCACTGAGCAATGACCAGAAAGTGATGTTTTTTGTTGATTTTAGGCAACCAACGATACATAACCACAGTTTCAATGCTTCGCGATATTTTCCCTTAGTTACTATTTGAACGCAGTTATTAAATAGAACAACTTTTTTTAATGTACGAGGTTTGTCTTTTATATTTTGCATATAGACAAATAGGGGGCGCCACCAACGTCACCACAAGTGCCAAACAAACCCTTTAAGTTTATTAGGACTATACCGAAAGTTTTGTTAAGATACGACAAGTGATTTCGCCACAGAATATTTTTTAGTTAACCTCGCAAGCTGCAAGGAAACGCGGTATATCTCTTTTTGACTTATTCTTTACATAAAACCTCCTTAGAAGCTAATTGTCGCTTATTGTCTAATTTTCTTATCTAAATTCATGATTGGTCATCATTCGCGGTTTTGTATGCGATTTATAAAATTCCACTGCCGAACAGACTCAAAATTCTGGGCCACTAAGTCTATTTTTGTGCCTCCCTAAAAAATTGGGCTGTCCAACAGGAAATCATTTTTTTTCACTACTACCCATAGAAAAGTCAATTTTTGACCGATCTTCGACCAGAGAAATCACATTTCTCTCCCTTGGTCAATAATAATTTCCATGTCTATGTACACTGTACAATAATGAAATGTCAAAACATATGTCAAGGTTTTATCATAAATACAACGGTACTTACAGCAGCTTTTGTGAGTTTTTTACGAAGATTTTTTTATTTTAAAAACATAACTACTTTAAAATACTTCAAAACATTTTATTGCACAAATATTTTAACGAAAAAAAAAAATTGTACAGTTGTAAACATGTCGCACTTTTTTCTGTAGCTGTGTCAGTGTTCTATCATTATCATTATATTTACAAATTCCTTATCAGTGACCATCATATTATTTAAATCATTTACGCCATTTACGTGCAAATTATGAGATATTTTGGAAAAAACACTCATCCGAAAAACTTTTTATTGTTTTGATTGATGTACCGTCATTGTCATTTCCATGGAAACTTCGATTAATTTTTTGTAATAATCATATACAGGGTTTTGATAAAAATTGAACATATTTTTAAATTAACATTTTTCAAGAAAATGCTAGTAGTGAAAAAAATAGTATATAAACCACGATAGAGAAGGTCATTATTGACTACGCGCAATTGTGTCCCTTGCCGCTGCGCGGCTCGGGACACAATTGCGCGTAGTCAATAATGACCCTCTTCTCTACCTTGGTTAATAATGTACTATTTTCACATTCAACTGTTTATGTAAGATTCTTTTAATTGGAGTCATTTAATTGCCTTAGAATGTGTTAATCTTGCGGTGTGTCACTTGTGCATTTTCCGCGGGTTTTAACTGGCGCAAAGCATCCATGTATTTCCGGGACACTCCGCCTGTTTTTGGTAGAGCTGTCTTAGGATAGGCGCTAAGACTGATGGGCGGTCCATGTTTGAATTTCAAGAATCAGCAGGAAATAGTGTGATGTGGTGCATCGTTGCCAAAAGTAAAAATCAACTCGGCAAGATATTGTTGTTGAGATAAATTTCTTTGGAAGTAGTCAAACATTTTTTTTTAGACACAATTTAATTTTTTCGAAAACTTTTCAATATAAAAAGAATATTGTGGCTAAAATACTTGTCGTATTCTAACAATACTTTATACAAAAGACAACCCCCGTAATGTAGGCAAAAATAAATTAATTGTTTTAAATGTAGGTACTTACAGCAATATCAGAATTATCGTGCGCCAAAAGCTCCAAAAGACTCGGAATAACGTTAAGCTTCACTAACAGCGGATAATAATCAGGGGCAGTGGCCAAAACTCTCATTTCTTGAAGCGTTTCATGTAACTCTAGCTCACTTTCCATAAATTTATCTGGACTCTCCGGGAATTTAATTCTCATCTCTCTGTTTCTTAAACTACGCTTCTCAAAGTTCAGAATAATCTTCTTTATAGTGATTTCATCAACAACTTCACCCTAAAACATTATAAAATGGGGCATAACATAGTTTTAAGGGGGCTATTTAGTACTAACTTGTGTTTGCTCTGTTTCGACAAATTTAAGAATTTCCTGCCGTTCTTCCTCAGTTACTTCGTCCAAAGCGTGTACTGAAGGTGTTGGCGAAGACGGACGAGCCATTTTACTCGCCTTAGCGCGAGCAATACGCCGCATTTTCTTATGTTTTTCATGTTCATCATCGGGTTTTTCGTCTGTTGGTCTTTTAAGCGCTTGTGGCGGCTAAAAACAATATTTTAGACTAAAAGAGTGTTAATTTGGGTGCTGGAGTGTACCTTGTAGTCTAAAAGTTCGCCTATGTCCATTTTTAGGGGGCACAAAACAGTTTTATTCGACAAAAATTGAAAATATTTACGATTTGGGCGACATAACCTAACTTAACTGCAGTGTAGCCACTTGTTTGGAGCGAAAGTTACTAAGCGCAGGGTTGGCAACGCAATGAATTGAGATGTGGTTGGCAGCAATGGTACACATCATAAAAAAGGTGAAGTGTTAAAAATTGGGGGCTACGAAACAAAATAGCGGAAAATCATGATTATTTCTGGAAATATAGCCCTGTTTGCTGTTTATTTAGCGTTTAACTTGAGTGGACTTGAAGGTAAATTAAAGTACATCAGAAAAAAACGCGTTTAATTGAGTAATTTTATGTTTTTAAACTATTGCAAGTTCTAAACGAGCTGTCTCTTATTTTAAGCGACTTGAGTCTTTTCCAAGCCTTTAATTAGTCTGTTTTGCTTCAATTAAATAAAAGAAATGGTCAATTATTAAGCTTAAAACGTTAAAACAACTAAAATGTCCACGTAAGTACTAAAATTGTTTATGTTTACTTTTTAGCACGTAAACAAAAATATGTAACGTGTGGCTCTGTTGTAAAACTTTTAAACACGGACAACAGCGTACGACTACACTCCCATGATGTGAAATACGGAACGGGAAGTGGCCAACAATCCGTAACAGGGACCGAAGTAAAAGAAGACATCAATAGTCATTGGGTTATTAAAGCCCCAACTGGTAAAAACTGCCCGAGAGGTGAACCTATTAAATGTGGGGCTAAAATTAGGTTAGAGCACTTGGAAACCAAGAAAAACTTGCATTCGCATCATTTTTCGAGTCCGTTGAGCGGAAATCAGGAAATAAGTTGTTATGGGGATGAAGGAGTCGGAGATACGGGGGATCATTGGGTTGTTACGTGTTCTGGTAAGTCCACAATAAACACTATACTACAGTCAATCTGTCCTAAATAAGAGGGGTACATCGACAAAATTCCTGGTAGGGCCGCCTTTTTTATATGATGTAACTGGATGTCCAAAGAGTAAAACCCCAAATTGGCGTATATCTACCTATTGCAGAAACGGAGTTATGGCCCCCCAAAGGGCCCCCTTTAATTCATCACGCTGGAACTGCACCAAATTTTGCAAATAGATGTCAAATAAGGTTTTAAAAAGATTTTTATAAAAAAAAAATCTCTAAAAAAATTCCTTCATCCCTTAAATAGCCCCCAAAGAGTAATAACCAATCACGTTGGATTTACACCAAATTTTGCAGATAGATGTAAAATGAGATGCTAAAAAATATTTGTTAATAACTTTTTTTTAAAAAATAATTCCTTCGCCCCATAAACGAAGGGGGCTTTTAAGGGGGGCATTAAATTTTTTTTTTTCAAAAAAAGTTATTAACAAATAATTTTTTAGCATTTCATTTTACATCTATCTGCAAAATTTGGTGTAAATCCAACGTGATTGGTTATTACCCTTTGGGGGCTATTTAGGGGGTGAAGGAATTTTTTTAGAGATTTTTTTTTTTTATAAATGTCTTTTTAAAAGTTTATTTGACATCTATTTGCAAAATTTCGTGCAGTTCCACCGTGATGAATTAAAGGGGGCCCTTTGGGGGGCCATAACTCCGTTTCTGTAATAGGTAAATATACGCCAATTTGGGGTTTTACTCTTTGGACATCCAGTTACATCATATAAAAAAGGCGGCCCTACCAGGAATTTTGTCGATGTCAACATACGGATTGACTGTAGTACTAGTCCAATCATTCTAATAATGCCCCCAGAAAAAAATCCCAACCAAGATCTGCTTATGCAGGTTTGTAGCCACTACCCCCAAGAACATAAAAGTGAAAAATTCCCACAAAATTTCTGTGACGTTTAGCCCCCATCTTGCATAGAAGTGATAAGTTAGTTTTTTGTTAATAACTAAACTATTCGGCACTTTTGAAAAAAGTTTTAAAAATTTTTAGGAACATTATTTTAATAAGATTACAATCATTTTTAAAAAAATAATAAATCACCAATGTGAACGATTTTATAGCACTTTAAAAATGTGCTTATTTGGGTCCTACAGAGAACGCTGCAATCTATGCTTCAGGACTCTATGACTAAGATAGATGATTATGACGAAATAAGGTGATTTTCAAAGAGCTATAGAATCGTTAATATTAGTGATACATTATTTTTTTAAGAATGATTGTATTCGTATTAAAATAATGTTCCTAAAAATTTTTAAAACTTTTTTCAAAAAAGCCGAATAGTTTAGGTATTAACAAAAAACTAACTCCTCACTTCTATGCAAGATGGGGGCTAAACGTCACGAAAATTTTGTGGGAATTTTTCACTTTTATATTCCTGGGGGTAGTGCCTACAATCCTGCATAAGCAGATCTTGGTTGTGATTTTTTTCTAAGGAACCTACAAATTTTAAATAGAATGATTAGGCTACACAGGGTTTTCCCGAAACGAGTGCTTTTTTTAAGAGGGTAGATAGAGGACGAATAAATAGACAGATACACTACATGTCCTAGGCTAGGGGGCACCGCCCGCGCCGTTTAAAAACTCCACCCCTTTAAGTCTACTTCACTACAAATACTTGATCCTAAATATCTTCATTGGTTTGACGAAACATAATAAAATTGATGGAATCATTAACGGCAATAAAAACATTATTTTCAGACTTGTTTTGACATTTGTAGCTCCCCTAGAAATGAAGTTACCACCACCAAGGAGTAGAGTGCATAAAGATTGTCGTAACTTTTTTGTTCCTAACAATTTTGTAATTTTATTTATTGTTGCTGGTAGATTGGTTCAATAAAAAACTCTTTATAAGGTGCATAATTAATTTGACCAAAATAATTTTTTGCAAATCATTATTTCTCGAAATATTTTTCTTTCAACTTTTACCAGAAAAACCCTTTTTTAAAGCTCAATATTTTTACTTTCCGAAAACATTTATGCATTTAAATTTCTAGTAAAAACACTATATAAGGTGAATAATGAATTTGTAACCAAAATAATTTCTTGCAAATCATTATTTCTCGAAATATTTTTCTCCAAAAAAACCCTTTTTTTGAGCTCAATATTTTTTACTTTCCGGAAACATTTTTTAAACTTTTACTCAAAACACGTTATACGGTCCATAATGAATTTATAACCAAAAAAATTTCTTGCAAATCCTTATTTCTCACAAAATTTTTCTTTGAACTTTCACCAAAATAATTTATTGCAAATTATTATTTTTAAAATAAATTTCTTTGAACTTTTACCAGAAAATCTTTTTTTTTTAGTACACATTTTTTACTTTCCAAAAACATTTATGCTTAAAAATATATGAAAAACTTACTTTAGTTGAGTAACAGTAGACAGTGACGGAATAGTCATCGAAAAAATGCTAGTTTTGTGCAAAATAATAAATAAATAAATAATAAATAAATAAATAAAGATTTATTGAAACAAAGTATAAAATAACATAAATTCTACAAAATAAAACAAAAATATAAATGTTTCAACTGGTGCGGAGTTTGATTTTTTAGATCATATTCTCATCCGCACCGGTAATTATTAAAAGTAAAGATAAAGAAAAAATAGTGATTGAAGGCAACTTAAGAATACTAAATAAAAGAAGAGTTAATACAAGATTAATAATAAACAATAAAAACTGATAAAACTAATGAAAACTAAGTAATAATCTTCGATCATTAAATTAAATTTAATGATCGAAGGTAATAATATGTTGCTGAATACAATAAACATAAACCTATTTATAATTACCTAATAATTTCAAATTGGTACAGTTAAGCGAGAAGTTTCCGTAACAAGAAAGTTTCTTATTGAACCCATCTACCAGCAACAATAAATAAAATTACAAAATTGTCAGGAACAAAAAAGTTAGGACAATTCTTATGCACTCTACTCCTTGGTGGTGGTAACTCAATTTCTAGGGGAGCTATAAATGTCAAATCAAGTTTAAAAGGAATGTTTTTATTGCGTTAATAATTCAATTAATTTTATTATGTTTCGACAAACCAATGAAGATATTTAAGATCAAGTATTTGTAGTGAAGTAGACTTAAAGGGGTGTAGTTTTTAAACGGCGCGGGCGGTGCCCCCTAGCCTAGGACATGTCCCGTGTATCTGTCTATTTTGTTCTTTATCTACCCTCTTAAAAAATGTACTCGTTTCGGGGACATTCTGTATAATAAAAAACCAGTTTTCTAACCTTAAAATGTGGTTTTCTTTCAAAGGGGATTTTTGGGAGCGCGACGACAGCGTTATGTTAAAACACGACGATACTAGCAAATATCTAGGGACCTCAGGACGTACCTTTGGGCGCCCCATAAACGGGCAAATGGAAATCGTCGGTTTATCATCCTCGAGCGGTTCAGTTCACTGGCAAGCAATGGAAGGTGTTTTTTTGCATCCCTCGGACAATAATGCTCAGCACGCTGTACATACTGAACTTTAAACGTGTTTAATTAGTGCAATTTACTAAACAGAGACTTTTGTACCTTAATTTATTTGTAAAAATACAGAAAAGTGTGATAGAACGTTGTTTTATTTGAATTTGGCGCTTTTGAGGTTTTAGACGTGTGGCAACACTGATTATACGTTTGCGCACGCGCACATGACTAGGGAGTTTGGTTGCGTACGATTGGCGACACTGCTTACAGCCATCTTTGTTTGACATTTGACAGCGTTGTTATGGCATGCACGCAAAAAGTTAGCGGTGCTTATTTTTTGTGAATTAATGCTTAAAAAAACCTGTAAACTTCACCAAATAACGTTAAAACATCCTATATTTGTAAACAAACAGACTTACACCAAATTCTACTCAAGGTACGTACCAAAAACAACGCTTTACCTTATGCAAGCTTTTGTATCCAATGGCGTACCCCAGTGATAATTTAACTCCAAACTTTGTTGTTTACAGATGGTGCGACGCAAAAGTGCACGTAGCGCAACAAAAGCATCATCAATGGCTCTACAATCCGAAGCAAAAGAACCTAAACGCCCAACGCGTTCAACAAGACGCCGTAAGAAATCATCATCCAGTTCTGACGACGAGTCTGACGCCCCGTTAAAACAATTATTCAACACGACTAACGATACAGACGTTACTGATGCTGATGAATCTTTAAATCAAGCTGAAAGTGAAGCAAAATCAGATGTAGACACTCCTCGAGCTTCCAAGTCGAGAAAAACTAAAGTGAGTAGCGTTGAGCGCCCCAAACGCGGTAGACGACGTGCGGCCTCAGTTTCTGAGGAAGAAGAAGTTGCTACAGTAGAAAAAGACGCTGAAGTTGAAGAAATAACAGAAGGTAAGTCAAAAACCGTTGTTGAAACACATGTAAACGAAACAACACCCATTGAAAACATTCAGATGACAACAGAGTCACAAAACGACGATTTAAGTAGCGCCCCAGAAATGGTCGAAGTCGAAATAGTACACGACACTCCAGAAAAACAAAAACCGCTTAAAAAACAGCGCAGATCACGCAAAACAAGCGATTCCACTTCAAGCGAAACAAATGACTCAAGAACACGCGAATCTAGTAATGAAACAAAAGAAATTCCAAGCCGACGTAGATCTAACGATTCTGTAGCAGAAAGTGACGCTAACTCTGCATCTAGTGTGCCTAGCGAAACAAAAGAATACGAAAGCAAGCGTAAAACAAGTGAATCTAGCACGCTTTTTGAAACAAAAGAACAAAATGACGCTACAACGACAAACAATGATGCTCAAGTCGAAAAAACAGACTTAAATGAAGTTACAACTGAAACTGAAGTTACCATAACTCCAAATAAGGTTAACATAACTGAAAAAAGAGTTAACATAACTAAAAAAGAAGTTAACACAGATGAAGAGGTTACTATAACTAAAAATGACGCTACCTCAATTGGAAAAGAGGTTATAACTAAAAACGAAGTTACAATAGCTGATAAAGATTTTACCATTAATAAAAATGAGGTTACATTATCTGAAAAAGAGGTTACCATTCCTGAAAATGAAGTTAATGCATCTGAAAATGAATCTACCTCGCCTACAAAAGAAGTTACTAATGATTTTAATTCAAGCGACGTTGAGATGAAAGATATTTCTGAAAATGTGGTCGTTTTAAGTGAAAGTAATGGCCATAAAGAAGACAAAGAAGAAGAAGAAGTGAAAGGAAACGACACTGAAGAGGACGGAGAAATAAAAGAAACACCTGAAGAACGAGAGGCTAATAAAAGATTGGCTGAGGAATCACCTGACAAAAAAATAGGTAATTTAAAATTATTTTTTAATTTATTAATGACAAAGGCATTTATTAATAAACGTTTTACCTTATTTGCATCTCTTGTCTGAAAATGTACTAAATGGGCGTGTTTCACAAGAAACAATTTTATTCACAATCATTGTCTAAAATCACCATTTCATATACAAACTGAAAATGGGAGATACGCGTCATTATTTCAAACAAGCGTGTAATGAAACAGCTGGACGTTAGTAATGACCCACATTACACTCGTGCTTCGGGTACAGGGAAACACCGCTAGATGACGCGCTCGTCAAACTGTCTAGGAATTTGCAATGAAACAGTTTATATGCACGTCTGACAACGCATTTTTCAGGTTAGCTTATTGTGTTTTTGTTGGATTTCGTATTAAATTATTTAATTAGTTACTTTTAACTCTGGGGGAGTGTTTTCAAATTCAGATTCTGAACTATCGGGCATTTTGAATTTAATAAAAGTTGAAAAATGTAAATGTCAAACATTTAACGAAAACATTCTTTTGCTTTCACCGCCTACTTAGTTACCAATATGTTTACGCTTTGTTTTAAATCTCGATATTGAGCTATTTATTATTATACTCTTCACAAGAGTATATTGCAATCGATCAGAAAATCCTAAAATCGTCAATTTTCGTCGTAGAGCAAAAATTTTTGCAGATTCGTGCGTTTCATGACTTTTTAAGATTTTCATTTTTTGTCCGTCCGTCGGTAGTCGGTCGGTCGGTCTGTGGGATGTCACGTTTCTTGTAAACACGCTATCTTAAGAACCAAACTTCCAATCCTATTCAAATTTTAAGGAAAAATCGATCACTATAAGAGGAAGAACCCTATTGTTTTTGACAAGAATCCGAGTACTATAAAGCCCCCTTTTTGGCCCCCCAAGTGAAAAAAAAATCGTAACTCAATTATTATTAAATTTACAAAAAAAATTATTTGACATAAAACATAGGAAATTTAATTCTCTATAAAAAAGTATTCGTTGGTTTTTTTGTCAGACCCCCCCGTTACCCCCCACCACAAAAAAACCTTTTATATAATAAAAATTCCATGCATATTTTTGATAAAATTAAAATATTGACTTAAAAAATGTTCATGTTTTTAACAGAAAAAAAGAAAAAAATAATCCACATTAAATTGCGTCGTGATCCAATATTCCTACAAGAAACCGAACCGGAAGTAACCGAACCTATTAAAACAACACGTAAGAAAAAAAATTGGGGGGCTTTAAAAAGTCCCGCTCTCTTGAAAGATGAGAATTTATGTAAAATAAACATGGAAGTTATAAAAACGGTATGTCCGGATATTAAATTATTGGAAGAAGATGACGTCAGGCTTGCGCCATTACTGCGCAGAACTTCACGATTTGAATCCGAATCAGAAAATAAAGAAAAAGTCGAAAAAGTCGAACGGACCGTTTCTTTTGACAGCAAAGATGGGGACTCTGAAAAAACTGTCGAAAATAACCAAGACGGTAAGCTTTCTTTTACATTTCTTTACAGGCGACTTAAGAGGTCATATAAATGACCTTGAACCAATGATAAGAGAATTAAATAGATGGAGCATCATTTAATTACGTACTTTCTTTTACATTTCTTTATAGGCGACTTAAGAGGTCATATAAATGACCTTGAACCAATGATAAGAGAATTAAATAGATGGAGCATCATTTAAATACGTACTATCGTAGACATGGAATTTAAAACGATTTTTTATTAGCCACCTTGGATTTTTTGAATTTTACTCTATTGTGAGAGGGGTATTTTTATGTCAGTTTTCGAATGTTATTTTGACAACAAATGCGTCAAATGTATTTTATTAAAATAAATTATGTAAAATGTGCTGCCGGCGAGAAAAATAGTAAGAAGATATTTTCTTTTTTAAATAATTTTGTTTTAGTACAACAATAAGGCTCTAATCTTCGTAAAACATCAGAGAAATGTTTCTTGTTAATGTCCACTTCGCACTTGAGATGTTTAAGCCACTATTTTGACCATATTTACAATGCAAAAATTGATCGTTTTAAATTCCATGTCCACGATAGTACTATCCATTCACAATTTAAAAAAGACAGAGCAGGCGAGCCATAGGGTGACAGATTTTACTCTGTATATTGTCATTAATGTCACTTGTGTTTGCTGGTTATGTAAGAAAAGTCAAAAAAATAAAAAATGCATTTAAAAACATGTTTAGGGCATCTGAATCAAAAACAATGGTCTCAACATATAGAGAAGTATTTTTTTTTTGTTAAATTACTCTATAATGCACTAATCATTAAACCATTTAAAAGTTTGCACAAAATAGAAATTATTTATGTAAGTACTCACTGTTAAGAAGTCCTTTTAGGTATCATGGGATAAATTAGCACTTTTAGAAAAATGTCTACAATTTTCTTTATAAATTCTCACATCTCATGCAAAAATTGTTTCGTTTTTCCAATTTTTACGCCTGTTTTATGTAACTGTCATACTATTTTTGGCATTTTATAATAATATAATAATGCCAACTTTTTGGAAGATTCAACTTTTCAAAGAAAAAGGTTCTAGTTTTCATAGGTGTATCTTTTTTTTAACTGTGAATGGATTTTATGCAACTTTGTTAGCGTTTTCCACAATGAATATAACAAATTTTAACAATTTTCCAGGAGTCCCAATAACTTACTATCATAGACATGGAATTTAAAACGATCAATTTTTGCATTGTAAATATGGTCAAAACATCTCAAGTTTTATGCATAGTGGACATTAACAAGAAACGTTTCTCTGATGTTTTACGAAGATTAGAGCCTTATTGTTATCCTAAAACAAAATTATTTAAAAAAGGAAATATTTTCCTACTATTTTTCTCGCAGGCAGCACATTTTACATAATTTATTTTAATAAAATACATTTGACGCATTTAAAATAGAGTAAAATTAAAAATATCAAAGCTGACTAATAAAAAATCGTTTTAAATTCCATGTCCACGATAGTACTAATTAAAAATATATGGGATCATTTCAATACAAATAAAGCATTTATGCAAGAGGATTTTAATATTAGCTTTTATCGTAACATTGCACAAAAGCATAAAAAATAGCATTTATTAAGATTAATTCAAAACAACAAAAAATTATCCTACCTTTTGGTTTGTAGAGTTAGTCGTAAAAAGTATCAATTCTTATGCCTTTGTACAATGTTTACATGAAAGCTAAGATTAAATTCCTCTTGATTGAAAGCTCAATTTGTATTGAAATTATTCCATACACTTTTAATTACATAAAAACTATTTTTTTTGACATATGTCAGCTATGAATCGAAGTGCATTCTTAAATTACCGTCTAGGTTTTTCTTTAGTGCAAGAAGATTCTCAAGAAGACGCCGCAGAGAAATCAAACATAATAGCCCTGAATCGAAAAATCAGTATAGTGGAAGATACAGCGAGTAAATTGAGGCCCCCACCTAGCCCCGCAAAACAGCCTATATCTGAGGTTTTGTACGTATCAAACTTGGTACGACCTTTCACCTTGAAGCAACTGAAGGACCTTTTGGAGAGGACTGGAAAAATCGTCGAGGATGGATTATGGACAGACCGCATTAAGTCGAAATGTTATGTTCAGTACGAGACGCAAGAGTAAGTTTCAAAGATCTGTGCTCCTAGAAGCTCGTATAAGTCATCTTCGTTGAGCTTCCGTCAATTCTACTAAATAACACATCCACATGAGGGCCCCATCCTATATTAAAACTAAATGTAGTTTTCAAAACTACAAAAATAGGACTACAAACGTATTATGCTTTCATTTAAATCGATTATTTCTTTGTGTCGTAAATCTGACTTCAAAAATCATTATACTATTTTTGTTTGTTATTTTCGACTACGGATACATTTTTTGGTTTATGTACATTACGTGGTCTATGCCAAACCATAATACGTTAATTTACCATGTTTTTTTAAGCTTGTAAATGATTAAAATTGCAACTTACGTTTTTCCCTAATATAGATGTGCTCGTTCAAAGATTTCAATGTGGAAAGAAAAACACCAAAAGTACTATTTTACCATATTTTTATTATATCTTGCACTCAGTACCACTTCTATGTATCACAAACATTATCCTAAATATTTTTAATCATAATTTGATGTATTACTCCGTATTTTTACATATTTTGTTGAAATTTCGAAAATCACTGACATTCAGGGAGATGACTTTTACGAACTTTTGAGTGCACAGAACATCCCATTTATGAATTTGAATCTATAGCCTTAAGAGTGTTTTTTTTTTTAACTAATTTTTGTTTTCTTTTTTTTAGGGAAGCAGAGGCAACAAGAAATGCCCTACATGGAATCAACTGGCCGATAGGAAATGGGAAAAAACTAGTTATCGAGTTTTCAACAGTAGAAGATATGGAAAAGGCGAAAAATCCACCAGCACCACCAAAAGCTGCTACACCGCCCCCACCCCAAAAGGAAAATAGGGTAAGTTTTCCAAATCTGATATCATTAAATTTTTTTTTAAGCAAATTATAATTTTATATGTATTTTTCTTGCTCTCTTTCAATTATTTTTTGCTCCCTTATATTTTCATTTTTTCGCTCCCTTTCAAATTTTTAATTCTTTCTTTTGCTCCCTTTCACCCTTTTATATCAATCAGCGAATTTTTAACTTTTTCTTGTGCTTCCTTTCACCCTATTTTTTGTCCCTATTAATAAAATATGATTTCTTCTCCCTTTCGATTAGTTTCTTCTTACTCCCTTTAAATTACCGTTTTCTATTTTTTCTCAGCCTTTTGATTAACTTTTTGTTTTTTCTTCCTTTGGCTGTATTCTGTTTATTTTGCTCCCTTTCAATTTTATTTTTTAACTCTCTCGAATTTTTAATTTTCGTTTCCTTTCACCCTATTTTTTGTCCCTATCAATAAAATATGGTTTTTTCTCCCTTTCAATTATTGTTTTCTATTTTTTTCTCAGCCTTTTGATTAACTTTTTGTTTCTTCCTTTCGCTGTATTCTGTTTTTTTTATTTGCTCTCATTCAATCATATTTTTTGCTCCCATCCAATTCTATTTTTTTGCTCCCTTTCACCATTTCTCTTTTTTTTTCTCATAGTTTCTTATCAATAAACTTGAATTTTTTCTCCCTTTCGATTATTTATGCTCCCTTTTAATTCTAGTTTTTTTTTTAATCCCTCTAAAATTTTCAATTGTTTCTTTCGCTTTCTTTTACTCTATTTTTTGTCCCCCAGTAAAGTATGTTTTTTTCTCCCTTACGATTAGTTTCTTTTTTGTTCCCTTTCAAATATTACTTTTTATTTTTTCTCCACCTTTTGATTAATTTTTGGTTTTTTCTCTCTTTCAATCGCTTTCACTGTATTCTGCTGTTTTGTTTTTGCTCTCTTTTAAATGATGTTTTTTTTTTGTTATAAGGAGTTATCACCGTCTCATAAAAATGAAGAGGGGGGTAAAATAGAAAGGGACACAAGGGAGAGGCACCGTAGTGGTTCTAGAAAACGGGAGTGGGACCAAGAAAAAGATTCTAGAAAACGTACCAGGTCTAGATCTAGAAGTAGAAGACGTCAAAGAACGCTCACTCCAACTAATGGTAAGACAAAGAAATTTAAAAAAAAATGTATTAATTACGAATAAAAAACTTGGTTTTAATTGTTTTTTTTTTGCAGATTATTCTCAAAGAAAACAAAGAAAAACTGAAGAACCGGCACCACCAAAAGCAATGGATGATTTATTCTTAAAAACAAAAGCAATGCCGAGTCTTTATTGGCAGCCTCTCTCTCCCGAGGAAGTAAGTTTCCAATTTAGCAGACTTCCCTTTGGCCAAAAAATAGCCCTTTCAATTAAATTTTTTATTTTTCTTCCTTTTACCCAATTTTTGTATTGCTTCCTATCAATTAACGCAGAATGTCGCGAAGCATAGAAACTGTGGTTATGTAATGTTGGTTGCTTGAATTTCAGAAAAACAACCCTTCTTTGTTCATGGACTCAGGTAATGTAAGAAACTTTAGGATTAAAAAAGGTACTTACTCGCAAGAAAAAAAATCAATGAACAATATGAGTGGTTTAAAATATGTCACAATGCATTAAGATACCAAATTTAGTAAATTTAAAAACAACTTC
Source organism: Cartodere bifasciata (assembly GCA_963920755.1). Classification (NCBI taxonomy): domain Eukaryota; kingdom Metazoa; phylum Arthropoda; class Insecta; order Coleoptera; family Latridiidae; genus Cartodere; species Cartodere bifasciata. Next base: position 21,399,895 of record OY987195.1, on the reverse strand, counting down.
TTTTAGCCATTTGTAGCTCTTTTTTGCTAATTTTTATTAGCACTGGTTAGATTGATTTATGAACCCAAAATCGGACATATTGTTCTTCATTTCACGTAGAATAATTATTTGCTGCATGATATATGTTTTTAATTCGAATAAACTCTGACTCCATAATCAGAATTTATAATGCCGTTCGGCCACAACATACATATGTTCTTCATGGACTTTGAGTTTATGCGAATTAAAAACATCTATCACGCGGTGAATAATTATTCTACGTAAAATGAAGAACAGTATGTCCGATTTTGGATTCGTAAATCAATCTAAAAAGGGCTGAATAAAATTACTAAAAAAGAACTATCAATGGGCAAAAAAAAGTGTTTTTAAATTTACTAAATTTGGTATGTTAGTGCATTGTGATTTTTGATTCGAGTAAGTACCTTTTTTAATACTAAATGTTTCTTATATTCCTTGAGTCCATGAATAAAGAAGGGTTGTTTTTCCTGAAATTTAGGCAACCATCATTACATAACCACAGTTTCTATGCTTCACGACATTATTCTTTAAGAATCTTCCATTTGGCCAAAAAATTGTCTCCCTTTCAATTAAATTAATTTATTTTTTCTCCCTTTCGCTTAATTTATGTTTTGTTTTCTATCAATAAGTAATTTATTTTTTTGCTCCTTTTCAATTAATATTTTTTTTTGCTCCCTTTTAATTATTTTTTTTCCTCCCTTTTAATAAATTTTTATTTTTAAGCATTTTTTTTTGTTTTAACGGGCTTTTTTAAAAAAAATAACTCCTTTTCAATTAAATTAATTTATTTTTGTACCTTTCGTCTAATTTTTGTATTGTTTCCTATCAATTAATTAATTTTATTGCTTACTTTCAATTAATTTAATTTTTTCGCTCCCTTTCAGTTAGTTTTTTTTTCTCCATTTCAATAAATTTTCATTTTTAAGCATTTTTTTTTTTTTGTTTTAACGGGATTTTTTAAAAATACGACTCCCTTTCAATTAAAAATAATTAATTTTTTTCTCCCTTTCACCTAATTTTTGGTTTGTTTCCTATCAAATAATGCATTTTTTTGCTCCATTTTAATTAAATAGTTTTCGTTTGCTCCCTTTCAAATAATTTTTTTGCTCCCTTTCAATAAATTTTCCATTTTAAGCATTTTTTTCGATTTTGACCGGATTTTTTTATGTGTAGATCGCAAGAAAACAGCAGCAACGGCTCGTCCGCATGGAAGAACACAAACGACGAATGGAAGAGGACACCCGAGTAAGGGGGCCACAACCCCCCTTTCGGAGAGGGGGCGGGGGGCCCCCACCCTATAGGCGCCGTTACGACTAACCAGCTGGTATTTACAGCCCCATTTCTATTTGTTTCAGGTCCCTAGTTAGCCCCCTTATGCCTGAATGTGATTACCAAATTTTTTTAAAATTTTTAGGTAAAAAAAAATATTAATTTTTTGAGGTAAAATATAATTTTTTTTTTTTTTTTCATTTTTATTTTTTGACTATTTTGGTTTTAAAAGCTTCTATTTTGGTTTCTTTTGTATGATTGGTGTGTAAATAAAGGTGTTTGTGTGTGTGTTTGTGTTTTTAGGCCGTGAAATAATTTTTGCAGATTTCAGATTTTTCGAATATTTCGAAAAAATAGGTATTGCGTAAACATCGTGGGATTTTTTGCACTTTTGTTATGTTTTCCAGAATGATTAAGAGCAGCAATTCGTTTATTTCATAGTGTTCACAGTAAAACTACTCCATATTCAATAAAAATTTATTAAATAATATCCATTTTTATTAATTACAAGTTTTTTTTGTGTTGAGCATAGAACTAGCTAGTATGTAAAAAAATCTTGCTACGCTACAAAGTTGGTCAGGTTTTTTTTTGGCAAATTTTGACCTAAACTAATTGGAAAAACTAAAATGCTGTTTTAGCAAAACTTTCTACATAAATGGGCCCACCAAAGTTCGCCATTTTGGTTTTATTCATAAATTTTTTAAGGTTGCTGAATTGATTCTTTATTAAACCCAAAATTTAAATTTATTAGGTTGGTTTTCCAGATGCAAAAAGATGAATTCTTTCCTTGCAAGGTGCTTTTTATTTACAAATTTTACTATTATAAACTATCGGGGGACATAGTTTTTTTTTTGTAGAGGGAATAACTAGAAGAATTGGAGAAACGATATCAACGGTTACATTTTCTTAAAAACGCCTATTCATTCAGTATTAAGTGAGTAGTTTACAAATGTCATTATTCAATATGTCTGACTTAAATTTACATTTTACTTCAAAATGTCAATGTTACCAATACAATAAAAATAAAATTTGGAGTTAAGTTTTTAATTCAAATTAAAAATGCTTTTTAATAGATTAAATAAAGCAAGCTTAAAAAATAGTGTAAAAAACCCTTTTTATAAGGCGTTTTTTAGCACTTATCCATTGGAAGGAAAACTACTATTTGCAGGATGTGCAAAAATTGGCTTAGGTTAATTGACCGATTTTTTGACACCTTGTATGCAAACAAAATAAAGTTAAGTTTAAAAACCAAAATGGAGAACAAACATGTGCCTTTTTTTTCTTTCAAATTTTAGTTAAAAAAGCTAAGATTAATCTAAATTTTAAATTGATTAAAAATGTAATACAAAATTACGCTAATGTTTTTTTAGGCATATCACTTACTTTATTGCCCGTCCACATATCGACAAATTTTATGAAAATCGTTTATGTTAACTTAGTGCTTTGAAATATGGCATACACCTTGCTGACCACATTAAAATATTTGACACTAATGGATATTGTAGTGGGCCCCATTTCTAAAACTAGAAATGGGTTAGATCAGTGGGTGGGTTAGATCAGTAAGCCAGTTAGAGTTTTTTTATAAAATGCCGACATTAAATAGGATACTCCTCGCAGTAATTAAAAAACAGAAAAATTCAAATGAACAATAATTTTTTAAAATTACAAAAAAAAATCTGCAAAGAGGTTATACTATTAACTTATCTATAAAAAAAGGTTTATTAGCGAAAAGCATAAATGCGTATTAATTCTGACACTGACGTTTAGGATTTAATTTGGCTTTAGAAAGGTGCTTTTGTTTTAATTTTTTTTTGCAAAGCCACCTTGACGGAACCTAGACTTACGTGACTTAGAGCTTTTTTATCACTAAAAACCTTTTTTTTTGACCTTCTTTGTCTTAAAAACTTCACAAAAAAAAACAAAAAATATATTTTAATACAGAATTTAATTTCCTTTCTTTTTTGTAAATTAAAAAATAAAGAAGATTCGGTTTTTTTTTAAATTGAGGGGCTTATGTGGGGCCGGACAAAAAAAACTTAAATATACTTTTAGTAGAGAATTAAAAGGGCTTTAAAGTTACCAGAAAAAAAAATCCTGAAATTTTTATGATAACTGAAATATGAATTTTTTTTCACTTGGGGGGTGCCGCAGCCCCCCTTATTATTTTCCGATTTCTTTCAAAAACAATAGGGATCTAGATTTTAATAAGAACGATTTTTCCTGAAAATTTGAACTTGATGGGATCTTTGGTACTCAAGTTAGAGTGTCTACAAAAAACGTGACAGACGGACAGACAGACGGACGGACGGACGGATTTTTTGAAAGTTGTTCAAAATTCGATGAAACGCACGAATCTGCAAGAATTTTTGCTCTACGACGATTTTTGACGATTTTAGAATTTTCAAAACAATCACAATATACTCCTCGTTTTTGACTTTGTCTGCGAGGAGTATAAAAATAGGGCTTCACTAATTAAAAATTAGTTTTAGGGTTTTTGAAAATATATTTAAAATGTGATTAGCAAGCTGCATGCCAAATTTCATAGCTCTAAGTTAACGTCAACGATTTTTCCGTTATGCAGACGGACTATTACTAAAAAACTAAATTATTTTTCTAGTCGACCTTCGTTTCACAAGCGAGTTGTTCTATTGTAGCAACTAAAAAATCGATTTTAACTAATTTTTAAACACAAAACAAAAAACCATGCACTAAAAATTTACTCTAAAAAAACAAAACATACCTTTCTAAGAGTCGACGCTTTAAATCTGGTGGATACGTTACGTAAATATACTCATTTTCTTTGTCAGGTGCTAAAAAGTAATCCTCACCGTAGTGCGCATGATCTCCGCTAGAGTGCGCATGATCGCGCATTAATAAGTGGTGGGGGGAAGGCGTTGACCTATCTGTCATACTGGAAACACTCCCGTCATCCACACTAAACAGACAAAACGAAAATTAGTCAAAACTGTCACAGAATGTAAGGCTATAGATTCAAATTCATAAATTGGATGTTCTGTGCACTCAAAAGTTCGTAAAAGTCATCTCCCTGAATGTCAGTTATTTTCGAAATTTCAACTAGAATGGGTAGAAGTCGAAACGCGTAGAAGTTACTCTTCGCAAATAAGTAGCTCGAGTAGAATTCGGAATCGGTAGAAGTGTACTTTTATATTTTGTAAATCAAAGCAAAATCAATTTTTTATATAATTGCTACACATTCTATGGGATACTCTTCGCGAGAAAATTATTACAGGATAATTAATAGTTTCTTATAAAATTATGTAAATAAAATCTGCGAAGAGTGCAAACTATTAACAGAAAACACGAAGAATTTAGTTAACGAAGAGGATAAACGTCAGTTCTGACGTTTAAGATATTTGAGGTTATTTGTTCTGACAGCTGGCTTTGTTTTCTTGTTTGAAATATTTTTGGCATGGCCTCCTTGACCGACGCGTGACGCGTTTTGTACTTAAAAGTTTTTTGCTACTGAAATCTTTTAGTTTTTGTTTTTTTAACCTTACTGGCTAATTTTACAAAAAATAAAGTAACATTTTTAATAGAAAATTAAATTTTTATTTATTTTGTAAAAAATATTTTTTTTTGTAGATTAAATAATAACGGAGATAGGAGGTTTTTTGGTGCAGAGGGGTAATTGGGGGGTCGGACAAAAAAACTAAAGAATACTTTTTGGTGAAGAATTAAATTGTCTATATTTTACGTCGAATAATTTTTTTTGTAAATTTAATAATAGTCGAGCTACGATTTTTTTTTCATTTGGGGGGCTGAAAAGGGGCCTTTGTAGTATTCGGATTCTTATCAAAAACAATAGGGATCTTCCTCTTATAGAGATCGATTTTTCCATAAAATTTGAATTGGATTGGAATTTTGGTTCTTAAGATAGCGTGTTTACAAGAAACGTGACATACATACACACCGACCGACCGACGGACGGACAAAAAATGAAAATCTTAAAAAGTCATGAAACGCACGAATCTGCAAGAATTTTTGCTCTACGATGAAAATTGACGATTTTAGGATTTTCGTATCGATTGCAATATACTCTTCGGACCTAGTCTTGCGAAGAGTATAACAAAATATGCAAGGAGTAATACATCAATAACTATGATTAAAAATATTTAGGATAATGTTTGTGATACATAGAAGTGGTACTGAGTGCAAGAAATAATAAAAATATGCTAAAATAGTACTTTTGGTGTTTTTCTTTCTACATTGAAATCTTTGAACGAGCACATCTATATTAGGGAAAAACGTAAGTTGCAATTTTAATCATTTACAAGCTTAACAAAACCATGGTAAATTAACGTATTATGGTTTGGCATAGACCACGTAATGTATATAAACCAAAAAATGTATCCGCGGTAGTCGAAAAAAAAACAAAAATAGTATAATAATTTTGAAGTCGGATTTTCGACACACCAAATAACCGATTTAAATGAAACCATAATACGTTTGTAGCCCTATTTTTGTAGTTTTCAAAACTACATTTAGTTTTAATATAGGATGGGGCCCTCATGCAGATGTGCATTTAGTAGAATTGGCGGGAGCTCAACGGAGATGACTTATACCGCGAGCTTTTAGGAGCACAGTTCTTCAAAAGTGTGACTTTAAAACACTAGCCTTAAAGTAGAATATGAAAAGACAATTAAAAGGGAATGTCGCGAAGCATAGAAACTGTGGTTATGTAATATTGGTTGCCTAAAATCAACAAAAAACAGCACTTTCTGGTCATTGCTCAGTGGGTTTATAAGAGTTAATTTTAATTAAAAATTGTGCTTACCAGCAACATAAATGAACGGCACAAGTTGACATATTCTAAAGGTTCATTAATAAGCGTTTAAATACAGAATTTTGGAAATTTAAAAGCACCATTTTTTTGCATTTTAAATTGCCAAAATTCTGTATTTAAACGCTTATTAATGGACCTTTAGAATATGTCAACTTGTGCTGTTTATTTATGTTGCTGATAAGCACAATTATTAATTAAAATGAACTCTTATAAACCCACTGAGCAATGACCAGAAAGTGGTGTTTTTTGTTGATTTAAGGCAACCAACATTACATAACCACAGTTTTTATGCTTCGCGACATTCCACATTAAGACCTTGTCAGTGAGAATACTTACTCAAATAGGACCCATATGACGTAATAACATAAGCAAATTCCAAGAGACAGAACCATGATAATCATGCATAAAAGGCCCCATGGGAATGTTCTTAAATCACTTGGAAAATCTTCCCAATATCTATCGCAAGTCAGATACCAACAAATAGCTCGATTTAATTCATCTAATTGATAAAAAAAAGAAAATTACACTGTCTGACTAGGTTTTTAGAAAAAGTAGTTAGTCGCGTCAAACTAGCATTTCACCTCTAACTTTGGGGAAACTCAATGGATTGACTTCATTTTTTTTGCAAAACATTCAGAAATAAATTTAAATCACTAATAAAAACTAAAATTGCGCCGCTAGTCCTTCCTGAATTTTTTATACTTTTCGCAAACTGTAACTTGCTTATTATTAAATCTACGGAAAAAATCATTCTTATGAAAATTAAAGAGAATCAAATTTTGTAATAAAAAAAATATTGACCCCCCTCGAGCTCCGCCCCCTTATAGTCCCCCAAATTTTTGAATATTTTTTTTTTGCATGCTTATTTTTTAAGAAACATAAAAAACGTTCATTATTTACTAAATTAAAAAATAAATGCACCCCCACTATGCCCCCCCAACTTGGAAAAATTTGTATCTCGCTTATTATTAAACATTTATATCAACATTTTTTTTTAATTTGGTAAATAATGAATGTTGATTTTGTTCCTTAAAAAATAAGCATAATAAAAATAACTTAAAATTTGGGGGGTTATAAGGGGGCAGAGCTCGGAGGGGGGCGGGCAATATTTTTTTTATTACAACATTTTATTCTGTTTAATTTTTATAAGAATGATTTTTTTCTGTGGACTTAATAATAAGCGAGATATAGTTTGCGAAGAGTATACAAAATCCAGGAAGGACTAGCGGCGCCATTTTAGTTTTTATTAGTGATTTATATTTAATTCTGAACGTTTTACAAAAAAAATGAAGTCAATCCATTGAGTTTCCCCAAAGTTAGAGATTTTAAGGTTTTTCATGCTAGTTTGACGCCACTAAGTGTATAGACAACTGAAATTAACTTCAATGGCTTTAATTTTGACAGATCTAGTAGCTAGTGTCCGCCCAATGACGTCATAAGTGCTTAGAATTTAACTTAAGTGTGCTTAATGATTTATTGTAAACAATGTCAATCAAGTTGTCAACTATCTGACACAACTGTCATTTAAGAAAAAAAATTGTTGCAAACATAATTTTTTACTTCTTTTTTTGGTTTCACATAATTGTTTGCTAGTAAATCAAAATATTTTAATTGTGGCTTTCATATTGAACGGCTGTGCAAGTGTATTTGGGACATTTAATATCTTCAGTAAAACCAAATGATCATGTTGCCCACAAAAAATCTGTTCGATTACGAATATAGTAATAACTTACTCGACGAGACACATTTACGGAATTTATCACACATATTATTGTCGATTATTATGCCCCATGTCCAGAAAATGAATATAGGTAATAAAAGGAAGCTTAGAAAAAGCTTGTTGGAACCCGATGAACGAAAGAATACAGGGTGTCCAAAAAATGGCGCATAAACGCTATGGTACGTTGTTGGGGCACTTCTAGGGGGCCCCAGAAAATTGTTAAAAAAAATCTATCTCATATACCCTCGGAGATATGAGGCCCCAAAGTGCGAAACTTTAAACGCTTATATCTTGAATATACCAGCACATACTAACGAAACAAATGGTTTAATACAAAGCTACAGTATATCTTAAACCATTTGTTTATTTATTAAATGGTCGAATTACATTTTTATAATCAATTTAATTTTACCAAATTTTTATGAAATGAAGCTGACAACAACGTCAATAAAATCTAGTGCAAAAGTGTATGATCAAGATCAAGACTCATAAATGGAAGTTTTAGACTTATAGATGCGATTTTTAGATGTATTTTCCTAGACTGTGTTGCCGAATTTATGCAACTTTGTTCGCATTTCTCTCGATGAATATAACAGATGGATTTTTTTTGACAATTTTTTAGGGATCCCTGATAATGCCCCAAGAGCGTACCATCGCGTTTATGCGCCATTTTTTGGACACCCTGTATAAAAAGAATGTAAATACTTCCTAAAGTTAGTAGACTGTGCCTTCTTAGCCACGTTTTTCTCAAATTTAAAAAATTAAATTAGAAATATAAGTTTCTTTAAATTAGATGGCCTAATTTTGATGCGATTTTTCAGATTTTTTTTGTCCAGTTTCCCATTTTTTATTTTCATTTAACTTTAAAGTTTTATGTATGGGAAATTTATAGATAAAAAATATGATTTTGCTGTCTGTTTACTGCACAAAACAACTCCATTATTACGGTTTTAATTTATAATGAAGTTTTTACTCTACTTGTCACTTTGACTTTTTTACATGCACTCAAAATCTAATGTAGCCCGCCCAGCTACTATCTAAAGAATCTTAAAATTGCGCCCAAAACTTAAGTTTGGAAGTTAGCTCGTAGCACTAATTTCAGGTGTCTATAGACCACAGGGGAAAAAACTTCACAACGAAATGTGACTTACCTTCCACTTCTTTGAAGTCTTTAACGTCTAATTGTATAAGTAAACTGGCTATACAGTCGCGAACCAATATTTCGCACTTCGTTTTTATTTTTTGAAGTGTTTCCGGTCTACAATTGGCTTTTAGTTTTTGTATTTCCGCTATTCTTTGTTGTCGGTGTTTATCTTGAGATGGTAAAGCAGAATCTACCAAATCGCTACTTTTGCAAATGTTATTTGTGCTCACGTTTTGAGATTTGTCTTCTTCGTTTTTCTGGCTTGATTCATCTATGAAAAAATAGTTATCTAACCAGTAAGTGTGTTAATAAAGGCGATTAATAAACGAGCGGTTTTAACAAGCGAGCGATTAGCGAGCTTGTTAATAAGTGAGTTTATTAATTGCCATTTAACATACGAACTGGTTACAATGCTGCATCGCACATCGTACATCATTATTAAATAAATTACAAAATAAAACAGTTATTTCACCAACTAACAGAAACAATGCGTCGGCCATTCAAATTTATTAAAGTTGAAGAAGAAGAAGAACTGTCACCGAACTTTTATTAATTGTGAATAAAAAATGAATGTTATTTCCTTAAAATGTGGTAAAAGGATCTGCTTCACATTCTTTCCAACGGTAAATATTTAATATCTTTTGGTTTTTGTTGCTTGAACCGTGATTAAAGCTACTTTAACATTTGTAATGTAGAAACATAGATAGTAACTTTAAACATAGAAGAGCGTTACCATGGACTCGTATCCATGCATTAGTAGGGGTCATTAATCAACGATTTGGAGTGCGTTAATGAATGTCTTAAATAAACGATGTGCGAAAAAACTAATTTTTCATTATTAGAGCCCCATTATTTCAGAAATGGGACGCCCTACAATAATTATTTTGGTTAAATATTTTTTAAATGTGGTCAACAGTGTGTATGCCAAATTTCATAGCTCTAAAGGGCGATTTATAGAACGTTACTTTTACTTTACTTCGGCGTAACTTCACTTCCGCGTAACTTAACAAATTTGCTTAATTTATAGATTGTAAAGTTACGTGAAATTGGGAACAGGTATGCACCTGTGTCTGAACTCGCGACTTCTGACTATTAACACCTGAGCCGTAATAACGGAATATCGCTTCGTACGAAGCCTACATAAGAAGACCAGCAGGTTTCGTACGAAGCGATATTCCGTAATCACCACCCTTGACAATAAGGGTGAATATCTCATTTTTGCAAATTTTGCGCATGATCGGCCAAGCTCGGCTTTTGACAGTAATACTTACAGCTAAATGAATCAGCAAAGTAGCGCTAAAGTGAAGTATAAATTTTCTAATACATTCCCATGTATTTTATTTAATTTTCTGTAAAGTTACGCCAAAGTAAAGCGAAAGTAAAGTGAAAGTAACGTTCTATAAATCGGCCTTAAGTTGATGCATTATTACCATTTTGGCTAGAATCATGGTCCTTGTTGCTTTTTTGACAATTTTGCGGTACATTCTTGTTAGATATCTTTGTTTTAAGTAAAATTCCTCCATTTTTAAGGTTATATTTTGCTAAATCTCTTGGTGCTGACGTAGCTAGGGCATTAGAATGTGACTGTACTTCGTTCCAAATTTCAATATCTGTGTTTACCAAATCTGGGTAAATTAATTTTGGGTCTTGTGATACCAAAACATCACATCTCATTATATCGCAGTAGTCTGCAAGACAGACAGCGTCCTCTGCCTAAAACAATTGATAAAGGGATACAAAATGGCGCTGGCATTTTTAAACATATGGCGTCAAAAGTTAAACATGTTAAGAGCACGACACTTAAGGCCGTTTTAGAGAACGTTACTTTCACTTTACTTTGGCGTAACTTTACAGAAAATTAAATAAAATACATGGGAATGTATTAGCAAATTTATACTTTACTTTAGCGCTACTTTGCTGATTCATTTAGCTGTAAGTAGTACTGCCAAAAGCCGAGCTTAGCCGATCATGCGCAAAATTTGCAAAAATGAGCACCCTTATTGTCAAGGGTGGTGATTACGGAATATCGCTTCGTACGAAACCTGCTGGTCTTCTTATGTAGGTTTCGTACGAAGCGATATTCCGTAATTACGGCCCAGGTGTAAATAGTCAGAAGTCGCGAGTTCAGACACATGCGCATACCTGTTCCCAATTTTACGTAACTTTACAATCTATAAATTAGGCAAATTTGTTAAGTTACGCGGAAGTGTAGTTACGCCGAAGTAAAGGTAAAGTAACGTTCTATAAATCGCCCTTTAAGGGCCCGACACTCAGTCCTTATACCATGTAGAGGGGCTGCGGTGGCCAGAATAGACTAAAGACTAGTTGAACAGATATATGAATATGTGTCTAGAGTAGCCACCTACCACCAGTACAACTAGAGAGAGACTTGACCTTGCTCTAATTCAGCACGTTTTTATGCAAATATTCACAAAACTTAGACCACAAATATCTTAGTTAATTCTTATCCGATTTTGAAAAACTTGGTGTCATTAGAAAGAAATTAATTTTGTAATACTTATTGTTTTTTAAAAATCGATTTTGAGGCTCATTTAAGAAAGAAAAACAGTTGTTGTTTTTAGTATAGTTTCCCCCTCTTTAAACTGTTATTTTTGCTAAACTAGGGCTACAAAACAAAATGTGCCAAACAATAAGTATTTTAAAAAGAGCTAACATTATGTTGTTAAAATTTAAAAACAATTGCTCTAATAATAACGCTAAAAACTGTGGTCTAAGTTGTACACAAGTTTGCATAAGAGAAAGTGGGTAGTCCGCGGGCTTTTAAAAATGACATAATTTAACAAATACTGAGTATTTGGGACTATTTATTAATGTTTTTGTTCTTTTAGTTTATTAGTCTGATAATGATATAATATAGAAGTCGAAACCGGTCGCTTTTTTTTATAATTTTTGCAGACAAGTTTCAAAGAGTATATTACGTTTGGTCGGACCATCTCTAAAATCGTTAATATTCATCCTAGAGCAAGAATTTTAGCAGATTCGTTCGTTTCATGACTTTTTAAGACTTATTTTTTGTCCGTCTGTCTGTAACGAAATTTGTTATCCCAATAACTCAAGAACGGTTTATCGGATCGACTTGAAATTTTGTACAAAAATCAATCTTATTTACGGGAAGAACCGTATTGTTTTTGGAATAAATTGAACAATAAATAGGGGGTAAAAAGCACCCCCAAAGTTGAAAAAAATTCATATTTCGGCAATTATTAATTTTGTTAAAAAAATATTCTTTGTGGAATTAAAGACTCTTTTTTTGTCTATTAAAATGCATTTTATAATTTTTTGCACCCCCACCCATTTAGAAAAAAATTGTATTTTAACCATTTTTAATAAAATAAAAACTGATGCACATCTTTCTTAAAAATAATAATTCATTGGATAACTGCAAAGAGTATCTTATGAAATGCTTATTTTTATAATAAAAAAAAACATTTTATGACTTGACCTTTCTAAAATAGGGGTTACTTACCACATTAATATGATTTTTGTGCCGATTTTCAAAATGCTTATCCAAATACTGTTCTTCAAAAAACGATTTTCCGCAAAGCCCACAAGTCCACTGCGACGGCCTATGTTGGTGTTTGTCCCTTTGTTGGGGCCCAAATATGTCCCTTAAAGGGTGAAACGGGCACTCTAACGGCAGGGTAACTTTGTACTTTTCTAAAATAGGTATCCATTTGGTTTTGACTATATTTCTCACTATCCTAGCGCTATCTCGCGGGCAGGATATTTTAAATATTGTTGGTCCTGGCCATGGTATTAAGGAAAGGATTATAAGCACAAAAAACTGCAAAAGAAAACTCTTGAAATCATGATATTAAGCGGTAAGTATGATTTTTCTTACCTGGGGGTTAAAATTTTTAGTATGCATTTAAATCAGCTAAAAAACACTTCTAGGTAAACAAAATACATTTGACGGTGGAGTTATTGATATCATTGAATCTGGGAAATCCTTACTGCCCTAAAGAAAATTCACCCACCGACGCAAAGCGTCGAAAAGTGACGCCGACGCATTTTAACTAGAGCGTGTTGCCATACCAACGCTTAATCAATTTAAACCCATATTTCGATACCTTAAACCATGCTTTATCACTTTAAACCAAGAAATTAGGTTGTTTTTCATTAAAAACGTTTAAATTCACTGTTTAAAAACACGTTAACGTGCAAATTTGGCGCAAACAACCAAACTGGCCGATAACTCGCGGCCACTATAAAAAAAGAAGAAGAACTCAGTGTTGCCAACGCAAGTTACTAAAACTCCCTAACTAAGACGCGTAGTGGGGGGAAGCTAACCTCAAAAACACCTTTCAAGATTTTCTTTCACTGTTTGCATACACGACGTGTGCTTGTTCTCTTGTAGCTAAGGCCTTTGGCGACTTGCACGAAAAACCCAACAAAAATGACTTCCAACGCTGAATTAGCTTGTGTTTACTCTTCCCTCATCTTGGCTGACGATGATATCGCCGTAACTGTAAGTATTTAAACCTTTTATCCCTTACAAAACTTGTAAGACGTTTTTTAATCGCGAATTTTTGGGGCGCGCTTAAGTCATCGCGGGGAAATTTTTAGCTGTAGAGGTACTTGAAGGATTGAAGAATGGGTTTTAATTCATATTTTTGTTGTAGAGCGAGAAAATCTCAACAATTTTGAAAGCCGCAAATGTAGAAGTTGAGCCCTACTGGCCAGGTTTGTTTTCAAAGGCATTGGAAGGTGTTAACATCAAGGATTTGATCACCAAGCTTGGATCCGGTGTTGGAGCAGCTCCAGCTGGAGGTGCCGCAGCCCCAGCAGCTGCTGCCGCCGCTGCAGCCCCCGCCAAAGAGGAAAAGAAAAAAGAATCCGAACCTGAGGAATCTGACGATGACATGGGTCTGGGACTTTTTGACTAAACTTAAAGTACAATATGCATTGTAATTTTAAGAAATAAAACCATTTTTTTATCTTAGTATGTAGTGTTTTATTAAATTATGGACTATTTTAAAAAGTTTTGTTTTACCACATTGCCCTTTGGATACCGCTCATTTGGTTGTGATCAGACAGCGCTCTAAAGACAAATCTACTCAATCTCCAACGATAAACAACCCCTCTAGGCCTAGAAGTAATAGCACACCTATTTTTACACCTCATAAGTGTAGAATCTCTAGGAAAAGCATTAATTTCATTCGTTGCAATTTCCTTAATTTCAGGCGGTAAAATATCATTCCTACGTAAGGAGTTCACGCGTAACCTCATTGGGGCCATCTCAGTTGTGATTTTACGCCTTTTTACATCACGAATCATCCATCGATTAACGTATTTTGTTCGTATTTGTTGGAGTTGGAGCTAAAACGAAAAGTTATGTTTTTAGCCCCCAAAAAGGCGAAAGAGAGTTGAAAAAGGGGGCTGGACTTACGTTGGGTGTTGCTAGGGGCTGTGCAAAGCATAATCTGGTTAAAGATTTGCAAAAATTCATTTTTTAGACGAGAAAATAGGTTTTGTAATTTTTTAAAGCAAAAGTGAGGTTATGAGTGCGTTTTAACTATTACAGATGCCTGTAATAACATACCGACTCTATTAGTTTACGCAACTGATAACAGGTGTCTTTTTTTAAACTGGCTGTAAATACTCTAAAATTGCATGTTTTTTTATTTTTTAAAGCATAAACGCTTCCAAATATTGTACTTAAATGCTAGAAAGCGTTTTTAAACAGCAATTTTCAAAAACGGTACGAGTAAACATGAAAGTTCATTTGAACTACTGCTACAGGACTCTGTAATCAGTGCATGAAATTGACAACAGGTGGAGTTTGGGAAATTCGTCGCCAAAGCTCACTTTGCGGAAATTTGAATTTTTTTACTTTGTAAGCGTAAAGAATTCAAAATAAACTATTCCCAAGTGAAATTAATGTAGCAAGGTGCGTTTAGTTAATAAATTAATTAGAAATGACGCATTTAATTGCAATTTAAATTAGGCCACGCATGAAACGTGACAAAACCAATTTAATTAATTAAGAGAATTACTTTTAATTAAGGTATTATTCTTCGAGACCAATTATTTTGGCATTATGTACAGTTTTTCTTTTATTAAACATAGCTAGACTAGAGGGATCAATGTAATTTCTTATCGCAGTTTAAAAAATGTAATAGATTGTTGATAAGCGTATTAAAAATTAAATCATAAAAATTACTAGTGGTTCTCTGTAAAGTAAATTAAAGATAAGAAACAGATAAGTTATTTCCTCTTTTGTGTGGCCTCAGAATTAGTATAGAATGCGATTTTAATGTAAATACATTTAAATAAATGAGCAGTTTAAAGTGAAAGTGCCTGCAAGTCTAAGGTAGTGGTAAGATAATTTTTTTTCTGGAATTTTACTTACAAATATGCATAAATAAACGCCTATAACTTTAATAATATTGAAGTGACGTCATGTGTGTTTAAAAATGAAAAATAAACATTGGGTTTCATTACTAACATCACAATTTTATTATTACCAATTAGGTTTAAAATCAAAATTAGTGATTTTTAACTCTTTTTAGGAAGAAATTCTCATAGAAAATGTCAAAAGCAGTGAAAATAACAGTCGTTGGCGACGGAGTAGTTGGAAAAACCTGTTTGCTGATATCTTATACCCAAAATAGATTTCCCGAAGAGTACATTCCAACAGTGTGAGTATTTTTAATATTTTTATTGATAACACAAACATACAGGGTGTCCGCGTTTAGTTGCTTTTTGTGATATGGAAAATAGCTGGGAAAAATCCAAGACATTCTGTAAAAATAGTTTTTTGAAAAGTGCCCCCTTTCGGAAATAAGCAGGTAGACTAAAAACACGTAATCGTAAATATTTACCAAATGTCTTGTCCAACCATCCTGAAATTTGTACCATCAATAAAGGTAATAAAAACGGTCATTTTAAACCCATTTTAAAATTTGGGGCACCTTTTAAAATACGTTAAACATTGGTAGTGTTGATAAAAACTGCATGTAATTTCTTTACCTTTAAGAATTTTGTTTATTTTTTTTGAATACCCCAATTCAAGCGAAAACTTTTTTGCAACTTGAAATTGTACCATTTTTGAATAAACTTCCAAAAACTCTCTTAATGTACCTCATATTTTGCATTTGACTTGACAAAAAACTTACTTTAATTTAGTGACAGTGGTGACATAGAAATTTCAAAAGAAAGTCTAGTCTTGTGCAAAAATGTGGGGTATATTAAGAGAGTTTTTGGCAGTTTATTCGTAAACGGTACAGTTTCTCAGAAATTTTAAGTATAAAAAAAGTTTTCACTTGAATTGGGGTATTTAAAAAACAAACAAAATTACAAAATTCCCAAAGGTAAAGAAATTACATGCAGTTTTTATTAACACTACAACTGTTTAACCCATTTTAAAAGGTATCCCAAATTTCAAAATGGGTTTTAAATGACCGTTTTTATTACCTTTGTTATGTTATGGAAATATAGAGATAATGGTAAAAAAAAAAGTTCACAAATGATTTTTCGGCAGATTGTATTAATTTTTGTTTTATTTTCCTGGGTTATTATTGATTGTACAAATTTCATGATGGTTAGACAAAACATTTGGTAAATATTAACGATTAAGTGTTTTAAGTTTACTGCTTAAAGACCATTATTTCCGAAGGGGGCCACTTTTTCACTTATACGAGCTACTAGATCTCCGAATTGGTGCATCTCTAAGCCTTAAAAAATAAATTAGCAAAAAACCTCTTCTAACTCATTTTTTATATTTTTTTTTTAGTTTTGAAAATTTAGAAGGCAATGCCATTACAGTGGATGATGAAGATTACTCTATGAATTTGTGGGACACAGCGGGACAGGAAGATTACGAGCGACTAAGGCCCCTTTCTTATCCAAATGTAAAAAAAAAAAATTTCCGTAAAAATTTAATTTTCAATTTTTTTTTTTTTCAGACAAATTGTTTTGTAGTATGTTTTTGTGTTGACACAAGCTTGGCATCATACGAAAACGTACATTTAAAATGGGTACCGGAAGTTAACCACCACAAACCCAACACCCCCATAGTTTTAGTTGGTAAGTCACTAAAGGGGGCCCCCCTTTTTTTTTACTTAAAACGTTGGCAAATTTTTTGACCATACTTGTGTACTTGTGTTTTAAAACAATGTCTTTAAAAATCCAATTGCACCGTACCATTTAACTGCGGGTTGCTTATTTAAGAAACCCCTTATTTTTTTTAAACAGTGCAAATGGACATTTATTAAGAAAAATGCTTTAAATCAAATTGTCGTTATTTTTATTGACATTTTTTTTGCTTTAGCTACAAAAATAGATCTACGAGATGACCCCACAAAAAACTGTTACACCAAAAAAGAAGGAATAAAACTATCAAAAAAAATAAAAGCATACAAATATGTAGAGACATCAGCTAAAAATCAAATCGGCTTAGTTGAAGTTTTTGAGGAAGCTATTCGTGCGCACAAAAAAAGTATAACCAAAAAGATAAAAAGGCCTGTTTGTAAAATATTGTAGTTTTTTAAGAAATTATTTAATTTAGGTGCCATAATAAGACTTTTGAACTGCTTTTTAAATTAATTTTTTATTTATAAAATAATTTTTAACATTTGTATAATTTTGTACGTTTTATTTTTTCAACAATAAAATAAAATTTTGTTTTTTAAAGAAGTGTTTTATTCTAAACAAGAAAAAAGGTAAATAATGCTTTGATTTTAACAATGTGACATTTAAGGCCCCTTAAAAAAATTACAAAAAAAATCACTTTTGAGTCAACTTTCCCATTATAGTACGAGAGCTGGCAACCAAAAACACACATCATCGAACGTTGTCATGATTTTTTGTGCATTGCATTATATTTAATATTTCTTAACTTTTGTCCAATACACTGGCAGCGCTAACAGGTAGCGTTTGTTTTAAACATCATAAGTGGGATATTTTTTTTTGAAGAAATAAAATGATATGTGCAAATATGAGCCTTAACACTGCTGCCAGACATTTATAAAGTGAAAATTTTTAATTTAGTGTAATCTGTAGACTTTTATGCGTAAAATAAGAAATTTTTATTACAGTTTTCTGTCCTTGGAAAGCACATTTGAAAAGCGATTAACACATCATAAAGGGTTGTCAGGGTTATAGCTCGAAGGTGCAAAAATCAATTTTGTTGTACGAAGAAAACGATCCCACTTATGATGTTTTTACCTTAAAAAAACGCTACCTATTTGGCCTGCCATTTTGTTGGGTTAAGAATAGTAATATTAAACATTATGTAATATAAAAAAAATCATGACAACGTTAATGATGTGGATTTTCATGTTGATAGCTCTTATACTATTATAAATTAAATAAATATATTTTAACTATTAAAAAACATAGTATTTATAGTTTCTTGTTCATTTGGCATAGAATTTATAGAAAGAGCCTCTACGTCTGGTAAAAGAGGGGACATTACCATAGAATATAAGTCTGTAGTAGCAGTATTTGGTATAAAAACTTGCCCGCTTACATCGCCTAAAAATATTTTAAAAAAATCTATTAGGCAAAGTGTTATGTACTAAAAAAACAGAAATTCGTTCAAAAAATAAATATTTGACTGCCAGCTTTTTTATATGTATTAGAACATTTATTCAGCAAGCTAAATCCACAAAATGCACACAAATAAGAGTTAAAGGTTGGCGTGGTAGCCCCCCAAAAAGCCCCCTTTAATTTGCAACATTAGATCACGATGGATCTGCACCAAATTTTACAAATGGGTGCACATATAAAAAATCTGGCTGTTGTGTATTTTTTGTAAAAACTGCTTTGATTTTTTTACAATCTTGGCCTATGATGTGGATTTAAATTTACTGTAAACTGTAGTTAATTAAAAAAAAACAACATGTACTATCCATTCACAGTTAAAAAAAACAGTCACCTATGAAAACGAGAATATTTTTCTTTGAAAAGTTAAATTTTCCTCAAAGTTGGCATTACATTTCAAATTTACTGTTATTAAAAATTAAAAAATGCCAAAAATAATACGACAGTTACACAAAACAGGCGTAAAAATTGGAAAAAAGAAACAATTTTTGCTTAAGATGTGAGAATTTATAAAGAAAATTGTAGACATTTTTGTAAAAGTGCTAATTTATCCTATGATACCTAAAAGGGATTCTTAACAGTAAGTACTTACAAATATAATTCCTATTTTGTGTAAACTTTTAAATGGTTTAATGCTTAGTGCATTATAAAGTAATTTAATAAAAAAAAAATACTTGTGTATGTGTTGAGACCATTGTTTTTGATTCAGATGCTCTGAACATGTTTTAAAATGCATTATTTAATTTTTTTGACTTTTCTTACATAACCAGCAAACACAAGTGACATTAATGACAATATACAGGGTAAAATCTGTCACCCTATGGCTCGCTTGCTCTGTTTGTTTTAAATTGTGAATGAATATGTGTTCTTACCACATTTTCATACCTTGTTTCGGCCTATTTCTTTCCACATCTTCAGGTATCGTATTTTCCAACTTTTCACTATTTTCATTTACGTAAACCATTTTTCCGTCATTTTGCTGAATAAATCTAACATTTCCTGATTGATCCACAGAAACAATGCATTGTACGTTAGTTTGTGGAACATTTTCTGATTCTGGCCCAGAAATAGTGCCTGTACATTTATGTGACCTCTGGCTGACCTTGTACCGAAAAGTTTTCTCACAGGAAGTACATTTATATGGCATAACTCCGGTATGGATCCTTCGATGCACTAGATAGGAAACCCGCTGCCGAAAACGTTTGCCTAAAAATATTTAAGATGTTTTATTAAGACTTGGGTTTCAAATTCATAAATGGTATGTTCTGTGCACTCAAAAGTTCGTAAAAGTCATCTCCCTGAATGTCAGTTATTTTCGAAATTTCTACAAAATATGCAAGGAGTAATACATCAATAATTATAATTAAAAATATTTAGGATAATGTTTGTAATACATAGAAGTGGTACTGAGTGCAAGAAATAATAAAAATATGGTAATATAGTACTTTTAATGTTTTTCTTTCTACATTGAAATCTTTGAACGAGCACATCTATATTAGGGAAAACGTAAGTTGCAATTTTAATCATTTACAAGCTTAAATGACCATGGTAAATAAACGTATTATGGTTTGTCATAGATCACGTAATGTACATAAACCAAAAAATGTATCCGTA
Organism: Cartodere bifasciata; assembly: GCA_963920755.1. Taxonomy (NCBI): domain Eukaryota; kingdom Metazoa; phylum Arthropoda; class Insecta; order Coleoptera; family Latridiidae; genus Cartodere; species Cartodere bifasciata. The sequence goes on along the minus strand of OY987195.1, from coordinate 21,379,759 downwards.
GTCGAAAAAAACAAAACAAAAATAGTATAATGGTTTTTGAAGTTAGATTTTCGACAAAAAAAAATAACCGATTTAAATGAAACCATAATACGTTTGTAGCCCTATTTTTCTAGTTTTCAAAACTACATTTAGTTTTAATGTACGATGGGGCCCTCATGTAGATGTGCTATTTAGTAGAATTGACGGGAGCTCAACGGAGATGACTTATACGAACTTCTAGGAGCACAGATTCGAAGATCTGTGAATTTGAAACGTCTTAATGCTGGCGATTCAAATTCACAGATTTGAAGATCTGTGCTCCTAAAAACTCGCCCTATAAGTCATCTCCGTTGAGCTCCCGTCAATTCTACTAAATAGCACATCTACATGAGGGCCCCATCGTATATTAAAACTAAATGTAGTTTTGAAAACTAGAAAAATAGGGCTACAAACGTATTATGGTTTTTTTTTAATTTAAATCGGTTATTTCTTTGTGTCGATAATCTAAAGATTTAAAAATCGGAAGGCCAGCAGGCATGGTGTCGAGGTAAGTATCACTGCCTCTCACCAAAGTGACCCGGGTTCGAATCCGGGAGTGATCCAAAAATGAAAAAAGTCTGCTGGTAACATTTACTGGTGGGATAAATGTTTCTAGTGATGCCTTCGCTCGGAAGACGAAGTAAAAGATGCGGTACCGTGTGCTCATGTGCACGTAAAAGAGCTCTACCCATCTTTGAGAGAGGAAGGGATACGACAAAATTTCTCGGTTGGGGGTAGTCTCACTCAGAGCATCGGTATTAAGCCATAGTTGCAGAAACAGACCGATGTAAAATAAGTTAATAAAAAAAAATCGGAAGAATTTGGTAAAAACCCCCTTAACTTACCACATGTTTCACAGCCAAAAGGTCGTTCTCCAGAATGGATTCTCGCATGATTTTGTAGAGTTGACAGTTCTTTAAAAGACCTTCCACATTCGTTACAAGTATGGGGTTTTTCTGAAGAATGGTACAGCATATGTTTATGATAAGATTGTTGGAAGGTAAAAGATTTGTTACACTGTGTACAACAATATGGCATCTCCCCTAAAAAAGAGTACATTAATTTCTATCAAATTTTGCTAAACTCCAAAATCAGCCGGTCATGAGAGAGTTGTCTTTTATATTTGCATATAGACAAATAGGGGGCGCCACCAACGTCACCACAAGTGCCAACCAAACCCTTCAAGTTTATTAGGACTATATCAAAAGTTTTGTTAAGATACGACAAGTAGTTTCGCCACAGTACATTTTTTAGTTAACCTCGCGAGCTGCAAGGAAACGCGGTATACCTCTTTTTGGCTTATTCTTTACATGAAACCCCCTACAAGCTTATTGTCGGTTATTTTTAATTTTTTTCATGTAAATTCATGATTGGTCGCGATTTTGTATGGGATTAATAAAATTTCAATGCCGAACAGACTTAAAATTCTGGGTCACTAAGTCTACTTTTGTGCCTCCCTAAAAAATTGGGCTGCCCAAAACAAAATAATTTTTTTCACATTCAACTGTTCATGTAAGATTCTTCAAATTGGAGTAATTTAATTGCTTTAGAATGTGTTAATCTTGCGGTGTGTCACTTGTGCATTTTCCGCGGGTTTTAACTGGCGCAAAGCATCCATGTATTTCCGGGACATTCAGCCTGTTTTTGGTAGAGCTGTCTTAGGATGGACGCTAAGACTGATGGGCGGTCCATGTTTGAATTTTAAGAATCTGCAGGAAATAGTGTGATGTGGTGCGTCGTTGCCAAAGGTAAAAATCAACTCGGCTAGACATTGTTGTTGAGATAATTTTCTTTAAAAGTAGTCGAGAAAATTTTCTGGGGCACAACAAAAAAAATTATTGTGGCTAAAATACTTGTCGTATCTTAACAAAACTTTCGGTATAGTCCTAATAAACTTGAAGGGTTTGTTTGGCACTTGTGGTGACGTTGGTGGCGCCCCCTATTTGTCTATATGCTAAATATAAAAGACAACCCTTGCAAAAAACAAATAAACACACTATAAAAAATTTACCTGTATGTAAACGTTTATGCTTTTTCAAAAAATACTTCGTAGTAAACATTTTTGCACATATTTCACAAGACCATTGTTTATCATTTTTACTATTTTTTTCCGCCATGCTTTGGTCACCACTTAGGGGGCTTAAAGGGGGGCTTTTTTCTACACATTTTCGCTTTTCACAGTCTTTTGAAAAGCCTAAATGGGCTACTCGTAAGTGAACCATTAGACTGCCACGCATTTTGAATTTTTTGCTACATAAATGACAATGGTAAGAGTAGATTCCTGTTTTTTTGTCGGGGCAAGTTTGATGTAGTAGTTTTTGGTGCATTTCTAGGATATTTTTGTCTGAGAAGGTGAAATTGCAGATGTCACAACATAGAAGTTCATTTTCATTATTTATCTGGTCTAATTCGGTTTGTACAAACATTTTTTGTGCCTCTGTAGTAGATTGCGATTTTTTTTCAAATTCTTCAGAAGACTGCCACTTTTTTTCATTTTCCTCACAGATTTTTGGAGTTATTTCAAATGTTTCTTTTGTTTGAACATTGTCCACAATTTCCTTTTGTCGAACATGGCTAAATAAATGTATAGTCAACTTATCTAGCCCTAAAAACTTTTCTTTACAAACCGGGCAAGTAATTTCACTAGTTGCAACTTTAATAAGTGTTTTTCTTAAACTGTCAACGTTTTCAAAATGTTTATTAAGGCACAAGGGACACGACAAAACGTCCATTTTGTAAAAATTATTTAACAACAATGTACTACTTACTATTTTTAGATTGGGTAAGGTGTTTAAAAGTTTGGCTAGTTCCCAAAAGTTTAAATTTAGATATTTTAAACTGTAGCCATCTAGTGGATTTTTTTTAAACTTATTGACGATTTTTTAAATAAACTAAACATTTTGAAAGAAAAATAAACAAAACACGAGGTTAATTAGAAACATTGCATTTGCTCAATCGATTCCTCTTATTAAACTATGGTGTTTTGCAAATTTTTTAGATCACACAAGTCTCTACTTTTCAAGACAAAAAATAATTTGTAAATTGCGTTAAATTGGACCAGCTTTAACAGCCATTTTCCCCTTCCACCTTCTTAAATCTATACCTTTACTTTATTGTCAAAGTGACATTACCGCTTATTATACTCTTCGCATGACTAGGTCCGAAGAGTATATTGCAATCGATACGAGAATCCTAAAATCGTCAATTTTCATCGTAGAGCAAAAATTCTTGCAGAATCGTGCGTTTCATGACTTTTTAAGATTTTCATTTTTTGTCCGTCCGTCGGTCGGTCGGTCGGTCGGTGTGTATGTATGTCACGTTTCTTGTAAACACGCTATCTTAAGAACCAAAATTCCAATCCAATTCAAATTTTAAGGAAAAATCGATCTCTATAAAAGGAAGATCCCTATTGTTTTTGATAAGAATCCGAATACTACAAAGCCCCCTTTTCAGCCCCCCAAATGAAAAAAAAATCGTAGCTCGACTATTATTAAATTTACAATAAAAATTATTCGACATAAAATATAGACAATTTAATTCTTCATCAAAAAGTATTCTTTAATTTTTTTGTCCGACCCCCTAATTACCCCCCTTCACCAAAAAACCTTCTATCTCCGTTATTATTCAATCTACAAAAAAAAAATATTCACTACAAAATAAATAAAAATTTAATTTTCTATTAAAAATGTTGCTTCATTTTTTGTAAAGTTAGTTAGTAAGGTTAAAAAAACAAAAACTAAAAGATTTCAGTAGCAAAAAACTTCTAAGTCCAAAACGCGTCACGCGTCGGTCAAGGAGGCCATGCCAAAAATATTTCAAACAAAGAAACAAAGCCAGCTGTCAGAACAAATAACCTCAAATATCTTAAACGTCAGAACTGACGTGTATTCTCTTCGTTAACTAAATTCTTCTTGTTTTCTGTTAATAGTTTGCACTCTCCGCAGATTTTATTAATATCCTGTAATAATTTTCTCGCGAAGAGTATCCCATAGAATGTGTAGCAATTATATAAAAAATTGATTTAGCTTTGATTTACAAAATATAAAACTACACTTCTACCGATTCCGAATTCTACTCGAGCTACTTATTTGCGAAGAGTAACTTCTACGCGTTTCGACTTCTACTCATCCCGACTTCTACCCATTCTAGTTTTTTTACTTAATTTATTGCTCTACTCACATTTTACCTATTTTTTATTAACGCCACGATAAATAAATCAAAATAAAGCTAAAAATATTCCATATTTGAGCCAATCTGTCACTAAGCGCGCGGGTTGACTTAAGAAACATAGAAAAGAATACATTTGTATGTTGCTAAGCAATGTGCTACACCTTAGATCAGTGGAAGTGGGCGGAAGGGGAATGCCCCAAAATAGAGGAAGTGGCCAGAAGTTTAAAATTTGGAGCGCTAGAACACCTTAACCAGCCACTAGATAAACTATAGATTTTTAGTTAAAAAGCTCATGCCCAAGTCTACTTTTTATTTTTAATCAAAAAATTATAAATTTATTGTTTGTGACACTAGCCGAATGGCCTAATAGTACGAGAGCTGGCAACCAAAAACACACATCATCGAACGTTGTCATGATTTTTTGTGCATTGCGTTATATTTAATATTTCTTAACTTTTGTCCAATACACTTGCAGCGCTAACAGGTAGCGTTTTTTTAAACATCATAAGTGGGATATTTTTTTTAAGAAATAAAATAATATGTGCAAATATGAGCCTTAACACTGCCAGATATTTATAAAGTGAAAATTTTTAATTTTGTGTAATCTGTAGACTTTTATGCGTAAAATAATAAATTTTTACTACAGGGTTTTCTGTCCTTGGAAAGCACATTTAAAAAGCGATTAACCCATCATAAAGGGTTGGCAGGGTTATAGCCCGAAGGTGCAAAAATCAATTTTGTTGTACGAAGAAAACGATCTCACTTATGATGTTTTTACCTTTAAAAAAAAAACGCTACCTGTTTGGCCTGCCATTTTGTTGGATTAAGAGAAGTAATATTAAATATTAGGTAGTATCAGAAAATCATGACAACGTTAATGATGTGGATTTTCATGTTGATAGCTCTTATACTATAAAACCGTAAACTTAGGTCTTTATGAAATGTTTCATTTGCGCCTAAAACTTTAGGCAACCAAAAAACATATTTCCTGTCAGTTCTTATAAAATCCCTGGTTTTAAAAAACCACCCCATGCATTATTATACTCTTCGTAGACAAAGTCGAAGAGTATATTACGATTGGTCGGACCTTCTCTAAAATCGTTAATATTCGTCCTAGAGCAAACATTTTTACATATTCGTTCGTTTATGACTTTTTAAGACTTTTATTTTTGATCCGTCTGTCTGTAACGAAATTTGTGACCACTATAACTCAAGAACGGTTTATCGGATCGACTTGAGATTTAACACAAAAATCAATCCAATTTAGAGGAAGAGCCCTATTGTTTTTGGAAAAAATCAAGTAATAAATAGAGGGTTAAAAACACCCCCAAAGTAGAAAAAAATTCATAATTTCGTTAATATTAACTTTACGAAAAGAAATATTCTTAATAAAATTAAAGATTGTATTTTCCCTATAAAAAAGCATCTGGTAATTTTTTTGTATCCCCACCCGTTTACAAAAAAAATAAGTTTTACGTTGTTTTCAATAAAATAAAAAATGCACCTTTTTAAATCATCTACTGCGAAGAGTATCATATAGAATGTGTAACGATTATATAAAAATAAAAAAATAGTCATAAAAAATGAGCTATCTACGAAGTTTAACTTTTTAAATGATCTATCCCACTCACTGATCTAACCCGCTCTTGTTTACTAACCTTATATATGAAACAACTGTATTTGAAGTTTCCATAGCAACTATATCACCCTAGCAAATATTTTCCTAGATACGCCAAATAATAACGTCAAATTATTGACAAAAGTCACTGTAACAGTGTTTTAAATTATTTCTTTTTTAACCAGATTCAAATGACTACCCCGAGGTCAACACAATTACATCTGGAAGAAGTTTTGAAACGTTTAGGATGGACAGATGGATTTCAGATACCGGTGGCTAGTGCCGAAAATAAGGCCCTTGAAGAGGAAGTTGCTAGGTTAACGCTACAAAGAATAAGGGCTAAAACCAGCTACGAAAATGCTGAAGGACGTTATAATGCCCTTCAAGAACATCTTAAATTCGTTAATCAGGAGAGCGACCAAACACAGGTCAGTATTTTTAGAATGTTTGATAGCCCAATCATTCTAATAATGCCCCCAGAAAAAAATCCCAACCAAGATCTGCTTATGCAGGTTTGTAGCCACTACCCCCAGGAACATAAAAGTAAAAAATTCCTACAAAATTTCCGTGACGTTTAGCCCCCATCTTGCATAGAAGTGAGGAGCTAGTTTTTTGTTAATACCTAAACTATTCGACACTTTTAAAAAAAGTTTTAAAAATTTTTAGAAACATTATTTTAATAAGAATACAATCATTTTTGAAAAAATAATAAATCACCAATGTGAACGATTTTATAGCACCTTGAAAATGTGCTAATTTGGTCCTACAGAGAACGCTGCAATCTATGCTTCAGAACTCTATACTAAGATAGACGATTATGATGAAATAAGGTGATTTTCAAAGAGGTATAGAATCGTTAATATTGGTGATTTATTATTTTTTTAAAAATAATTGTATTCTTATTAAAATAATGTTCTAAAAAAATTTTAAAACATTTTTCAAAAGTGCCGAATAGTTTAGGTATTAACAGAAAACTTACTCCTCACTTCTATGCAAGATGGGGGCTAAACGTCACGGAAATTTTGTGGGAATTTTTCACTTTTATGTTCCTGGGGGTAGTGGCTACAAACCTGCATAAGCAGATCTTAGTTGGGATTTTTTTCTGGGGGCATTATTAGAATGATTGTGCTAAATGTTTGACTAAGAAACTACAAGGTGTCCAAAAAATGGCGCATAAACGCGATTGTACGTTGTTAGGGCATGTCTAGGAAGCCCCAGAAAATTATTAAAAAAAATCCATCTCATATACCCTCGGAGATATAAGGCCCCAAAGTGCGAAACTTTAAACGCTTATACCTTAAAGATAACACCACACATTAACGTAAGAAATGGCTAAATACAAAGGCACAATCTATCTAAAATTATGTTACCATTTGTTTATCCTTTAAATGGTCAAATAACATTTTTATAACCAATTTAATTTTACAAAAATGTATGCTCACGAATCTAGATGAGCTTTTAGGATGTATTTTACAAACTGTGTTACCGAACTTATACAACTTTGTTTGGATTTTTCTTGATGGATTTCTTTTGACAATTTTCTAAGGGATACATGAGAATGCCCCAAGAGCGTACCATCGCGTTTATGCGCCATTTTTTGGACAACCTGTATACACTAGATTGTCGCGAAGCATAGAAACTGTGGTTATGTAACGTTGGTTGCCTAAAATCAACAAAAAACACCACTTTCTGGTCACTACTCAGTGGGTTTATAAAAGTTAATTTTAATTAAAAATTGTGCTTACCAGCAACATAAATAAACAAAGCACAAGTTGACATATTCTAAAGGTTCATTAATAGGCGTTTAAATACAGAATTTTTGCAATTTAAAAGCACTATTTTTTTGCATTTTAAATTCTGTATTTAAACGTTTATTGATGGACCTTTAGAATATGTCAACTTGTGCTTTGTTTATTTATGTTGTTGGTAAGCACAATGTTTAATCAAAATTAACTCTAATAAACCCACAGAGCAATGATCAGAAAGTGGTGTTTTTTTGTTGATTTTAGGCAAACAACATTACATAACCACAGTTTCTATGCTTCGCGACATTCTTCATTAAAATAAATGACGTATTTTTTGTTTTAGAAATTAATAACTGCGCACACTCAACAACTGGACAATGGAACACATGAGTTATCTCTGACAAAAATGCAAAGAGACAGAATACAAACAGAGTTACGACAAGCTACCAAAAATATTGAAGAAATTGGCGAAAGAAATGAACTCACAAAAGGCGGCATAAAGAAAGGCCTTTGTAAATTAGAAACGTTAAAAAACGAAAGCACATGGGATTCTGAAGCTTTAAAAGCGTGGGAAGAATCTCTAAAAAAACGGGATGAAGATAACGAAATGCTAAAAAAGTTTTCCCGCGAAGACGAAAAAAAGTTTACAGAGCTCGATGTCATTCGACATAACTTGCAATTAGAGTTTGATGAAAGAAAAAAGGTCGTCAGCAAAATGGTCAGCGATTTGACTAATCTCGAGCGGATCCTTGAACGCACAGGTACGTTGTAGCCGCTCTACGGGTCGTAATACACTTCCTTAATAAGAAAATCTTACATTTGGCCAAGTAATTTTTCGGACAGCACAATTTTTGTGGAAAAATGTAGTATTTAATACCTAACATAATTAGCATGTGCGCACTCATGCGCATATTAGCATTTTGTGCTAGAGCCCCCCAAAGAGCCCCCTTTCATTCATGGTGGATCTACACCAAATTTTGGAAATAGACACTAAACAAGGTTCTTAAATGATTTTCGTAAAAAAATGTCCCCTAAAGAAATCCTTGGCCCCCTAATGAGGAATATTTATCATTTTTGATTTAAACCAAATTTTGCAAGCAGATGCAAATTAGATTTTAAAAAAATCGTTTTCTAAAATTTTTTTGGAGGATGAAAAATTTTTTTAGAGAATTTTTCAAATTTTTCCGGAAAAAAAAGTCGAGGCCAACTGTATATTTTAGTAAAACTCCAGAGACCAAAGGTCGAGGGAGTTTTACTAAAAAATATACAGTTGGTCGAGACTTTTCCAGAAAAGTTTGTTGCCCGAGGGATATTTGGAAAGAGTATATCCCGAGATAATACGTACACACATCAAAATAATCTAGGGGACAACATCTTTTCCTTAAATTTTTTAATGGTGATTTGAAGTTTAGTTGTTTTTACCATTGCAGTATATTCTTGCAATGCCTCCGCATAATTACCAATCATTTTCAGCGAAAAAACTAAATTAATAAAGAAAAAATAAACAGGGATAACATCGCTTGAAATTTAGCTAATTTAAAAAAAAATTTAAACAACAGTTGTGAACAAGCAAAAATATAATGCGATCTTTCAGTAGTTAGTATGCCCCCTTCTGCTGGTAATTACGACTTAACATCTTCTTCGCATGCTTAGAATACGGTTGTCAATCATTTCTTCGTTCAATATGCTCCACTGCTCTAAAACGCACTAAGAGAGCAGCTCACTTTCCCCAAATGGTTTAATTTGTTAAGTAAGGCTTTCTTGAGCATGCTTTATCGGATTTAAATCTGGTGACTGAGCTGGCCAATTCATAACTGCAATATTCTCTTTATTTCGATAGTCGCGAATCGACATGGCGTGATTGGGACAGGCGCTATTATGTGTTAAAATAAAATCGTGTTCAATATTATGTGTATATGGAACAACGACAGGGTCCTCAATGTTGTTAATGTATCCGTTTGTATTAGAAAAGCCATCCACCAAAACGCGCTCAGTTCTTCCGCCAAAAAAAAATCCACCAAAAACCATGATTGTGCCATCGGTAACTATGGACTTTCTGTGCAGTTTCCAAACGACCATTATTTCCATACCGTCTCCAAACACAAGTTTGTCTTCAATTTGGTTACAAACCAAACCCTGATCCGTCTGTGAATAACACAACACAATTATGGGTTTAGGTAAAATTTCTCTTGGCGGAAGAACTGAGCGCGTTTTGGTGGACGGCTTTTCTAATACAAATGGATACATTAACAACATTCAGGACCCTGTCGTTGTTCCATATACTCATAATATTGGACACGATTTTATTCTAACACATGATAGCGCCTGTCCCAATCCCGCCATGTCGGTTCGCGACTATCGAAATAAAGAGAATATTGCAGTTATGAATTGGCCAGCTCAGTCACCAGATTTAAATCCGATAAAGCATGCTCAAAGAAAGCCTTACTTAACAAATTAAACCATTTGGGGAAAGTGAGCTGCTCTCTTAGTGCGTTTTAGAGCAGTGGAGCATATTGAACCAAGAAAGGATTGACAACCGTATTCTAAGCATGCGAAGAAGATGTTAAGCCGTAATTACCAGCAGAAGGGGGCATACTAACTACTGATAGATCGCATTTCATTTTTGCTTGTTCACAACTGTTGTTTAATTTTTTTTTAAAATTAGCTAAATTTCAAGCGATGTTATCCCTGTTTATGTTTTCTTTATTAATTTAGTTTTTTCGCTGAAAATGGTTGGTAATTATTCAGAGGCATTGCAAGAATATACTGCAATGGTAAAAACAACTAAACTTCATATCACCATTAAAAAATTTGAGAAAAAGATGTTGTCCCCTAGATTATTTTGATGTGTGTATTATGATAAAATAAATAGACAAGTCAAGATTCTGAAAGATAAAATGTGTATTAACATTGTCAAATTTGACAGCCGGAGTTTTTTTGCGGAAAAATTTGCCGCCGGCAATTTTTCCACTGTAAAACGCCAAAAATGACACCTCAGATCACTGTATATGACAGGAGGGATATACTCTTTTTAAAATGTCCTTTAAAGCATATTATAAATCTATTGGCAAAATTTGGTGCAAATTCAACATGATAAATGTTACTCGAGTAACATTTATGGCCTTAAAAAGATCTTCTTGAGGCCATTTAGGAGGTGCAGAAATTTGTTTAAAAGAAATTATTTAACGAAAATCTTTTTAAATCCCTGTTTAATGTCTATTTCTAAAATTTAGTCTAGATCCACCATGATCTAGTATTACGAATGAAAGGGCGCTCTTTGGGGCGCTCTAGCACAAAATGCTAATATGCGCATGAATGCGCACATGCTAATTATGTTTCTAGGTATCAAATACTACATTTTCCTACAAAAATTGTGCTGCCCAAAAATTTTTTGATAAACAAAGATTTTTTGTAAGATTTTCTCGAACTAAAAGAGTACCTTATGAAATGTTTACTTTTAATAAAAAAAAAGGTGTAGCCATATTTGAAAAACCGAATTAAGTTGCAGCGTTGTCAATATACTAAAGTTTCCCTTAATCTACTGATTTTTCCAAATATACGCTAATAAAGTATTTTTTAAGGTAAAACTATAAAAAAACAAGTAACAGAACGAGATGCAATGATAAAACAGTGGAAAGACAGCGTCAATATAATGTATCAACGAGATATTGACATCGATAAAGCGCAAACACAACTATATGAAGCTAATCGACTTATTGAAGAAGCAGAAGAAAGTTTACGGCAAGAAGAAAAGTTTCTGAAAAACCAAGAAGTTAACAATAAGGATCTTGAACGGGAAATAGAAGAATTAAACAATCTAAATTCAATAGCACAAAGGCAATATAATGACATATGTCAGTATATTTTACTGTTGTCCAGTGAGGTAAATCTGACAACGTTCTTCCTCAAAATCGCTAAACATACAAGGGTTATCTTTTATATCTTGCATATAGACAAATAGGGGGCGCCACCAACGTCACCACAAGTGCCAAACAAACCCTTTAAGTTTATTACAACTATACCGAAAATTTTGTTAAGATACGACAAGTATTTTAGCCACAACAATTTTTTTAAGTTGTGCTGAGAAAATGACTACTTTTAAACAAAATTATCTCAACAACAATGTCTAGCCGAGTTGATTTTTACTTTCGGCAACGATGCACCACATCACACTATTTTCTGCTGATTCTTGAAGTCTTAGCGCCCATCCTAAGACAGCTCTACCAAAAACAGGCGGAGTGTCCCGGAAATACATGGATGCTTTGCGCCAGTTAAAACCCGCGGAAAATGCACAAGTGACACACCGCTAGATTAACACATTCTAACCCAATTAAATGACTCCAATTTAAAGAATCTTACATAAAGAGTTGAGGTGAAAAAAATTATTTTCTGTTGGACAGACCAATTTTTTAGTGAGGCACAAAATTAGACTTAGTGACCCAGAATTTTGAGTATGTTCGGCAATGAAATTTCATAAATCGCATACAAAACCGCGAATGATGACAAAGCATGAATTTACATACAAAAATTTGAAAATAAACGACAATAAGCTTATAGGGGGTTTCATGTAAAGAATAAGCCAAAAAGAGGTTTACCGCGTTTCCTAGCAGCTCGCGAGGTTAACTAAAAATGTACTGTGGCGAAACCACTTGTCGTATCTTAACAAAACTTTCGGTATAGTCCTAATAAACTTGAAGGGTTTGTTTGGCACTTGTGGTGACGTTGGTGGCGCCCCCTATTTGTCTATATGCAAAATATAAAAGACAACCCTCGTTTAAATAAACCGTGGTCAAAATAGATATGTTTTTTTTTAGCTTAATGTCCAAAAACGACTAGTCTCATCTACTGCAGCTCGATTAGAAACTGAGCGAAAGAAAAATAAACAAACAGCACGGGCAATTAAATTGAAAGAAAAGGCTGTCGAAGATTTCGCAAAAATCATATCAGATCTTGAGGAAAAACTGCAAACTATTAAAGATATGAATTTTAATGCAGCAGAAAAAGTTAAACACATAGAAAAATTAATAGAGTTTGAGTTAAGACAACAGAAAATGTTATCTTCAGACATGGACAAAATCCAAGTGGTCATTTTCAAATCACAAGAACTATTAAAAGAAGAAACAAATCTGGGAAAAATCAAACAGTTAGAAATCACAAATAACATGTATCATATTGCAAATTTACGAAAAACAAATCGAGATCTTTTAACCAAAGTCGAAGTAAATAAAGAACAAATCTACAACATGGTAACTATTTTTTTTTTATTATTATTACTATCCATTCACAATTAAAAAAAACTAGAAATGGGTAGAAGTCGAAACGCGTAGAAATTACTCTTCACAGATAAGTAGCTCGAGTAGAATTCGGAATCGGTAGAAGTGTAATTTTGTAAATCAAAGCTTAGTCTATTTTTTATATAATTGCTACACATTCTATGGTATACTCTTCGCAAGAAAACTATTGTAGGATAATTAATAGTCTAATATAAAAAAAAAATATGTAAAAAAAATCTGCGAAGAGTGCAAACTATTAACAGAAAACACGAAGAATTTAGTTAACGAAGAGCATAAACGTCAGTTCTGAACTTTAAGATATTTGAGGTTATTTGTTCTGACAGCTGGCTTTGTTTCTTTGTTTGAAATATTTTTGGCATGGCCTTCTTGACCGACGCGGGTCGCTATTTGGACTTAGAAGTTTTTTGCAACTGAAATCTTTTAGTTTTTGTTTTTTTTTAACCTTACTGGCTAACTTTACAAAAAACAAACCAACATTTTTAATAAAAAATTAAATTTTCTTTAATTTTGTGAAAAAGATTTTTATTTGTTAGTTGAATAATAACGGAGATAGGAGGTTTTTTTGTGGTGGGGGGGTAAGGGGGGGTTCTGACAAAAAAACCAACGAATACTTTTTTGTAGAGAATTAAATTTCCTGTGTTTTATGTCGAATATTTTTTTTTGTAAATTTAATAATAATCGAGTTACGATTTTTTTTTCACTTGGGGGACCCAAAAGGGGGCTTTATGGTACTTGGATTCTTGCCAAAAACAATAGGGTTCTTCCTCTTATAGGGATCGATTTTTCCTTAAAATTTGAATAGGATTGGAAGTTTGGTTCTTAAGATAGCGTGTTTACAAGAAACGTGACATCCCACAGACCGACCGACCGACCGACCGACCGACCGACCGACCGACCGACCGACCGACCGACCGACCGACCGACCGACCGACTACCGACGGACGGACAAAAAATGAAAATCTTAAAAAGTCATGAAACGCACGAATCTGCAAAAATTTTTGCTCTACGACGAAAATTGAGAGCGTTCGAATTTCCAGCGGCTTTTTGCTTTTCGCTTAAGATTTTTGCAGGTGCCAGGTAAAATGTATTTAACTTATGCTGACTTACCGAGTGGAATGGTGCAAATTTGTTTATTTTTATTTAATCATTGGCGTTCCATCTTTAATATAAAACTCTTTTATACTATTAGAATCCCTTTTTTAAAAACTAAATTTTATAATTGAACAAAGGTAATATATTATGACATTCAATGACAACTGATGACAACACAAATTGTTAATACTAGAGTGCTAGATCTACAGAAATTAATCCACTTCTATGACTCAATCTAGCAAGCAAATTTGTCGCTGAATTTTTTGACACATGCTTAGTTGACATTGCATGTCATAATATATTACCTTTGTTCAATTATAAAATTTAGTTTTTAAAAAAGGGATTCCAATAGTATAAAAGTGTTGTATATGAAAGATGGAACGCCAATGATTAAATAAAAATAAACATATTTACACCATTCCACCTAGTAAGTCAGTATAAGTTAAATACATTTTACCTGGCACCTGAAAAAATCTTAAGCGAAAAGCAAAAAGCCGCTGGCAATTCGAACGCTCTCATTGACGATTTTAGGATTTTCTGATCGATTGCAATATACTCTTGTGAAGAGTATAAAAACAGAGAAGGCGAGTCATAGGGTGACAGATTTTACCCTGTATATTGTCAATAATGTCACTTGTGTTTGCTGGTTATGTAAGAAAAGTCAAAAAATTAAAAAATGCATTTAAAAACATGTTCAGGGCATCTAAATCAAAAACTATGGTCTCAAAATATACAGAAGTATTTATTTTTTGATTAAATTACTTTATAATGCACTAATCATTAAACCATTTAAAAGTTTGCACAAAATAGGCATGATTTATGTAAGTACTCACTGTTAAGAAGTCCTTTTAGGTATCATTAGGACTTTTACAAAAATGTCAACAATTTTCATTATAAGTTTTCACATCTCAAGCAAAAATTGTTTCGTTTTTCCAATTTTTACGCCTGTTTTATATAACTGACATATTATTTTTGGCATTTTTTAATTTTTAATGACAGTAAATTTGAAATGTAATGCCGTGGAAAATTCAACTTTTCAAAGAAAAAGGTTCTAGTTTTCATAGGTGACACTGTTTTTTTTTAAACTGTGAATGGATAGTATTTGTATTCATGACAAAATGGGGCGTGTTTTATAAAAAGTTGCGTACTGGATTCCTCTTATTAAAGTAAGTTGCAAATTTTTAAATTACACAGGTCTCTACTTTTTTGCACATCGTTTATTAAAAAAATTCATTAACGCACTCCAAATCGTTGATTAATGACTTCTACTAATGCATGGATACGAGCCCATAGTAACGCTCTTCTATCTCTCGTTTATTAATCGCCTTTATTAACACACTTACTTTTTAAATAACTATTACAAAACTCAAAACTGCTTTTAACTTCTTTTACTGCACATTTTTGACGTTCTTATTTTTTTAAACAGGAATTTGCAATAGATCAACTTGAAGAAAAACTCCTCAAACTTGAAAGTGAAAAATCAACTTTCGACAATTCTGACGAACTCACAAACCAAATACGGGCCCTTGAAAAGCAAATGACCGAACTAGGCGAAACAACCAATATGCTACATGACCAAATAACTCGAATACAAGACGAAATGCGAAGGCTCACTACTGCTATTTCAAGCGACGATTATAAAATCGAATTTTTAAAGAATAAACTTGTAGACCAAAACTTAAATTACGAAGGGGGGCTTAAACAAGTTGCCGAAGCCAAAAATCGAACTCAGAGGCAACAAGTTGAAGAAAATATTCTCATGCTAAGACATCTTGAGTATGAAAAATGCATGAAAAGAGAAGCAAATGATATTTACAACCTTCAGAAAATTCGCATCAATCTAGAACAGGTAAGTGATAGTATAGCATCTCTGTGTTGGGGAGGCAGAACGGGATAAGTATATTTGACATTTAAAAAGATGTGTTTTTCGGACACCGAATTTTAATAGAAACATTTAGATATTTACAAATTGGATCAGCCATATACGTACTGTGGAATCTATTTTTTTATGTAGCTTCTCATTACTGCATTAATATTCTTTAATATTTGTGAGAAAACCATTTTTAGAGTGACATGCACAAATGACATTTCTATACTTATCCCCTTTTGCCTCCCTACCACAGATCTATGAACATGAAAATCCACATCATTAACGTTGTCATGATTTTTTAAAATTACATAATATTTAATATTACTTTTCTTAATCCAACAAACTGCCAGGCCAAACAAGTAGCGTTTTTTTTAAAGGTGAAAACATCATAAGTGGTATCGTTTTCTTCGTACAACAAAATTGATGCACCTTCGAGCTATAACCCTGCCAACCCTTTATAATGGGTTAATTGCTTTCCAAATGTGCTTTCCTAAGCAAGAAACCCTGTAATAAAAATTTCTTATTTTACGCATAAAATTCTACAGATTACACAAAATTAAAAATGTTCACTTCATAAACGTCTGGCAGTGTTAAGGCTCATATTTGCACATATTATTTTATTTCTTTAAAAAATAAAATGATGTTTAAAAAAAACCTGTTAGCGCTGAAAGTTTATTGGACAAAAGTTAAGAAATATTAAATATAATGTAATGCACAAAAAATCATGACAACGTTCGATGATAGGTGTTTTTGGTTGCCAGCTCTCGTACTAAAATTATTACAGTGCCCAGCCCGAAACGAGTGCATCTTTTAAGAGGGTAGATAGAGGACGAAAAAATAGACAGATACACTACATGTCCTAGGCTAGGGGGCACCGCGGCCGTTTAAAAACTACACCCCTTTAAGTCTACTTCACTACAAATACTTAATCGTAAATATCTTACTTAGTTTGCCGAAGCATAGTAAAATTAATGGAATCATTAACGGCAATAAAAACATTCCTTTCAAACTTGTTTTGACATTTGTAGCCCCCCTAGAAATGGAGTTACCACCACCAAGGAGTAGAGTGCATAAAGATTGTCGTAACTTTTTTGTTCCTAACAATTTGGTAATTTTATTTATTGTTGCTGGTAGATGGGTTCAATAAAAAACTTTCTTAATACCTGAAACTTTGCTTAACTGTACCAATTTGGAATAATTAATTAAAAATGGTCTTGTTGTACTTCATATCTTGCTTAAAACTAGACAAAAAACTTACTTTAGTTGAGTGACAGTAACGGAATAGTCACAGCAAAAATGCCACTTTTGTGCAAGATAGAGAATACAATAAACTACTTTTTAATTCATTATTTCATTTCAAATCGATACAATTAAGCGAGAAGTTTCAGGTGATAAGAATGTTTCTTATTGAACCCATCTACCAGCAACAATAAATAAAACTACAAAATTGTTAGGAACAAAAAAGTTACGACAATCATTATGCACTCTACTCCTTGGTGGTGGTAACTCCATTTCTAGGGGGGCTATAAATGTCAAAACAAGTTTGAATGGAATGTTTTCATTGCCGTTAATGATTCCATTAATTTTATTATGTTTCGACAAACCAATGAAGATATTAAGGATCAAGTATTTGTAGTGAAGTAGACTTAAAGGGGTGTAGTTTTTAAACGGCGGCGGTGCCCCCTAGCCTAGGACATGTAGTGTATCTGTCTATTTGTTCGTCCTCTATCTACCCTCTAAAAAATGCACTCGTTTCGGGCGGGACACCCTGTATTTCTGTTGTTTTATTAAGCCCTAAGTTTATTCGTAGGCAATGCGTGAACGTGAACTCGAAATCAAAGCCAAAAAGGACATAATTCACTCGCAAAGGCGGACTTTGGACGAAGAAAGAGGTCGTATTAAAGCCGACATTAACACACGTTTAATTAAAATAAGGCAAATCCAGCAAAAGTACCACATCATCCTTATGACCATGGGCAAGGACGATGATGGACAAGTATTATCAGTCACCCATTTCAAGATAAAGGCAGCCCAAGAAAAATATATGCTGCAAGAGGAAGGAGATAAGCTAGACGCTAAGATAAAAACTATTGAAAACGAGATTATCGGCATGGAAAACACGCTAAAAGTCGTTAATATAGCAAACAACAAGTACAAGATCAGTTTGGGGGCTGTTGAAGAGCAAGGTAAGTCATAAAAAGGCTTAAATTAGTTAAATAAACTCAAAAAAACGCTTACCGCAATTTTTGAACAACCATTTTTGTTGTTTACCCCACTGTCGCCACGCCAATAAACCAAAAACCTCAATTTTAAGTTTGTTGCGTTGAGAACACTGACATTTGTACTGTTGCCAACGCAACAAACGTTAAAACCCTTATTTCACAGCTGAGTGTCATTTAATCAAAAGTGAGGTTATGTAAACGTGTTTTCAACACATTTTTCCCCAAAATGAGTACAAAAAAGGGTGCTTTAACACGTGTGCGCCCCCAAAAACATCAAAACAGATCCGCGTTCAAGAATACGTTGCACGACACAAGTCAACGCACCAAACAAATCAATTCTCTACAAGTAACTGATGTTTGTGTAAGATGCAAAGAAATCATTGAATGGAAAATCAAATATAAGAAGTATAAGCCGTTAACACAGCCTAAGAAATGTGTTAATTGTAGCGAGAAGAATGTCAAGAAGGCGTATCATGTTATGTGCAATGATTGCGGTCGAAAATTAGAAAAATGCACCAAATGTTGTCAGTTGAAAGAACTTATTTTGGCCCCTGAAGAAAAGGAGCCCCTTAAAATGACTAGGGAGATGAAATTCGTGTTCAAGACGCTTCCAGAGAGGAGGAGAAGGACTTTTATGCGCTGGATGGATAGAAAACCCCGTGAGGGACTAACTGAAGATCAGGAAAATGTAGAATTAATGGAAAAACTCAATTCTTTAAAAGTCGATGACGACGATAGTGATTTTGATGATTTTTCTGATAATGTTGAAGAAGAGGAGGATGAAAAAGAATGCACAGATGAAGAAAATTAAACTTATGTTTATTTAAGGTAGAAAGTAATTTTTTTTTATATCTACAAAATTGTTGATTTTTTTAAGACCCTTATAAAATTTTAATAATTTTTACTTTGCGAAAAATATACATACAACAGTCAGATTTTTTTTATGTGTTAAAACCTCTATTTGAGAAGCTAAATCCACAAAATGCACACTAATAGGAGTTTAGGGTTGGCGTGGTAGCTCCCCAAAAACCCCCTTTAATTTGCAACTTTAGATCACGATGGATCTGCACCAAATTTTATAAATGGGTGCTTAATAAGATTTGTGGGAAATTATCCTTTAACTAAATTGCTTTTCCCCCTAGATGGCCCCCGAAAGGGGTTGAATTTACACCAAATTTTGCAAATATTTGCAAAATAAGAATCTAAAAAATTCAAATTTTACTTTTTTTTATATTTACAGGTGGTTTTGAAATAACGTAGAAAAAATTCAGGGAGTAATTCCTGGACCCATTTTAAGAGAAAAATTTTCCATAAACATATGTCCGATTTTGACTTTTTTATTTCTTACAGCCCCCTAAGGACCCCCACTATAAACACGTTTTTTTAAAATTTTGCAAAGGGAAGAATATTTCTTGTATTTAGATAAATCCGAGGATAAATCAAATAAGTCCCATAAAATTTTTTGAGGAAAAACTATTTTCGAAATTACAGCAAAAAAACTGATTTTTTAGGGGTTTTTTGGGAGACTGTAACTCAATAACGACCCAAAATCGAACACCTATTTATATAAACTTTTATTATTAAAATGAGTCCAGGAATAACCCCTTCAATTTTTTCCACGACATTAGGGAACACCCTGTATAGCTATTTGAGACATTTTTTTAAAGAATAACTTTTAAGATGGCGTAAAGGGCCAAGGTGCCTTCGCCATTAATTACTTAATAAAAAAAAAAACTTTTAAGAATCTTACAAAACTTTGTAAACAGATGCAAAATAAGGTTCTAAAAAACTTATTTGTTTTGAAAAAAATGTCAATACTCCTTTGAGAGCCCCCGTTTCAAATGGAAAGAATATTTTTAAGAAGAAAAGTAATTATAATGTTTTTATAGCCTTATTTTGCATCTATTTGTAAAATTTGGTGTAAATCCAACATGATTGACTATTACTCTTCGGGGGCCATTTAGGGGGCGAAGCAATTTTTCAGAGAAATAATTTATCCCAAAATCTTTTTAAAATTTTATTTAGCACCTATTTGTAAAATTTGGTGCAGATCCATCGTGATCTAATGTTGCAAATTAAAGACGCTTTTTGGGGGGCTACCACCCCAACCCTAAACTCTTATTAGTGTGCATTTTGTGGATTTAGCTTCCTGAATAGATGTTCTAACCGCACATATAAAAAATGTGGATGTTGTATATTTTTTGCAAGGTAAAACTATTAATTTAAGGTAGAAAATACATTTTTATTTGTTTATTTACAAAATTATGATTTTTGTTAAATCTAATAAAAATTTAAAAGAAAAGTTTTAAAAAAATTATAATAATTGTATTCTTAGGGATTTTCAGGATCAATATAATCTTGGTCTATGCTAAATTGTTGAAATTCCATAGGTTCTTCCTTTATTTCTGTTTTTAGGTCAACATTTTCAAATTCTTGAACTTTTTCACCTTTTAAATGAGATTTTAAAACATGATTTATACTTTCATCTATACTGCTAATATGGGTCTTTTTAGAAGGCATTCCATAAACTTTACCATGAGTTTTGTAAACATGTTTACGTAAAATTATTTGAGAATGATTTTCAAAATCGCACATTGAACATTTGAATTGATCGTCACTTTTATGAGCTTTTTTAACATGATTGCTGTATTCAAAAGCTTTTAGGGCACCAAATGAACACAAAGTACATTGATATTTATAAATTGGTGCTTTTGGGGGGGCTACTTCGTTAACAAGACTCTGAAAAAATAGTTTTAAAATTAATGCATTATTTTTACATCATTACAAAAAATCATAATCATTTTTTTACCTTGCTAAAAAAATACAACAGCCAGATTTTTTATATGTGCGGTTAAAACATCTATTCAAGAAGCTAAATCCACAAAATGTACACTAATAAGAGTTTAGGGTTGGCGTGGTAGCCCCCAAAAGCCCCCTTTAGTTTGCGACATTAGATCACGATGGATCTGCACCAAATTTTACAAATAGGTGCTAAATAAGATTTTAAAATGATTAGTGCTAAAATTATTTCTCTTACAAAATTTTTTTGCCCCCTAAATGGCCCCCGAAGAGTAATATTCAATATTGTTGGATTTACACCAAATTTTGCAAATAGATGCGAAATGAGGTTCTAAAAACCTTCTAATTATTCTTTTTTTAAAAAAAAATTTGAAAGGGGGTCCTCAGAGATATTTTTTCAAAAAAATAAGTTTTTTAGAACCTTATTTTGCATCTGTTTACAAAGTGTGGTTGTAAATCCAACATGATTCAGATGAAATATTACTCTTCGGGGGCCATTTAGGCAAAAAAGCAATTTTTTTAGAGGAATAATTTTTGCAGAAACCTTTCTAAAATTTTATTTAGCACCTATTTGTAAAATTTGGTGCAGATCCGTCGTGATCTAATGTTGCAAATTAAAGGGGGCTTTTTGGGGGCTACCACGCCAACCCTAAACTCTTATTTGTGTGCATTTTGTGGATTTAGCTTCCTGAATAGATGTTCTAACAAATATAAGAAAATTTGGCTGTTATACAGGGTGTTACCAAATAAGTAGGAAAAAATTCAGGGGGTAATTCCTGAACCCATTTTAAGAAAAAAAGTTTCTATAAACATATTCCCGATTTTGACTTTTTTCTTTCTTATAGCCCCCTAAGGGCCCCCACTGTTAACGCGTTTTTTTAAATTTTACAAAGGGAAAAATATTTCTAATATTTAGATAAATCAAAAAGGTCCTATAAAATTTTTTAAAAAAATTATTCTTTTCGAAATTGTAGCGAAAAAACTGATTTTTTAGGGGTTTTTGGGGGAGCTCTATCTCAAAAACAAAAGATTTTCGGACACATGTTCATATGAACTTTTTTTCTCAAAATGGGTTCAGGAATTACCCCCTGAATTTTTTCCTACTTATTTGGTAACACCCTGTATATTTTTGCAAGGTAAAAAATTATCTATCTTTGGCAATTTTTTGAACAATTTTTGGGGCATGCACCTACAACTAAACATACAAAAGGGCGCTTTTTTAGCTTCACCTGTATGTTTTTATTTATAAAACACTTACCCCGGTAGAATGTTGCTCTTCTTCGATAATAATTTCTTGTTTAACGTGTTGCTTTTCTGCAATATGTTTCATGGAATGCGAAATCAAATCTTCGATTAAACTTGTATTAAACGAACAATGTAGACACTTATACGGGTTTTCAGAATGGTTTTCCACCTCACTTTCAATAACTTCTAACTTAACAACGTTTTTAAAGTCAGAATGTTCCAATTTTTGATGTGCGTCCAAAGCTAAAATGCTTTCTGCTTTAAAATCGCACTGCAAACACGAATATTGTTTATATTGGTTGGAAAGCTCCTGCTTATGGTTCCGGGTGTTGTGCAGGTTCAAATCCTCAATTGTAGTGGTTTGGTATGGGCAAAAATGGCACACAAAATCATTTTCAAGAGAATGCGAAGTCAAAATATGGTCTTTGAATTCTTTCACAAAGTCGGCAGTGAAATCGCATTGTTTACAGCTGTATTTATTACCGCGATCAAGTTGGTGCTTTATTTTGAAATGGTTTTTCAGGTCTGCCACCGTGGGGGCTAAAAAATCACAATCCGAACATAATATTTTTGTAGCTAAGCTGTGCATTTTTTGAACGTGTAGTTTTAGCGGGCCAAGCCTTTGAAAGGTTCTTTCGCAATAAGTGCAAGAAAACGTTTGTTTCTGTGAGATCAGCGGTTTTAACGTATGCTGCTTTTGCATATGAATTTTGTAGTTTTTGCGTGAAGCGTACACCCTGTTACAAATAAGGCATATTGGCTTGTCTACACTTTTAGGCACCTCATCTGGGGTGTCTATTTGTGGCGTTGTATCCATGATTTGGGCCCCAAAAACGATAAATAGGCTAAAACTCAAAACATAACCTTACTTGTTTGTTTGTATTGACTCAGTGTTGCCACACAAAGCAACGTAAAGCGGTACCAACTTTAGAATGTGTAGCCAACCTAACAACGTTACAATGGCGTCCTTTTTTAAAAGTTTAAATGTTTGCTTTTAGGCAAAGAAATGAACGAAATGCACGAGTTAGAGAACCAATATTCAAGCACTGGACAGTTTTTACGCAAATGCAAGAAAGAATTAGTGGAAAAGAAGCGAGAACTAGATGGTATTACCTAAATTTCTAGTAAAAAACGCGTTATTTAAAAAGCATGTTTTAGAACTCAAAAACGAGATTAAAACTCTAGATGAGAGCAAAGAAGAATTCAGAGGATCGTTGGTGAATCTTGAGGCTGATTTGGAGCACATAAAGGCTGAAGCTGACAAAAAAAGAGAGCAGTTAAAACGCACGGAAACATTAATAAAACAAACTTTACGAAAAATAAAGAAACACCAAATTGAACGATACGACGTAAGTTTTTCTAACTTTTGGGCCCTAAACGAGGGGCGTTTCACTAGGGGAATTGGTGTACACAATTGGGGGAATTTTTTAGGAATTGGAGGAATTTTTTGGGAAATTAGAGGTATTTTTTGGGAAGTTAGAGGTATTTTTTGGAAAATAAAAGCTATTTTTTTAAGAAATTTCTAGGTAATATACAAAGCTTACGGTCTAATTAAATTTATTGTGGTAGCACCAGTTAGGCAATGAACGAGTTCATTAAACTTTTAAAAATTGGTAGCAAAGGTATTTTGAAAAATACAATTTTTACAAGATTTTTTTTTTACCCGGGCACTACTCGAATAACTTTTATTCCTCTTGGAAATAAAATCCATTTGTTTTTGTCTTTTATATCCGAGTAGTGATCGGTTAGTAATTCAGAACAAAGCCCATCGCTTCCGACTCTTCCACAGGTAGAATGTGACAATATTCTTATTCTTTAAATGAGCATCACCACATTCTAACAGTAGGAGAGTGCAATGTAAAGTACGTTTATGCGGCTCCAGATGGTCACCCTATTCCCAAGTAAACCGACCGTGAAGATGTACCTCAACGGGAAGGGTCAATATTCAAGATTGGAAATAATTACTTCCAAAAGTAATCGATTGCATTTTTTTATATCTATTTATACAACAAGTAAGGAAACGATGGTCATTATTTCACAAATGCGAAGTTTGTAAAACGAGGCTTTAGCCGAGTTTTGTAAGAGCATAAGTGAAATAATGACTGTTTCCTAACGTGTTGCATACAATATTTTATCTACGACCGCTTAATAACTTAAAAAAAAATAAAAAATATAATAAAAATTTTAAAAAAATTCTTGTGGTACATCCTGTAGACCTAATTGTCATCATGACAACATGTCAAATTTGCGTGAAAAAATGATCTCATTTCCTAGTGCAGCGATATGAATCAAAAATTCTCAATTTTAAATTTTTGTTGGATTATTTCCTTCCAGTCATCTCCTGCTATCTGAGCTCGCATTTCCTGCGATTTAGCCTGATAACACCACGTTGCTATGACTCCGTTGTGTTATCGCAGCGATAACACAACGTTGCTATGACTCCGTTGTGTTATCGCAGCGATAACACAACGTTGCTATGACTACGTGGTGTTATCACTTAGGCATGGCTAAGCGTTCTTTTCTTCAAAACACTTAACTATGTCTTCCACTACAGGACTACCTCTGGTATTCCTTATCCCAAATAACTATGTGTTGAATCTCCTATATCAACCTAAATCTTGGATAATGTTTTGGGGGAGTTGTAAGTTCTATGATCACAGTATGATCTGTGCAATAAGCAGACTTGATGTTACAAGTTGACATTAGTGTCATAACTTGCACTTTTTTTTTTGATGTGTTGAAAGGTTCTTAAAACAGTTTAAAAATGAATGCAAAGATGCGTTTTGTTCGGTACACGTGTTTTGCAAAAAAATAAAGAAATTATGTAGAAAACTATGTATTTAATACCTGAAGACGAAAAAATTTGCGTTGAAAATGTTGTTGTAATGCTACTGAAATGGTTACTTAAATTTTGCAGAAATTTGGAATGTTTCTTATCCTAATTAAAAAAAACTGTAAGTAAGTTAAATTCTGTCAGGAAATAATCTTTCGAATACCACTCATGAATCGAGTATTGCACAATAATACTAATTTTTAATTTACTCAAACTTCGTTGCGTAAAGCAATTTTGTACTCGTCAAATTGACATTGACAAAAAAACTCGTGCAAGGGCTGCTTCGCAGCCTAGGCACTCGTTTTTTTGTCATGGCAATTTGACTCGTAAAAATTGCTACGCAACGAAGTTTTCGTATAAAATTTAGTATTACCGGCAATCCTCTCATCATTCGTGGTATTACATTTGACAACACTTTCACACCATCCTATTTTTAAAATATATTTAATTTGCATTCAGAATCTCATTTTGGAACTTTTTTCAGTGGGGGGAAGACCCCTTGTCAGCCCCCACAAAATTAAGATTTGGTGATTTTGAAAACTAATTTTGAGACTCATTAAAAAAGATATTTTATTTTTTTCTTTTGGTATCAAGTTTCCTAAAGTACCCTCTTTTTAATGATGTATTACTTAATAGTTTTGAACAATACTCTGGGTTAAAATGACAAGAAGTAGTAAAAAACAGAAAAAAAAATTGTATAAAATTAAATATCTCAAAATTTTTTCAGAGAAATAATAAATATTAATATATTAAAGTATTAAAGTATTCGTACGAACCTCCTGCTTAAAATGAGTATTATAAACCCATGGGTCATAGATCTACCCGTGGAGTTAATGGACTTTGAGTTAGGCGCTGCAACGCGGTAAACGAGTAGCGAGCGCGCTTTGGTCGAAGTTTTATGCGATTTTGCAGTTATTCGTGTCCTGTTATCCTTCCAATCCAGCTGGACAACAACCTCGCACCACCTAATTATTAAAATATATTAAATTTGCATTAAGAATCTCATTTTGGAACTTTTTTCAGTGGGGGGAAGACCCCTTGTCAGCCCCCACAAAATTAAGATTTGGTGATTTTGAAAACTAATTTTGAGACTCATTAAAAAAGATATTTTATTTTTTTCTTTTGGTATCAAGTTTCCTAAAGTACCCTCTTTTTAATGATGTATTACTTAATAGTTTTGAACAATACTCTGGGTTAAAATGACAAGAAGTAGTAAAAAACAGAAAAAAAAATTGTATAAAATTAAATATCTCAAAATTTTTTCAGAGAAATAATAAATATTAATATATTAAAGTATTAAAGTATTCGTACGAACCTCCTGCTTAAAATGAGTATTATAAACCCATGGGTCATAGATCTACCCGTGGAGTTAATGGACTTTGAGTTAGGCGCTGCAACGCGGTAAACGAGTAGCGAGCGCGCTTTGGTCGAAGTTTTATGCGATTTTGCAGTTATTCGTGTCCTGTTATCCTTCCAATCCAGCTGGACAACAACCTCGCACCACCTAATTATTAAAATATATTAAATTTGCATTAAGAATCTCATTTTGGAACTTTTTTCAGTGGGGGGAAGACTTCTTTTCAGCCCCCCAAAGAAAAAATTATTTTTTTTTTCCAAAACTAATTTGTATGCCCCTTAGAGAATATTTTTAATTTTTTTTTTCTGCTATTACATACCCTTATAGGGTCCTCTTTCTTATAATGTATCAATTATAAAGTTTAAACAATACACAAAGTCAATATGACAAGAAGTAGAAAAAAACCCAGCAAAAAAAATGTTTTAAATCGAAATATCTTGAAATTTAATTTAAATTTTTTAACATTTTTTGCATAAAAGTGTTCCTCCTGGCCTTCTGCTTAAAATAGGCAGTTTAAACACTGTTATGCAAAAAATGTTAAAAAATTTAAATTAAATTTCAAGATATTTTGATTTAAAACATTTTTTTTGCTGGGTTTTTTTCTACTTCTTGTCATATTGACTTTGTGTATTGTTTAAACTTTATAATTGATACATTATAAGAAAGAGGACCCTATAAGGTATGTAATAGCAGGAAAAAAAAATTAAAAATATTCTCTAAGGGGCATACAAATTAGTTTTGGAAAAAAAAAATAATTTTTTCTTTGGGGGGCTGAAAAGAAGTCTTCCCCCCACTGAAAAAAGTTCCAAAATGAGATTCTTAATGCAAATTTAATATATTTTAATAATTAGGTGGTGCGAGGTTGTTGTCCAGCTGGATTGGAAGGATAACAGGACACGAATAACTGCAAAATCGCATAAAACTTCGACCAAAGCGCGCTCGCTACTCGTTTACCGCGTTGCAGCGCCTAAACCAAAGTCCATTAACTCCACGAGTAGATCTATGACCCATGGGTTTATAATACTCATTTTAAGCAGGAGGTTCGTACGAATACTTTAATACTTTAATATATTAATATTTATTATTTCTCTGAAAAAATTTTGAGATATTTAATTTTATACAATTTTTTTTTCTGTTTTTTACTACTTCTTGTCATTTTAACCCAGAGTATTGTTCAAAACTATTAAGTAATACATCATTAAAAAGAGGGTACTTTAGGAAACTTGATACCAAAAAAAAAAAATAAAATATCTTTTTTAATGAGTCTCAAAATTAGTTTTCAAAATCACCAAATCTTAATTTTGTGGGGGCTGACAAGGGGTCTTCCCCCCACTGAAAAAAGTTCCAAAATGAGATTCTGAATGCAAATTAAATATATTTTAAAAATAGGATGGTGTGAAAGTGTTGTCCAACAAAAATTTAAAATTGAGAATTTTTGATTCATATCGCTGCACTATCCTAACTTATTTAATTTCCGTTAGGTTATGATTTCATTACCTAACTCATTTTATTTCCGTGAAATAAAGTAAGTCATTAGGTAACTTAAATGAGTAAGATAAAGTAGCTGTTACCTAACGGTATTTTTTAGGAATTGGGGGAATTTTTTGGAAATTGGGGGAATTTGTGGATTTTTTTGGGAATTTTTTACAAAGAATTCCTCTTGGGGGAAGTGTACACTATTTGGGTATGTGAATTCCCCCTCGGCCCCAAATTTTAGGTTTTTTTGTTGTAGAAAGACATAGAAATACGCCAGCTACAAGATACAAACAAAACTTCAATGTTTCGGCTTCTGGAATTGTGTGAAAATGCCCCCGAAGTGAATCCTACTTTGAGTAGATATGCGGAACAGTATAACTTGCAGTTTCCACCAAAAAGAAGTCTTTATTTGTCGAGTAGCAGCGAGTCTAGTGTGCAAAGTATTAAAAGTGGGACTTTATTGTCACAGGATAAGTCTAGTAGCTCGAGGAGCTCTAAAAGTAGTTCTTCGAGTGGACAGTCAGCATCGCTGGTCAGTAATATTCATTTGAATTTTGATGGATAGTAACCCCATTTTAGGGAATTTTAAAGGTTGTTTTGAAAAAATGCATGTTTTAATAATAAAGGATTTTTTTTGTCGAATTTGTGTTTTGTTTTTAAAATGAGTAAAATAAAATTGTTTGAAAATATAGCCCCCATTTTTGAAAATGGTAAATAGGTTAGAAGATGCTCTTTGCAAAGTTTGATTTATTTGATTTTTTTTTTATAAAAGTAAACATTTTATAAGACTCTTTGCAGTAATAATCCAATGCATTATTATTTGCAAGAAAGATGCGCATTTTTTATTTTATTAAAAATATAGTCAAAATTTGATTTTTTTTCTAAACGGGTGGGGGTAGAAAAAATTCTAAAATGCATTTTGATAGATAAAAATAGAGTCTTCAATTACAGGAGGAATACTTTTTTATAACATTAAAATTAGCTGAAATATGAATTTTTTTCAACTTTGGGGGTGCGTATTGGCCCTATTTATTGATACATTTATTCCAAAAACAATATGGTTCTTTCCCTAAATTAATTGATATTTGTATGAAATAAGTCGATCCGATAACCCGTTTTTGAGTTATTGTGATAACTGCGAAGAGTATAAAAATGCGGTACCAAACAATAGATTTTGTTTGTCTGTAAAAAAAATAACAAGAGCGGGTTAGATCTGTGAGTGGGATAGATCATTTAAATAGTTACACTTAGCAGATATGTCTTTTTTTTATGACTATTTTTTTATTATTATATAATTTTTAACCGGCCGACTGGTCTAGTGGCAAGTATACCTGCCTCTGGACCAAAGTGACCTGGGTTCAAACCCCGGGAGTGATCCAAAAACAAAAAAGTCTGCCGGTTACATTTAGTGGTGAGATAGATGTATCTCGGTATACCCTTGCTCGTAAACAAGGCTAAATGGTGGTACCGTGTGCGCTTGTGCATGCACGTAAAACAGCTCTGGTTGGCTTTGGAAAAGGCCAAGATATGATTCAAAATTTCTCGGTTGGGGGTAGTCTCACTCAGAGCATCGATATTAGGCCATAGTCGCGGAAACAGATCGATGTAAATATTAATAATAAAAAAAAAAAAAAAATATAATTTTTAGACCTACTATATGATACTCTTCGCAGTAGATGATTAAAAAGGAGCATTTTTTATTTTATTTAAAAAAGCGTAAAACTTATTTTTTTTTTAAACGGGTGGGGATACAAAAAAATTGGTGGATGCATTTTTATAGGGAAAAATACAATTTTTAATTTAGTTAAGAATATTTTTTTTTTGTAAAATTGATATTAACCGAAATATGAATTTTTACAACTTTGAGGGTAGTTTCTACTAAAGACACTACCCTCTATTTATTGTTTGATTTTTTTTAGAAACTATAGGGTTCTTCCCCTAAACGGGATTGATTTTTGCACCAAATCTCAAATCAATTGAATAAACCGTTCTTCAGTTATCGTGATAACAACTTTCATTACAGACAGACAGACAGACGGACAAAAAATAAAAGTCTTAAAAAGTCATGAAACGAACGAATTTGCAAATGCAAATTTTTGCTGTAGGATGAATATTAACGATTTTAGAGAAGATCCGACCAAATGCAATATACTCTTTGACTTTGTCTGCGAAGAGTATAAAAATGCGGTAGGATGTTTGGGTAAAAAAACAACAATTTTCATAGCTTCTTTATTTGTCGAAGCGAATACATTGCCTCAAGTCTATCATCATCAAGAGAAATCTAACAAAATAACAAACAATACTGAACAAACTTAACCTAGAAGTGAAATGCCCTATCTTACCATTTCAACTAAGAAAAACAAAATATAAATTATTACAAGATAACCATAAATCTAAAATGAGTAGCAATATTTAAATAAAAAAGAGTAGTTTTTTCCTCCTGAACTCCTTCCGATGAAAATACAAGTTATGGTGTAGCCACCTAGAGAAAAGTACGTAATAACGACTGATGAAGATCTTCTTGGCGGGGGATTCAACAGGAGTGTTGGCTAAGCCTAGTTATTTCTTCTTCTGGGCCTTCTCGGCGGCTTTCGTCACCTTGCCCGTGGTGTCTTTAAAGTTCACGGACTTTATCACACCCACGGCGACGGTCTGCCGCATGTCGCGGACCGCGAATCTTCCCAGAGGAGGGAACTCTTGGAAAGATTCCACGCACATTGGCTTGGAGGGGACCTAGACAAAAAAAATTATTGTAGTCGTCACCATAATCGAAAAAAGTTAGAAAAACAGAAATACAAGAGGCCCAGTTAAGGAACCTTGTGGAACACCCCTTCTTATAATACACAAAAATGGGTTAAAATTGACAGTTATTGTCGCCATATAGAGTGGCGACATGCATCATTCCTTCTCTGTCATACAGATAACGTCATTAATTGTGATTGTAAGTTGTAATTGTTGTCACTTTTGGCTATAACGTTAATGACGTTATCTGTATGACAGAGAAGGAATGATGCATGGCGTCACTCTATAAGGCGACAATAACTGTCAATTCTTCAAGACACTCTATTCTTAGGTATCTCTAGAAAATTGTAAAAAAAAATCCATATTCATCGAGAAAAACAGGAACAAAGTTGCATAAGTTCGGCAACACAGTATGTAAAATACATCTTGATCATACACTTTTGCATTAAGTTCATTGACATTGTTGTCAGCTTCATTTCATACAATTTTTGTAAAATTAAATGGGTTATAAAAATGTAATTTAACCATTTAAAAAATAAACAAATGGTAAAATAATTTTAGATAGATTGTGCCTTTGTATTTAGTAATTTCTTTTGTTAATATGTGATGTTATCTTTAAGATATAAGCGTTTAAAGTTTCGCACTTTGGGGCCTCATATCTCCGAGGGTATATAAGATTTTATTTAACAATTTTCTGGACCTCTCTAGACATGCCCCAACAACGTACAATCACGTTTATGTGTCAATTTTTGGACACCCTGTATAACAGATGGATTTTTACTTTTTTTGGAGGAAGTATTAGGGGAGTTTAAAAAATTGATTGAAATATTTATTTTGTACTTAAAAGTTTTACGCAAATCTAACAAAACCTAAAATAATACCTATTGAAAGGGGGTCATTTAGGGTAGGGCACTTAAAATCTAAATACTAAAACGTAGTTTCTAGCATATGTAGTTGCCTTAATTTAGGGGGGTAGGAAATTTTACATACACAAAGATATAAGAAAAATAAAATTTAAAAAAGTTGTAAAATTCTATTTTGCATTTATACTAAATAAAATCCGTTAAAAGGGGGCACTTTGGGGGTACAGTTTTCAAAAAAACAATTAAAGCAAAAAAAATAAGACAGAAAAAAATTCTAAAATTTTGTTTTGTTCTTTACAAGGTATGATGCAAATTCAACAAAACCAAAAGTTAAAGGGGGCCTTTGGGGGGCAAATAAAATTTTTAAATACAAAAATGAAGAGAATTATTTTTTATAACCACTTGCAAAGTTTGAAATACAACAAAAGCAAATTTTCAATTTTTACATTAAAAAGGAGAATTTTTGCAACAAAAAGGAGAATTTTTAGAACAAAAAGCACAATTTTTTCGAGCAAAAAGGACAGTTTTTAGAGCAAAAACAGGAATTTAAAATTTGCCAACACAAAAACCTTTTCTTAGATCTTCTCATAACTAAGAAAAACGCTTCAAAAAGCCAAAAAAAAAAATGCAAACATTTTGACGAATATAAAAACTTATTTTAATTTTTTTACAATTTGACTTACCAAATTAACAATGGCCGCATCCCCAGACTTAATAGCTTTCGGATTCTCCTCAGTAGTCTTCCCAGTCCGACGATCACACTTCTCCTTAATCTCTGCAAACTTGCACGCAATATGCGCGGTGTGACAGTCCAAAACGGGCGTATACCCATTAGCAATCTGCCCTGGATGATTCAGGACAATCACCTGGGCAATAAAATCAGCAGCCCCTCTAGGGGGCGCGTTCTTAGAGTCCCCAGCCACGAAACCACGTCTCAGTTCTTTGACAGAGACGTTCTTTACGTTGAAACCGACGTTATCCCCGGGCACTGCTTCCTGCAGGGCCTCGTGGTGCATTTCCACGGATTTGACCTCGGTTGTTAGACCGACGGGGGCGAAAGTTATCACCATTCCGGGTTTTAGAACTCCGGTTTCGACACGTCCCACTGGGACTGTGCCAATACCGCCGATTTTGTAGACGTCCTGTAAGAAAAGCAGAAATAAAAGGGGCCCAAATGAAGAGCCTTGTGGAACACCGTTTTACAGGGTGGCCACTCTACCTAAAAGCCTGGTAAGTCAGGAAATTGGTCAAATTTTGAAGGAATGTCAGGAAAAATTTATGTTTTTACAGGAAAAAATGTCATCCTACTTTTTTTTGCAAAATTATATAAAAAGAAAAAAATAACCAGTAGACATTTGTTAATTTGAAAATTTTAAAAAAATCAGGGAATCCAATATAGTCTACTCGCCGTATAGGAGGAGTTAAACTTTTTTTTGGACCCACTGGCACACCAAGTTTTTTTGGTAGTAAAAAAATAGCTCTTTCGATTAAACTTGGTGTGCCAGTGGGTCCAAAAAAAAGTTTAACTCCTCCTATACGGCGAGTAGACTAATAATTAAATTTGGGTTTTAACAAAAACATTTTATACGAGGATTGTCTTTTATATTTCGTATTTAGACAAGTTAAGAAGTTTTTAAAGAAAAGTAATTGTGACGAAAAAATGTCCACGCAAACATTCTTGACTACTTTCACAGAAAATTATTTCAACAACAATGTCTTGCCGAGTTGATTTTTACTTTTGGCGACGATGCACCACATCAGACTATTTTCTGCGATTCTTAAAATTCAAACATAGACCGCCCATCAGTCTTAGCGCCCATCCTAAGACAGCTCTACCAAAAACAGGTGGAGTGTCCCGGAAATACATGGATGCTTTGCGCCAGTTAAAACCCGCGGAAAATGCACAAGTGACACACCGCTAGATTAACACATTCTAAGCCAATTAAATGACTCCAATTTAGAGAATCTTACATAAACAGTTGTATGTAAAAAAAATATTTTCTGTTGGACAGCACAATTTTTTAAAGAGGCACAAAAGTAGACCAGTGACCCAGAATTTTGAGTCTGTTCCACAGTGGAATTTCATAAATCGCATACAAAACCGCGAATGATGACCAATCATGAATTTACATTTAAAAATTGGACAATAAGCTTGTAGAGGGTTTCATGTAAAGAATAAACCAAAAAGAGGTAAACCGCGTTTCCTTGCAGCTCGCGAGGTTAACTAAAAAAATGTACTGTGGCGAAACCACTTGTCGTATCTTAACAAAACTTTCGGTATAGTCCTAATAAACTTGAAGGGTTTATTTGGCACTTGTGGTGCCGTTGGTGGCGCCCCCTATTTGTCTATATGCAAAATATAAAAGACAACCCTCGTATACAAGGTAAAACAAGAAAAAAAAGGGTTCTAATATAGAGCCATGTGGAACCCCGCTACAAAATTCAAACTTCTCAACAAAAAACACGAATTTTTGAATCAAATACACTTTTACAATTTTTTTTTAAGCCCTACCAACAATAATTCACTTACCTGCAAGGGGAGACGTAGGGCCTTCTCAGTGGGGCGACTAGGGGGCAAAATAGCATCCAAAGCCTCAATTAGAGTTTTCCCGTCGGCTTTTCCTTCCTTACGTTCCACAGACCATCCTTTAAACCATGGCATTTTCTCGGAGGGCTCCAACATATTGTCCCCATGCCACCCAGAAATGGGGACGAAGGGGACAGCCCCTGGATTGTACCTAAAAGGGGTTGGAATCAAAATCATTAACATTTCTTCATTAATTGTCTTATTACGAGAGCTGACAACCAAAAACACACATCATCGAACGTTGTCATGATTTTTTGTGCATTACATTAAATATTTCTTAACTATTGTCCAATACACTGGCAGCGCTAACAGGTAGCGTTCTTTTTAAACATCATAAGTGAGATATATTTTTTTTTTGAAGAAATAAAATAATATGTACAAATATGAGCCTTAACACTGTCAGACATTTATAAAGTAAACATTTTTAATTTTGTGTAATCTGTAGACTTTTATGCGTAAAATAAGAAATTTCTATTAGAGGGTTTTTTGTCCTTGGAAAGCACATTTGAAAAGCGATTAACCCATCATAAAGGGTTGGCAGGGTTATAGCTCGAAGGTGCAAAAATCAATTTTGTTGTACGAAGAAAACGATCCCATTTATGATTTTTTTACCATAAAAAAAAAACGCTACCTGTTTTGCCTGCCACATCATAAGTGGGATATTTATTTTTGAAGAAATAAAATAACATGTGCAAATATGAGCCTTAACACTGTCAGACATTTATGAAGTGAAAATTTGTAATTTTGTGTAATCTGCAGAATTTTATGCGTAAAATAAGAAATTTTATTACAGGGTTTCCTGTCCTTGGAAAGCACATTTAAAAAGCGATTATCCATCATAAAGGCTTGTCAGGGTTATAGCTCGAAGGTGCAAAAATCAATTTTGTTGTACGAAGAAAACAATCCCACTTTTGATGTTTTTACCTTTTAAAAAACAACGCTACCTGTTTGGTCTGCCATTTTGTTGGATTAAGAAAAGTAATATTAAATATTATGTAATGTTAAAAAATCATTACAACGTTAATGATGTGGATTTTCATGTTGATAGCTACTATACTATCTTAACTTACCCAATTTTCTTGATATAAGACGAGACTTCTTTCTTGATTTCTTCAAAACGTGTCTCGGAGTAAGGGGGCTCAGTTGAATCGATTTTGTTGACCCCCACGATCAGCTGTTTCACCCCTAGGGTAAATGCCAGAAGGGCGTGTTCACGAGTTTGGCCGTTTTTGGAAATTCCTGCTTCAAACTCGCCGGTTCCGGCCGCCACGATTAAAACTGCGCAATCCGCCTTGAGGCGCAAGATGGTTAGTAAAAAAACATAGCAATTTTTGCAAAAAATCTCGCAAAAAAAATATACAGAATGTCCGTGTTTAGTTTGCTTTTTTCGATATGGCAAATAGCTGGGTAAAAACCAAGACATTCGGTTAAAACAGTTTTTTGAAAAAGTGCCCCCCTTCGGAAATAATGGCCTTTAAGCAGGTAGACTAAAAACACGTAATCGTTAATATTTACCAAATGTCTTGTCCAACCATCATGAAATTTGTAAAATCAATAAAGGTAATTTAAAACCCATTTTGAAATTTGGGGTCCCCTTTTAAAATGGGTTAAACACTGGTAGTGTTGATAAAAACTGCATGTAATTTCTGTACCTTTAAGAATTTTGTAATTTTGTTTATTTTTTTTAAATACCCCAATTCAAGTGAAAACTTTTTTTATATTTAAAATTTCTGAGAAACTGTACTGTTTTTAAACTAACTTTAAAAAACTCTCTTAATGTACCTCATATTTTGCATTTATTTTTGCAAAAATACTTACTTTTAATTTAGAGACAGTGGTCAGTGACATAGAAATTTCAAAAGAAAGTCTAGTCTTATGCAAAATATAGGGTACATTAAGAGTGTTTTTGGCAGTTTATTTGTAAACGGTACAGTTTCTCAGAAGTTTCATGTGGTAAAAAAGTTTTAACTTGAATTGGGGTATTTAAAAAAATAAACAAAATTACAAAATTCTTGAAGGTAAAGAAATTACATGCAGTTTTTATTAACACTACCAGTGTTAAGCCCATTTTAAAACGGCCCCCAAATTTCAAAATGTATTTCAAATAACTTTATTGATTGTACAAATTTCATGACGGTTGGACAGAATTTGGTAAATATTTACAATTACGTGTTTTAGTCTACCTTCTTAAAGGCCATTATTTCCAAAGGGGGGCACTTTTTCAAAAAACTGTTTCAATCGAATGTCTTGGATTTTTCCCAGCTATTTGCCATATCAAAAAAAGCAAACTATACGCGGACACCCTCCATATTTCTGACAAGATACAAAATTATCTTAATGGCCTACCTGAGAAGTTCCAGTTATCATGTTTTTGATGAAATCGCGATGTCCAGGCGCATCGATAATCGTGACGTAGTACTTTGCTGTTTCGAATTTCCACAAAGCGATATCGATTGTGATACCACGTTCGCGTTCTGCTTTCAGTTTATCAAGGACCCAGGCGTACTTAAAGGACCCCTTGCCCATTTCTTGGGCTTCCTTTTCAAATTTCTCGATGGTACGTTTGTCGATCCCACCGCATTTGTAAATGAGGTGACCTGTCGAGGTCGATTTGCCTGAATCGACGTGCCCGATGACGACGATGTTGATGTGGATTTTCTCTTTACCCATTTTCTGGAAAATAATTACTAAATGCGCGCAAATATGCTAAAAAATGGGGCTAGAATCTAATATGATGTCATAATGTGATGTAATACAGCGGTAAATTTTGAGACGCCTCGACATTGAAGAAAATCGATTTTCTGTCGCTGAGAAAATTTATCCGCCGGTCGGTATGACATTTAAAACAAACCTACTACGCCATGTCTTGAGGCAGGTCATTCCGAAGCACTAAAAGTGAAATATTTATATCCTAACGCGAAGTCAGTACAGCAAAATTTAAATAAAATATTGCACATCCGAAATGCAAACTATTACTCATGTTTAAAATACCTTTTGTATGGCTCATTATTGAATTAACTTTCTGAATAAACAATAAAACAATTATTAAATTGCACTATATTTAAAACACGCAACAAACAACTTACGTATAGCTTCAAAACTGCAAAACTTTAACTGCGTGGGAGAATTCTACACATTAACTAACAATAAAAACAACTTACATGACTTATTTCCAATTTAACAAGCTTTTCAAAGGTTTTATTGATTTGTAATGACACCACGCCAAAAAAACTCAATTCAAAATGCCAAAATCGACAAATGAACGTATGAAAATGCCGGCCGTCAAAAACTGACAATTTGCAAAATAACAAGACAACGGTTCTATTACACGAAAGCTTGAGCTTTTTACGCGTTTTCTTAGCTAAGATGGTAAATTAAAAGCTCAATAATTACAGAAAAACTCACCTGCAAAAGCTTTACAAACGGTAGGACAGGAAAAACGAGAGCTATCGAGCGAAGTTGTCTCCAATACCAACGGCGGAAACAGCAGGTCGCAGGGGAAATTAATAGTGGGGGTAAATATTGATTTACTCCAGCTTTGTTTGGGAGGAATTTTAAACAAAAAGCTGCAATTTTTAATGGTAAACAAGAAGCAATAAAACGAATTGCGCAATTTTGCGAATAGTTGCGTTAATATAATTAAAAATTAAGCATTTTACGCCAAAAAAGGGGAAGCTATTTTGACCAATTCAATCCCTAAAGGAAACGTGACGTATGGGGTGATATTTGGCGGGCGCGAAAATTTAAAAAACAAAACAATGAGTGGAATGTATACATAACTTTATTTTTAAATAATCTATTTACACAATAAGTACAAAACATATACACGGCGAGTCATGCAAAATAATTAAACTGCTTTTATCATTTTTAAGGACATTTTTTAAACAAATTCTTGAAAAATGACGCCAAAAATAGCTTAAACTGATCATCTAGTTGCCTTATGTCACTCATGTTTTGTTTACAAACACCTACTAGATTAATTCTTTTTAAGCGTCCTATTTTATAACCTTAAAAAAGTGATTTTTAAAAAATGTGAATAATAAGTGTTTAATATTGATAATAAAAGTGTCTGTAAGTAATGATAGCATTAATACTTTTGCATGGCTCATTCCGTACGGCGTATAGATAAAAAACAAATGCTATTTATAATATAGGCAAGTAAGTTTATTTGCCAGGTGACCAACTTGGCAAGTAATTTGATAATACTTTATAAGCCACGGTAGCTTCTCCTTTGGCTACTAAGTTTAGTTTATGCGTTTCTTCGGGGCTTAGTTTTAGAATTGTGTTAAGGACTGGCACAAGACGGGACCTCTCGTCCCCACTGTTTAATGTCACAAACTGAAAAATTAAAATTTTGTTAGATACAGGGTGTCCAAAAAATGGCGCATAAACGCGATGGTACGCTCTTGGGGCATTCTCAGGGATCCCTAGAAAATTGTCAAAAAAAATCCATCTGTTATATTCATCGAGAAAAATGCGAACAAAGTTGCATAAATTCGGCAACACAGTCTAGGAAAATACATCTAAAAATCCCATCTATAAGTCTAAAAATCCCATTTATGAGTCTTGATCATACACTTTTGCACTAGATTTTATTGACGTTGTTGTCAGCTTCATTTCATGAAAATTTTGTTAAATTAAATTGATTATAAAAATGTAATTCGACCATTTAACTAGAAATGGGTTAGATCAGTGAGTGGGTTAGGTCAGTGAGCCAGTTAGAGTTTTTTTATAAAATGCCGACATTAAATAGGATACTCCTCGCAGTAATCAGAAAACAGAAAAATTCAAATGAACAATAATTTTTTAAAATTACAAAAAAAATCTGCGAAGAGGTTATACTATTAACTTTTTCTATAAAAAAAGATTTATTGGCGAAAAGCATAAATGCGTATTAATTCTGACACTGACGTTTAGGATTTAATTTGGCTTTAGAAAGGTGCTTTTGTTTTAATTTTTTTTTGCAAAGCCACCTTGACCGAACCTAGACTTACGTGACTTTTTTATCACTAAAAACCTTTTTTTTGACCTTTATTGTCTTAAAAACTTCACAAAAAAAAAACAAAAAATATATTTTAATACAGAATTTAATTTCCTTTCATTTTTATGACTTAAGTTTTTTTTGTAAATTGAAAAATAAGGAAGATACGGCTTTTTTTTAAATTGGGGGGCTTATGTGGGGCCGGACAAAAAAAACTTAAATATACTTTTAGTAGAGAATTAAAAGAGCTTTAAAGTAACCAAAAAAAAAATTCTGTAATTTTTATGATAACTGAAATATGAATTTTTTCTCACTTGGGGGGTGCCGCAGCCCCCCTTATTATTTTCCGATTTCTTTCAAAAACAATAGCGATCTAGATTTTAATGAGAACGATTTTTCCTGAAAATTTGAACTTCATGGGATCTTTGGTACTCAAGTTAGAGTGTCTACAAAAAACGTGACAGACGGACAGACGGACAGACGGACAGACAGACGGACGGACGGACGGACGGACGGACGGACGGATTTTTTGAAAGTTGTTCAAAATTCGATGAAACGCACGAATCTGCAAGAATTTTTGCTCTACGACGATTTTTGACGATTTTAGAATTTTCAAAACAATCACAATATACTCCTCGTTTTTGACTTTGTCTGCGAGGAGTATAATAAATAAACAAATGGTTAAATGGTTTAAGATATACTGTAGCTTTGTATAAAACCATTTGTTTCGTTAATATGTGCTGTTATATTCAAGAAATAAGCATTTAAAGTTTCGCACTTTGGGGCAACATATCTACGAAGGTATATGAGATAGATTTTTTTTAACAATTTTCTGGGGCTCTCTAGACATGCCCCAACAACGTACCATCGCGTTTATGCGCCATTTTTTGGACACCCTGTATATTGGTTTTTAAAGTTTATTAAGAAATATTATTGAGTGTAGTTTAAATTCTTAATAAACTGGGGCTTAAAATTTACAAAAATTAAGCAAAAACAATATTTTTTTTTTATTTTAGCCCCACACCAATTTTTGGTGAAATTGTGTGCCTTTAGGTGATGATAACTTTAGAACTGGATGAGATACAAAAGCTTCAGTGTCAGATTCGGATTCAGCAGCTCATTTTACATAAGTATGCAAGTTTTCAGACACGTCAATATTTTTTTAAAAACGTGGCAGTTAAAAAACTTGATTTTGGCCAAAATCGACAATTTTTTAATGCCTACTCCTTGCGAAAAAGTGAAAAAATTTAAGGTTACCGATTTTTACTAAACTTTTTTCGTACACTATTTAAATGCTAAAGAAACAA
The DNA here is from genome assembly GCA_963920755.1 of Cartodere bifasciata. NCBI lineage: Eukaryota > Metazoa > Arthropoda > Insecta > Coleoptera > Latridiidae > Cartodere > Cartodere bifasciata. The sequence goes on along the minus strand of OY987195.1, from coordinate 21,339,540 downwards.
AAAAAATAGTTTGTTTCTTTGTGTAAGCTTTAGTTTTAAATTTAGGCAAAAATAATTTGTAAAATAAAAAAAAATTCGGTATTTTGCGTTTTTTGCACATATGTTTGATATTACTGTTTTATTCCAAAATTTGCATAGAATAAAATCGATAGCATTTAAAATTGCGAATAAAATGATGCTTCAAATTTTAAAAATTGAAAAAAAAATTTAAATTTTAGCATCTTTTAGCTAATTTTTTGGATAAAATTATGTGCCTTCAAATTATGATAACTTTAAAACTAGATGAGATACAAAAGGTCTAGTACCAGATTCGGATTCAGCAGCTGATTTTACATAACTATGGAAGTTTTCAGGCATGTCAATATTTTTTTAAAAACGTGGCAGTCAAAAAACGTGATTTTGGCCAAAATCGACAATTTTTTAATGCCTATTGCCCCTTGCAAAAAAGTTAAAAAATTTAAGGCTGCCGATTTTTTCTAGACTTTTTTTGTACACTATTTAAATGCTGAAAAAGCCAAAAAGTTAGTTGGTTTTTTTATGTAGGCTTTAGTTTTAAATTTGAGGCAAAAATAATATGCTAAAATAAAATCAAATTCGGGATTTTGCGTTTTTTGTACATATGTTTGTTATTACAGTTTTATGCCAAAATTTCCATAAAATAAAATTGATAGCATTAAAAATTACGAATAAAATGGTGCTTTAAATTTAAAAAATTGGACCAAAAATATTTTTTTTAAAATTTTAGCATCTTATCAATTTTTTTAGATTAAATTGTGTGCCTTTAGGTGACGATAACTTTAGAACTAGATTAGATACAAAAGGTTTAGTATCAGATTCGGATTCAGCAGCTCATTTTACATTATCATGCAAGTTTTCAGGCATGTCAATATTTTTATAAAAACGTGGCAGTCAAAAAACTTGATTTTGGCCAAAATCGGCAATTTTTTGGGAAAAAGTGAAAAAATTTAAGGTTACCGATTTTTACTAAACTCTTTTAGTACACTATATAAATGCTGAAAAACCCAAAAAATTGGTTTGTTTTTTTATGTAAGCATTAGTTTTATATTTATGGCAAAAATATGCTGAAATAAAAGAAAAGTTCGGTATTTTGCGTTTTTTGTACATATGTTCGTTATTTCTGTTTTATACCAAAATTTGCATGAAGTAAAATCAATAGCATTTAAAATTACGAATAAAATGGTGCTTTAAATTTTAAAATTGGGCAAAAAATTATTTTTCTAAAATGTTTGCATCTCGACATTTTTTTTGTATTAAATTGTGTGCCTCTAAGTGACGATAACTTTAGAGATAAGATACAAAAGTGCCAGATTCGGTTTCAGCAGCTCATTTTACATAAGTATGAAAGGTATTAGGCATGTCAATATTTTATTAGGACAGTGACAGTCAAAAAACGTGATTTTTGCCAAAATCGGCAATTTTTTAATGCCTACCCCTTAGAAAAAATTAAAAAAAATTTATGATCACCGATTTAGACAAAAACTTTTTTGGGGACTATTTTTAAACTAAAGAAAACAAGGGGCTTCTTTTTTTTCACAATATTTAACAAATTCTACTGCACAATCAATTTTTTTTTTGTTAAACATACTTAATGGTTTTTGCAAAAAATGTCTTGATATAAAATCGGTAGCAAATTTAATTGCAAATAAAATAGTGGTTCCAAATTAAAAAATTGAACAAAAAAAAAAAATTTGGGCTAAAATGGTTAGTAAAAAAATAAAAAAACATAGCAACTCTTATAAAAAATACACAACAGCGATATTTTTTTATATGTACGTATGTGTTGAAAAATCTATTCAGGAAGCTTAATCCACAAAATGCACACAAATAAAAGTTTAGGGTTGGCGTGGTAGCCCCCCAAAAAGCCCCCTTTAATTTGCAACATTAGATCACGGTGGATCTGCACCAAATTTTACAAATAAGTGCTTAATAAGATTTTGAAAAGTTTACTGCAAAAATTATTGTCCTAGTTTTCAAATGTAATAAAGGAATTTTTTTAGAAAGAAATTATAAAGTATAATTTTTTTAAAATCTTAGTTAGTTTGCATCTGTTTACAAAGATTGGTATTAATCCAACATGATTAAATATTACTCTTCGGGGGCCATTTAGGGGGCAAAGAATTTTTTTTAGAGAAATAATTTTTCCAACAATCAATTTAAAATCTTATTCAGCCCCTATTTGTAAAATTTGGTACAGATCCATCGTGATCTAATGTTGCAAATTAAAGTCTTTTTGGGGGGCTACCACGCCAACCCTAAACTCTTATTAGTGTGCATTTTGTGGATTTAGCTTCCTGAAAAGATGTTCAACACATATAAACAATCTGGCTGTTGTATATTTATTGCAAGGTAAACTTTAAGACATTAGAAAAAAGACTTACCTTAAAAACGATGTTTTTGAGATACTCCAAATTCTCAGCATGTTTTTCTCGCTCTACGGCTCGTTCTTGTCGACGTATTTCTTCCTTTAACATTTTATTCATTTGTACATGTTTTACTAAATCTTGCTCGGTATCCGCTAAGAGCTCTGTCAAATGATTAACTTTCGATTCTTGCTCCTTGAGTTGTTTTTTCATGAAATCTATCTCCTGGTCTTGGTCGCTTGCAAGAAGTCTTTCCAAAGGAACGGGGTATATCCGGCCAGCTCCGTTGGTGCTCTCGACGCTTTCTGAGCCTTCGCCCTCTTCACGGGGCATGGTGGGTAGCCCCCCAGGTAAGGGGGCGGCCTCAGAGGGACTTGGGGCTTTTTCTAGTTTGCTTTGGAGGTCGATTATCTCGCGATTGTGTCGGACTTCTTGTTCGGATATTTGTTGGCGGTAGCATTGCGATAAGGTATCGGCGTGAATCTGAAATAATAATTGAAAATTAAAAGTTTACAAAGGTGAATATTAACACATCAATTTTTTTGTTTGTTTTTTGACCATAACTTTGGAACTGATTGAGATTAATATGTTTTATTGCAAAATTTGGATTAAGCAGTTCATTTTACATAAATGAAGAAGCTTTCAGGAATGTACGTATTTTTTTAGGAACGTGGCAGTCAAAAAACTTGATTTTGGCCAAAATCGACAATTTTTGAATGCCTACCCCTTGGGAAAAAAGAAAAAAATCAAGGAAAGCAATTTGAACTAGTATTTTTTTGTACACGATTTAAATGCTGAATAAACCAAAAAATAAGTTAGTTTTTTTAAGTAAGCTTTAGTTTTATATTTAAGGCAAAAATATGCTGAATTAAAAAATATTCGGCATTTTGCGTTTTTTGTACATATGTTCTTTATTACTGTTTTATTCCAAAATTTTCACTTAATAAAATCAATAGCATTTAAAATTACGAATAAAATGGTGTTTAAATTTTAAAAATGGGACAAAATATTGTTTTTCTAAAATTTTAGCATCTTACTAATTTTTTGGAAAAAATTGTGTGCTTTCAAGTTACGATAAGTTTAGAACTAAATGTGATAAAAAAGGTTTAGTATCAGTTTCGGATTTTGCAGCTTATTTTACATAAGTATGGTACTTTTCAGACATGTCAAAATTTTTTTAAGAATGTGGCAGTCAAAAAACTTAATTTTGCTCAAAATCGGCAATTTTTTAATGCCTACCCCTTAGGAAAAAGTGAAAAAATTTAAGGTTACCGATTTGAACTAGACTGTTTTTGTACACTATTTAAATGCTGAAAAAACCAAAAAATTAGTTCGTTTTTTTATAGAAGCCTTAATTTTATATTTAGGGCAAAGATATGCTAAAATAAAAAAAAATTGGCCTTTTGCGTTTTTTGTACATATGTTTGTTATTACTGTTTTATTCCAAAATTTTCACTTAAAAAAATTGATAGCATTTAAAATTAGGAATAAAATAGTGCTTTAAATTATAATAATTGGACAAAATATGATTTTTCTAAAATTTTAGCTTCTTACTAATTTTTTGGATAAAATTGTGTGCCTTCAAGTTAAAACTAGAAATGGGCTAGGTCAGCGAGTGGGTTAGATCAGTGAGCGGGTTGAATGTTTTATAAAATGACAACATTTAATAGGATACTCCTCGCAGTAATCAGACATAAAATTGAAAAAAAAATTTTTTTTAATATTATTTAAAAAAATCTGCGAAGAGGTCAAACTATTTACACTCCAATAAACAAAAAAAATACTTTTTTTTCGCGAAGAGAATAAATAGGTATCAATTCTGACACTGACGTTTATGATTTAATTTGGCTGAGGAAAGATGCTTTTGTTTTGATTTTTTTTTCAAAGCCACCTTGACCGATCCTTGACTTTCGGGACTTACAACTTTTTTATAACTAAAAATCATTCTTTTGGACATTTTTGTCTTAGAAACTTAATAGAAAAAAAACAAAAAATACTTTTTAATACAGAATTTAATTTTCTTCCATTTTTATAACTTCATTATTTTTTGTAAATTGAAAAATAACGAAGATACGGCATTTTTATTAATTGGGGGGCTTATGTGGGGTCGGACAAAAAAAACTTTCGATTACTTTTTGTAAAGAATTGGAAAGGCTTGTATATTACCAAAAAAAAATTTTTTATAAATTTTATAATAACCGAAATATAAATTTTTTTCCAGTTAGGGGGCCCTGGAGCCCCCTTTGTCATTATCTGATTTCTCTCAAAAACAATCCCAACCAAGATTTTAATAGGAACGATTTTTTCTGAAAATTTGAACATGATTAGGATTTTCGTTCTTAAGTTATCGTGTTTACAAAAAACGTGACAGAGTACAGACGGACAGACGGACAGACGGATTTTTTAAAAGTTGTTCAAAATTCGATGAAACGCACAAATCTGCAAATTTTTGCAAATTTTTGCTCTACGATGATTTTTTACGATTTTAAAATTTTCAAAACAATCACAATATACTCCTCGTTTTTGACTTTGTCTGCGAGGAGTATAATAACTTTAGAACTAGATGAGATACAAAAGATTTAGTGCCAGATTCGGATTCAGCAGCTTATTTTACATAAGTATGGTATTTTTTTAGGAACGTGGCAGTCAAAAAACTTGATTTTGGCCAAAATCGGCAATTTTTTAATGCCTAAGATCATCGATTAATACAAAACCTTCTTTGGGGACTATTCTAAAGCTTAAGAAAACAAGGGGCAACTTTGTTTTCAAAATAAATTAAAAATGTAAAGCATAAACTAATCTTTTTTTTTTGAGAATTCCAAAGAAATTTACGAGGGGCAAATCAGATGGGCAAATTGTGTACACTAATTCCTGACATATTCTAAACAAATTCTTAGCTAATTTATTACAAATTCTCAGCAAATTCTTAACAAATTCTACAAATTCTCAACAAATTCTACTAATTCTTAACAAATTCTTAAAAAAATGTACACTAATTCTTTCATTGAATTGCCCCTCGGAAATTTATGTTTATTTTTATGTAGATTTACCTTAAGCCCCCTTATGGTTTCGTTATGTTCTAAGATACATTGATTATGCTTCGATAACAATTGATCATATTGATTTTGCAACGAAGAAATTTCTTGCTTAAGTTCTTCGGTATTAGATTCCAATTGTTGTTTTTCATTTTTAAGTAAATTATTTTCTTTAATAAGGCCTTCAACAGTGGTCCTGCAAAGTAAACAAAAAATATTAGCCACCTTTAATTTGTACTCAAATTTTTCTATTGAAGTAACAAAGGTTGCTGAGAAGCAGGGGTTTATAATTTTTTTTATGCTCTTAAGGCTAGGGTTTCAAATTCATAGATCTTCTAATCTGTGCTCCTAGAAGCTCGTAAGTCATCTCCGTTGAGCTCCCGTCAATTCTACTAAATAGCACATCTACATGAGGGCCCCATCGTATATTAAAACTAAATGTGGTTTTAAAACTACGAAAATAGGGCTTCAAACGTATCATGGTTTCATTTAAATCGGTTATTTGGTGTGTCGAAAATCTGACTTCAAAAATCATTATACTACTTTTGTTTTTTTTTTCGACTACCGCGGATACATTTTTTGGTTTTTATACATTACGTGGTCTATGCCAAACCATAATACGTTAATTTACCATGGTTTTTTAAGCTTGTAAATGATTAAAATTGCAACTTACGTTTTTCCCTAATATAGATGTGCTTGTTCAAAGATTTCAATGTAGAAAGAAAAACACGAAAAGTACTATTTTACCATATTTTTATTATTTCTTGCACTCTGTACCACCTCTATGTATCACAAACATTATCCTAAATATTTGTAATCATAGTTATTGATGTATTACTCCGTCTTTTTACATGTTTTGTTGAAATTTCGAAAATAACTGACGTTCAGGGAGATGACTTTTACGAACTTTTGAGTGCACAGAACATCCCATTTATGAATTTGAAACCCAAGTCTTAAGAGCCCGACATCCCACTTCCTCTTATCAGTGAATACCGACTCATATACTCAATGCTCTTATGCAAATTCATGTACAACTTAGGCCCCAGTTTTTAGAGTTATTATTAACGCGATTGTTCTATAATTTTGACAATATCATATTTACTTCTTTTAAAGTGCTGCTTGTTTGGCACATTTTGTTTTGGGTTCGTAGTTTAAGATAAATAACAGTTGTTGTTTTTAGCACAGTACACCCTACTTTAAACTGTTATTTTTGCTAAACTACGAATCCAAAACAAAATGTGCCAAACAAGCGGCACTTTAAAAGAAGTAAATATGATATTGTCAAAATTTTAGAACAATCGCGTTAATAATAACTCTATAAACTGGGGCCTAAGTTGTACATGAATTTGCATAAGAGGAAGTGGGATGTCGGGCTCTTAAGAAACTTACCTTAAATTTGAAATTTGGCACTGGTGCTCCTCTACTTTTGATTTTAGCGAAGATACCTCTTCGCTTAATTTTTCTTCTAGTCCAACATCTCTATTTTGGTTTTGTTTGAGCACACTTTGTGCCCTTACTTTGTAACCTTCGTATTGCTCCAAAATGTTAACCAGTTCGATTTCTTTTAATTTTAAAACTTCTTTAGTTTCTCTTAAATTTTGACTTAACGTGATATTGTTGTTTCGTATTTCTTCTTTATCAGATTTGAGCTTTGTTATTGTTTTTTGTAAATCAGTTATTGTGTTTGATAGATCTGTTGATAGGTCTTCTTTTTCAAGACGAATTGCTTCAATGGTTTTTGTTAGATCTTTTGAATATGCGTCATTTTTTAACCGGCTGTCTTCTAGTTCGTTTAATTTCTTTTTGTACGAAATTAGTTCATTGTTTGATGTTTTTAAATCCTGTTCCTGTTGTCGCATTTTTTCTTCTAGTATCTTGTGCTGTTCTCTTAAAGCATTTATTGTTGTTTTTTGCGTATCAACTTGACTTTTTAAATTGTTAACTACTTCCTCCTTTTTGTCAAGTTTTGTAGACAGATCCTTAACACTTTTTTCAAAGTCTTGCATCTCCAAATTAAGCACTGAATTTTTTTTTGTTTCATTTCGTAATTGGTCTAGTAACTCTTTTGTTGTTTGGTGGTTTTCTATTTCTTTCTTTAAGGATGTTTCTTTAGATTCCATGTCTTTGGTTAGTTTGGTAATTTTGGATTCGTATTCTTTTTGTAAGAGTTTATCTGCTTCTAATTCTTTTCGTAAGGCTTGCACCTAAACAATGGTTAAAATAAGTGTGTGAATTATTTATTATTTTTGAAACGATAAGGCTTGTTTATGAGAATTATTTTATTTTTTGATAAGGGAAATAGTGTTTTTAAAAAGCATGTATTTAAAAATAGCCCAATCATTCTAATAGTGCCCCCAGAAAAAAATCCCAACCAAGATCTGCTTATGCAGGTTTGTAGGCACTACCCCCAGGAACATAAAAGTAAAAAATTCCCACAAAATTTCCGTGACGTTTAGCCCCCATCTTGCATAGAAGTGAGGAGTTAGTTTTTTGCTAATACCTAAACTATTTGGCACTTTTTAAAAAATTTTTAGGAACATTATTTTAATAAGAATACAATCATTATTAAAAAAATAATAAATTACCAATATGAACGATTTTATAGCACTTTGAAAATGTGCTAATTTGGTCCTACAAAGAACGCTGCAATCTATGTTTCAGGACTCTATGACTAAGATAGACGATTATGATGAAATAAGGTCATTTTCGAAGGGCTATAGAATCGGTTATATTGGTGATTTATTATTTTTTTAAAAATGATTGTATTCTTATTAAAATAATGTTCCTAAAAATTTTTAAAACTTTTTTTAAAAGTGCCGAATAGTTTAGGTATTAACAAAAAACTAACTCCTCGCTTCTATGCAAGATGGGGGCTAAACGTCACGGAAATTTTGTCGGAATTTTTCACTTTTAAATTCCTGGGGGTAGTGCCTACAATACTGCATAAGCAGATCAGAGGTACACCCTACGCGATGGTACGTTGTTGGGGCATGTTTAGGGAGCCCCAGAAAATTGTTAAAAAAAAATCTCATATACCCTCGGAGATATAAGGCCCCAAAGTGCGAAACTTTAAACGCTCATAACTTGAAGATAATAACACATATTTACGAAAGAACTAACTAAATACAAAGGCACAATCTATCTAAAATTATTTTACCATTTATTTATCTTTTAAATGATCAAATAACATTTTTAAAATCAATTTAATTTTACAAAAATTTTATGAAATGAAGCTGACAACAATGTCAATATGATCTAATGCAAAAATGTATGCTGAAAAATCTAGATGAGTTTTTAAGATGTATTTTACAAACTGTGTTGCCGAACTTATGCAACTTTGTTCGCATTTTTCTAGATGAGTATAACAGATGGATTTTTTTTGATAATTTTCTAGGGATCCCTGAGAATGCCCCAAGAGCGTACCATCGCGTTTATGCGTCATTTTTGGGACACCTAGTATTTAAGTACTGTTTTTTTTAACTCCCTTTAAGTAAAGATTAATTTTTAGACTTACTTTGGTAGCAATTTGTTTTTTCCAATTTTCCATGTTACTTTTTTCTTTGGCAAGCGCTTCAACTTCGTTTTTGAGTTTTAAAATTTCGTTTTCTTGTAATAATGTTTGAGAAACGTTAGCATCCTTTACATTGGCTTCTAGACGTTGAATATTTTTCAATGATTCATCTAATTTTTCCTGAATTTCTGCTTTTGATTTTTGAACTACACCTAACTCATTTGTTAATTCTTTAATTTTTGCTTTAAGTTTTATTGCCAAAGTTCGTAATTTTGAGTAACGTTCTTCCCAAGATGAATCCAGATCCATGTTGTTTAATTTTTCGGACCTAGAACATAAGTTAAAAGGTTAAAAACAAAATAGTAACAAAAAAGTAAAGACGTATTTTAAAAAATTATTTTTGAAGGCAAAATTTTATCACAAAGAATTAACCGATTTAAATGAAACAAAGCACAGTCTGTAGACCCATTTTTCTAGTTTCTAAAACTATCTTAGTATTAATTTACAATGGGGTTATCATATACAGGGTGTTACCATAAATAACTAGGAAAAAATTCAGGGGGCAATTCCTGAACTCATTTTAAGAAAAAAAGTTTATATAAACATGTGTCCAAAAATCATTCGTTTTTGAGATACAGGGTGTCGAAGTTTCTCAAAAAAAAATTTAATCTTAAGATTACTAAGAAACTAAACCAGATATTTATTTGAAATAATAATAAAAAAAAAGAAATAAATTAAGCCTTCATTGTCAACTATGTTTTACTTTCATTAAAATAAAAAAGCTAAACTTAAAAAAGAAATTTTGTTGCCTTCGGGCAATGAATTTTTTTCTCGAAAACGGTTAGTTTTATGAAAAAAGAACAAGACATTAATTTTAAAGATCATATTCTAGGGCTTCTAATTATTTTATGAAAATACCAAAAAAGTTGGGGGTGAACAACCCCCATGGTACCCCCAAATGTGCCCCTTCCAATTATTATTTTTATTTTTTTTCTACCGAACTTTATGCCTAAAGGCAAGAAAATTACCCGTGCTAAGTTTCAAATAAATATCTGGTTTAGTTTCTTGGTAATCTTAAAAAAAAAAAAGATTTTTTTGGGAAACTTTGTCACCCTGTATCTCAGAAACGAAGGATTTTCGGACACATCTTTATATGAACTTTTTTACTTAAAATGTGTCCAGGAATTACCCCCTGATATATTTTTTCCTAGTTATTTGGTAACACCCTGTATAAATGCAATCATTTATGAAAGTAAAGGATTAAAATGTCCTTGACGGACCTTGAAACTGTAGAAGTGGACATATTTTCAGATTCAGCATAAGAATTATCCAAATTGGAGTTAATTTGTTCTTTTAAAGATTCAATTTGCGCTTTTAGAGAAGTAATTTCTTCCAAATTTGAAGATCCAGATTTATTGATAATTTTTAAGGCGTTTATTTCTTGCTGAAGATTCTTAATTAATTCTTCTTTTTGGGTTAAATTGTTAACGTTTTTGTTTGCTTGCGTTTCGTAAATTTGAAGTTTTTTCATTATTTCTTCTCCTAGTAAACAAAAAATTATAAAAACGTGATAAATATGACTAGTGTAAGCAAAACAGAGTGTCCAAAAATGGCGCATAAACGCGATGGTACGTTGTTGGGGTATTCTCAGGGATCGCTAGAAAATTATAAAGAAAAATCCATCTGTTATATTCATCGAGAAAAATGCGAACAAAGTTGCATAAGTTCGGCAACACAGTTTGTAAAAAACATCTTAAAAGCTCATCTAGATTCTTGAGCATACATTTTTGCATTAGATCATATTGACATTGTTGTCAGCTTCATTTCATAAAATGTTTGTAAAATTAAAGTGGTTATAAAAATTTAATTTGACCATTTAAAAGATAAACAAATGGTAAAATAATTTAAGATAGGTTGTGCCTTTGTATTTAGCCATTTCTTTCGTTAATATGTGCTGTTATCAAAGTACCATCGCGTTTATGCGCCAATTTGGACACCCTAAAGTATTTTTTCTAAATAAAGGGGTGTTTTTTTTTAAACTTACCGTGTGATTGTAATTTGGAAATATTTTCGCCCCGCTCTTTTAGGGCTTGATTCATTTCGTTCATTTCTGCTAAAAGTTCGCTATTTTCTCTCTTAAGGGTGGCGATTTTTTCTTCTAACTCACCAGCAGGGAGTAGAGAATCATCAGTTTGGGTATCCATATTTGATAATCTTTGTCTAGCGCTTTCAATAACGTATAATTTCTCTTTAAAATCGGTATTTTCTACAGTAAGTGATTTAATTTCGTCTACTAATTTTATTATTTCTTCACCCGATTTATCGGCTAGTTGTTTTTCAGTTTTCTTCGAGTGCTCAAGTTCATTTTCAAGAATATTAATACTGTTTCTTAAACTGTTAATCTCCGTTTTGGATTCATCAACCTCTTTAAGTTGATTTTCTAAACTTGAAATAATGATTTCGAGTTTATTCTTTTCTGATTCAAATGCATCGTTTTTTTGTTTTACTGGAAAAATTAACAAATTTTTTAAGACTATAGATTCAAATTCATAAATGGGATGTTCTGTGCACTCAAAAGTTCGTAAAAGTCATCCCCCTGAATGTCAGTTATTTTCGAAATTTCAACAAAATATGCAAGGAGTAATACATCAATAACTATGATTAAAAATATTTAGGATAATGTTTGTGATACATAGAAGTGGTACTGAGTGCAAGAAATAATAAAAATATGGTAAAATAGTACTTTTGGTGTTTTTCTTTCTACATTGAAATCTTTGAACGAGCACATCTATATTAGGGAAAAACGTAAGTTGCCATTTCAACCATTTACAAGCTTAAAAAAACATGAAAAATTAACATATTATGGTTTGGCATAGACCACGTAATGTATATAAACCAAAAAATGTATCCGTAGTCAAAAGAACAAAAATAGTAAAATGATTTTTGAAGTCACATTTTTGACACAATGAAATAACCGAATTAAATTAAACCATAATACGTTTGCAGTACTATTTTTGTAGTTTTTAAAACTACATTTAGTGTTAATATAGGATGGGGCCCTCATGTAGATGTGCTATTTAGTAGAATTGACGGAAGCTCATGACTTATACGAACTTCTAGGAGCATAGATTAGAGTGAATTTAAAACCCTTAAGAAAAATAAAAACGTTTTAATTTTTTTTTTTTAAACACTAGTATTAAAAAAATCAGGATAGTACTTACAGTTTTCAGTTTCACTCAAAAGATTTTGTATCTTTTCATGCATATTTTCGACAGATTCTTTAAAAATTAAATTTTCTTCCTGCACTTTATTTTTAAGTTCATTTTCCTCATTAATTTTTGATTTCAAACCATCAATTTTTGATTTCAAATCAATGATTTCACGTTCTAGGTTATTATTGCTCTCTAAAAGTTCCAAATTGCTTTGTTTTAAATGTTCAAACTCTTCCCAATTTTTACTTTTTTCATCGTCCGTTTTGTGAGCTTCCAATTCTTCAATTATTCGACTATTCGCTTCTTTAATATGATTATTTTCTTTTATTAATTCTTTGTTTTCACTCTCTAGTTTATTGACTAATTCTAACAATTTAGTTGAAGCGAAATTTAAGTTGTTTTTCCATTCATTTACTTGCTCTGTATATGATTTAAAAAGGTCTATAATAACGTTTTTATCATCTTTTAGATGTTTAACGTTTGTGGCGAATTTGACTATTTTAGAGTGGTAAATTTTGAGTTTTTCTTTAAGTTTATTTATTGTTTCTTGTGATGTTGCGTCTTTGGATATTAAAGCTTGGAGTTTTTTATTGTTTTCTGAAGTTATTTCATCAAATTTCAGTTTGAAACTCTCAAATTCTGAGCTGGTATTTTTTAAAGTTTCATTTTCAGTTTTTAGTTTTTGAACCTCAACTAAACTGATGCTTAGCATATTTTGTAGCTCATCGATTTTTAAAACCGTCGCTTCACCTTAAAAAGCAAATTTTTATTACTACTTTATCTTATCTAAGCATTAAAAGTGAATTAAATTCGCTATCCATTCACATTTAAAAAAAATCCAGAGTAGGCGAGTCTTAGGGTGACAGATTTTATACTGTATATTGTCATTAATGTCACTTGTGTTTGCTGGTTATGTAAGAAAAGTCAAAAAAATAAAAAAATGCATTTAAAAACATGTTCAGGGCATCTGAATCAAAAACAATGGTTTCAACATATACAGAAATATTTATTTTTTTATTAGATTACTTTATAATGCAATAATCCATTTTAAAGTTTATACAAAACAGGAATTATTTATGTTAGTACTCACTGTTAAGAAGTCCTTTAAGGTATCATAGGATAAATTAGCACTTTTACAAAAATGTCTACAATTTTCTTTATAGATATACATCTCAAGCAAAAATTGTTTCTTTTTCCCAATTTTTACGCCTGTTTTATGTAACTGTCATATTATTTTTGGCATTTTTTAATTTTTAATGACAGTAAATTTAAAATGTAATGCAAACTTTGAGGAAAATTCAACTTTTCAAAGAAAAAGATTCTAGTTTTCATAGGTGACTCTGGTTTTTTTTAAACTGTGAATGGATAGTACTTTTTAGCATTTTTGTTACCTTTTGGTTGATTTTCCAAAGCGCTGTTGTTTTTTTCCAGCTCTAATAACTGTTGCCTTTGCTCCAAACCTATTTTATTAAGCTCAGCAATCTGTTTTTCCAACGAATCTAAATGCGTTAAAAGTTGCTCGTTCTCATCCGTGAGGCGGTTCGTTTGTCGTTTTAAAGAAATATTTTCACTATCAATTTTGCTAAAATTCTCTCCCAAAAGCCTGGTTGCTTCCACATTTTCGCTTAGAGTTTTCTGTAGGGTTTTATTTTGGTTTTTTAAGTCCTCAATCGTTGTAACATATCCAAGTTTTTGCTGTGTCAAGTTTTCAATAATTTCTTGACTCGATTGCCGCTCTAATTGGGTTTTTAACTTGGCATTTTCTTCATTAAGCACATCTTTTGCCTGTTTGGCTTTTTGTGCAATCCCCAACAAACTTTTGCATTTAACTAGTAGTTCTTCTTTAGACAAATCGTCTAGGGCGTGTTTTTTATTATTTTCCGGCGTAGTGTCCATTTTTCTACGTAAATTATAAGTAAATACACTTTAATACCAATTATTGTTCAATATTTACATAACTTGCCAACAAAATTAACAATAGTATACGTATTTTAAGCAACAAAACTATAAAATATCATTAAAAAACACTCCATGTTTTGAGTTTTGACGTTTCAGCTGATTACGCATGACGTTTACGATCTAGTAACATTTTGTTTTTTCACCTTGGCAACACTACAAACTTTGTTGTGTTTTCAACACTGAAAACTTCTTGTGTTGGCAACACTGTAAATAGTGCTTTTTGTGTTGGATTGTTGGTAACATTTTAGATTTCGACGATTGGCAACACTGCACGCCAAAAGTAAGGTTGGAAAGACGTGTTGTTTACGTTTCAACACATTTTCAGTATTTTCACCCCAATTAAGCAAAAGGGGGCTGTTTTAGGATTCTTATATGCTTCAGGATTTCATGTTTAAGCCCTAATTTACAAGAAATGCGTTAAAAATAGCCTAAAAAGGTTTTAAAATGGAGCATAGCGGTGAAGACTCGACCGACGAGCAACTAGTACAGAAAATCGCGTTTTTGTATTGAAATATGATTAATTTGGGATGTTTTAGCTTGTGGAATTGTTAAACAACTCCGCTTTAACAAATGAGACGTCACAGAAGGTAGAATGCGTCCACAAGATACAAGAAATACTCTTGCGAAAATCGCCGAATTTGTTGCCCAAGTTTTTAAGCGACGTGTTGAATTTTACAACGGATAAAAATGGAGAGGTTAAAAAGGCGCTTATTGGGTTTATTGAGGAGCTTTGGTATGTCATTTTCAGGTGTAAAAACACGAAATAGTGTTAGTTTTGTTGTAGTAAACTTCGAGAGACATTTTTACCAAAAGTAATGGTTAATTTATTGATGCTAATATGCTATGATTCGATCGTAGTGCAAAAAAGGGTAATCCAGGCCGCTATAACGATTTATAGAATCACTCTCCAGTGGTTGTGTAAGTCTTCGACCACAACGGACGAAATGGTGGACACTTGGAACCAACTCACGACTATAAAGTTAAAAATCGCGACTTTAATCGATAGTGACAACGATGGTATAAGAACTAGTGCGGTAAAGTTCGTGGAGTGCGTTATTTTATTGCAAACGTATCCTGATGAGACGGAAAACAGAAAGGCTAATGATTTTTCGCTGGACGATGTGCCCCTTACGCTTAAAATTGCCCGAAGGCGAAAGCTCGAAGAAGAAGCTAAGTAAGTAATCTTTTTTACAATTTGCGTTTAGTGGCGTCAAAGTAGCATGAAAAAGCTTAATATCTCTAACTTTGGTGAAACTCAATGGATTGACATATTTTTTGTAAAACGTTTAGAATTAAATTTAAATCACTAATAAAAACTAAAATGGCGAAGCTAGTCTTTCCTGAATTTTTTATACTCTTCGCAAACTATATCTCGCTTATTATTAAATAATTAAAGAAAATAAAATTTTGTAACAAAAAAAAGTATTGCCTTCCCCCGAGCTCTGCCCTCTTATAGCCCCCTAAATTTTAAATATTTTTTTTCTATGCATATTTTAAATTTTTAAATTCAAAATTGTATTCCCTTTAATTTTCATAGGAATGATTTTTTCTGTAAATTTAATGATAAGCTAAATACAAATTTTTTCAAGTTCGAGGGGCGTAGTGGTGGAGCATTTTTTTTTTAATTTGGTCAATAATGAATGTTTTTTTTGTTCCTTAAAAAATAAGCATGAAAAAAAAATATTTAAAATTTGGTGGGGCAATTTTTTATTTTATTAGTGATTTAAATTTATTTTCAAACGCTTTACAAAAAAAATGAAATCAATCCATTGTGTTTCCCCAAAGTTAGTGGTTAAATGCTACTTTAACGCGACTAGTTGTATTTTTACAGTTATTTACAAGGGTTGTCTTTTATATCTTGCATATAGACAAAGAGGGGGCGCCACCAACGGCACCACAAGTGCCAAACAAACCCTTCAAATTTATTAGTACTATACCGAAAGTTTTGTTAAGATACCACAAGTGGTTTCGCCACAATAATTTTTTTAGTTAACCTCGCGAGCTGCAAGGAAACGCGGTATACCTCTTTGACTTATTCTTTACATGAAACCCCCTAGAAGCTTATTGTCGGTTATTTTCTATTTTTTTATGTAAAGTCATGATTGATCGCGGTTTTGTATGCGATTTATAAAATTCCCCTGCCGAACAGACTCAAAATTCTGGGTCACTAAGTCTACTTTTGTGCCTCCCTTAAAAATTGGGCTGTACAACAGAAATTTTTTTTCACATCAACTGTTTATGTAAGATTCTTTGAATTGGAGTCATTTAATTGCCTTAGAATGTGTTAATCTTGCGGTGTGTCACTTGTGCATTTTCCGCGGGTTTTAACTGGCGTAAAGCATCCATGTATTTCCGGGACACTCCGCCTGTTTTTGGTAGAGCTGTCTTAGGATGGGCGCTAAGACTGATGGCCGGTCCATTTTTGAATTTCAAGAATAGCAGGAAATAGTCTGATGTGGTGCATCGTCGCTGAAAGTAAAAATCAACTCGACAAGACATTGTTGTTGAGATAATTTTATTTAAAAGTAGTCAAAAATATGTGTATGCAAATTTTCTAAGCACAACTTAAAAAAATTATTGTGGCTAAAATACTTGTCGTATCCTAACAAAACTTTCGGTATAGTCCTAATAAAGTTGAAGGGTTTGTTTGGCACTTGTGGTGCAGTTGGTGGCGCCCCCTATTTGTCTATATGCAAAGTTAAAAGACAACCCTCGTACTAAGGGGAGCTTTTTTTTTTAGTAATTTCTTCGATGTTTTGTTAAAGTTTCACAATTCGCAACATATTAGCGGGGCAAATTTGCTAACTTGTTTAGGGGTTTTGACAAATTTGGCCAAAACTAGAGCTGAATTTATGTCAAAAGTTATCACAGCTATTTTGGAGTTGTACCATAACTTTCCCCCAACTTTAAGTACGACCCAAGTTAATTCAGTTAAGAAAAAGTTAAAAACTGAGCTTAGTAATTTGGTGCGGCATCCGGCCGGATACGAATTTTTGGACAAGATATCTCCGATTCTTTTGGAATTAGGTAAGCAAAGCAGTTTTTTAAATTTACAGAAATTTACATATTTTTTGACCAAGATAAATAGATAATTTTTGCTAAAAATATATAACAACCAGATTTTTTATATGTGTCTCTTACTCTTTGGGGGCCATTTAGGGGAAGATGAAATTTTTTTAAACGGATAATTTTTCCAAAAATCTTTTAAAAATCTTATTTAGCACCTATTTGCAAAATTTGGTGCAGATCCATCGTAATATAATGTTCCAAATTAAAGGGAGCTTTTTGGGGGCTACCACGCCAACCCTAAACTCTTATTTGTGTGCATTTTGTGGATTTAACTTCCTGAATAGATGTTCTAACAAATATAAAAAATCTGATTGCTATATATTTTTAACAGGGTAAAAAATTATCTATCCTGGCCTCTTATTATACTCTTCGCTGACAAAGTTAAAGAGTATATTGCATTTAGTCGGACATTTTCTAAAATCGTTAATATTCATCCTAGAGGCAGATTCGTTCGTTTCATGACTTTTTAAGACTTATTTTTTGTCCGTCTGTCTGTCTGTCTGTCTGTAACGAAACTTGTAAGATAGCTGAAGAACGATTTATTCAATTAACTTGAGATTTGGTGCAAAAATCAATCTCGTTTGGGGAAAGAACCCTATTGTTTTTGAAAAAAAATCAAATAATAAATAGAGGGTAGAAACCATCCCCAAAGTTGAAAAAAATTCATATTTTGATTAATATCAATTTTACGAAAAAAAATGTTCTAAATAAAATTAAAGATTGTATTTTTCCCTATAAAAAAGCATGTGGTTATTTTTTGGTATCACCATCCGTTTACAAAAAAATAAGTTTTACGTTTTTTTTAACAAAATAAAAAATGCACCTTTTTAATCATCTACTGCGAAGAGTATCATATAGAATGTGTAACAATTATATAAAAATAAAAAAATAGTCATAAAAAAAGACACATCTGCGAAGTGTAACTTTTTAAATGGTCCATCCCACTCACTGATCTAACCCGCTCTTGTTGGATTTCTAAAAATGTTAAAATTGTAGGTTGTTCCCAAAGTGAAATTAACAAAATGGTCCCAAAAGCTGATGAGCGACGTAAATACTCGAAACGTACTTTGCATCACGCTGAATCAGGCCACGTTTCGAAAAAAATTCGATTGGATCATCATCACGAAAAAAGGGACAAAAAATCCGACAAACATTCTCAAAAAGTTGAAAATGCGGAAAAAACTAAATCGCCCCACGAACTCAACGAAGAATTTGTTCAAGAAAATCTTACTTTGGAAAAAGCTATACATTTAGTAACGACGAATTTGTTAAAATTGCCTAATTCGATGCCGTCAACTTTTGCAAAGGAGTATCAAAAGTTTGTCGATGGTGAAATGGTTGGGAATACTGATATTATTGCAACTTTGCTTGCTTTTCAATTTTTGGAAGCAAAAGTGGGCCCAGGGGGGCTTATTTTAAAGGAAAGAGACGAAAAAGAGAAGGAAAAAGAAGAGGCCAAAAAGAGAGAACGGGAAGAAGATAAAGAAGACGAGAGAGTAAGTTTATCAGAGATAAGGTATATAACTAGAATGAGGTTAAATCTACGCGAATTGGCTAAAAAGACTCGCTACCATGTTGCCCTCTTATTTTGTTTACATTCGGCACGCTATTTTTGTCAGACACACATATTTCATTATTCTCTCTCATACGATTAAAATTGTGGAAAATCTGCTTACAGAGTTGGCACGCCTGCCTTCATAGGTTCAGGGTTGTACACGAATACTTTTTTTTGTATTCGAATACGAATACTTAGCTACATGTTAAGCACGAATACGAATACAAATACATTTGAAACAAAATGTATTCGGGTACGAATACGAATACAAAGTATTCGTATTCGTAAAACTACGAATACAATATTGCGAATACAATTCCCACGATTTTTGGCGCAAAATTTAAAATTATTGCAAAACGAACTTACTCGTTTGTGTTCGACTATAAAATGTTGAATCCGAATCTGGCACTTAACTTTGTATCTCATCTAGTTCTAAAGTTATCGTCACCTAAAAGCACACAATTTCATCCAAAAAAATTGTCGAGAAAATTTTAGAAAAATAATTTTTTACCCGATTTTAAAATTTGATGCATCATTTAATTCATAATTTTAAATGCTTTTGATTTTATGTTGTGACATATTTTGCAAAAAAACAGTAATAACGAACGTATGCCCAAAAAACGAAAAATGCAAAAAAAATTGTTATTTCGGCATATTTTGAAGTCAAAAGTAAAACCAAAACTTATATCCAAAAACAAACTAGTTTTTTGTTTTCTTTGGCATTAAAACGGTCTACAAAAAGAATCTTGTATGAATCGCTTTCCTTAATTTTTATCACTTTTTCACAAGGGGTAGGTATTAAAAAATTGTCGATTTTGGCCAAAATCAAGTTTTTTTACTGCCACGTCCGTAAAAAAATACTGACTCGCCTCAAAACTTTCATATTTATGTAAAATGAGCTGCTGAATCCGAATCTGACACTAAACCTTTTGTATCTCATCTAGTTCTAAAGCTATCGTCACTTAAAGGCACACAATTTTATTTATTTTATTTTATTTATTATAAAAAAATTGTCGAGATGTTGAAATTTTTGAAAAATAATTTTTCACCCTATTTTAAAATTTGATGCACTATTTTATTTATAATCTTAAATGCTATTGATTTTGTTTAGTGACAAATTGTGCAAAAAACAGTAATAACGAACGTAAGTCCAAAAAACGAAAAATGAAAAAAAAGTTGTTATTTCGGCATATTCTTGAGTCAAAAGTAAAACCAAAACTTATTTGTAAAAACTAACTAGTATTTTGTTTTCTTTGGCATTAAAATGGTCTACACAAAAAATTTTGTACAAATCGCTTTGCTTAAATTTTTTCACTTTTTTCCCAAGGGGTAGGCATTAAAAAATTGTCGATTTTGGCCCAAATCAAGTTTTTTGACAGCCACGGCCTTAAAAAAACATTGACATGCCTGAAAACTTCCATACTTATGTAAAAGGAACTGCTGAATCCGAATCTGACACTTAAATATTTAGAACGCCTTTAGTTTTAACGCTATGGGCTTTCAAAGGCAATTTGTACACAAAACATGATTTTTTTTCGCTTTGCTAATAAACAAAAAATTTAAACGCTGACTTTTAAATATTTTTTTTATCTTTTAGGTGGCCAAAAAAGAAAAACTAAAATCCCACAAAATAAAAACATTAAAACTGGCAGAAATAACAAAACCACTGGATAAAAATCTAAAAGAAAAACTGCTAGTTCAATCAGTTGAAAGACTTTTGCAATGTAAACAAGTTTCAGTAAAAAAACTAAAACAAAAAGTTGTTACAGTTTTAGCGGCTGGATTTTCCCCAATAGTGAAAGAAAGCATTTTAACTTTCATTTTGCAAGACATTAGAGGTCAAATGGACATCGTTCTGGCATGGCTTTTTGAAGAATACAGCATAATGCAGGTAAAATAGTAGATTTTAGTACTAAGAGTGAAAGTGATGCTTTGTGTGACGAGGCAGAAAGATTGTCTGGTGAGCGAAGCGAGACAGACAATTCTGCCGAGGCACACAAAGCCACTTTAACTCTGTGTAGTAAACGATACTTTTTCCTAAAACTTCTAAATACAATGGTTTTATAATTAATTTAATTTACTTATTTTAGTTGACTTTTATTTATTTTAAAATAAACGTCATTAAAGTGATGTTTATTTGACGTTTTAAGAAAAAAAAATTGGTAGCGTCAGTAAAAGTTACTTTTACTGTCGCCGGCAGCAAAAAATAAACTGTGATACAGTTTAGGAAAGTGCTACTTTATGTTCGCAATATACGTCACTAAGGTGTTGCTTTTTTGACGTTTTAAGAAAAAATTGATTTTATTGAATTTTGTCTTTTTTTTCAGTAAGGGGTAAGGGTCCAAATATTTTCAGTTTTTTTAAATTTTTAATGTCACGTCCACAAATAATTTTTGCCACAAATAAAAACTGACATGCTTATGTAAAACGAGCTGCTGAATCCGAATCTGACACTTAAATAGTTTTAAGATTTTTAGTTTTGGTGCTACGAGCTTTTAAAAGCCATTTTTAATTTAATTATTTTTTTTAAGTGCTCCAATTGGCAAGGTTTTTTTTTTTAAAAAATTAGAATGCAAATAAGTATTTTACAGCAAAAAAGCATCTTAAATAAGTTTTGTTTAAATCAGACTTAATAAAATTGTCTACCTACTGAAAATTAATGAGAATATTTTAAATTTGGTCAATTTTAAAGCGCTCTAACAAAAAAACGAGAGCACTTGAAAAAAATCTGATTGCGGACTTATTTTTTTACATATTTTTACTAATATAAAAACATAGTTTTATAATTTTTGTCATATTTTTTAAGTTGTGGGGTCCAAATATTTTCAGTTTTTTTATTACCACAACCGCAAATAATTTTTGCCATAAATGAGAACTTCCATACGTATGTAAAATGAGCTGTTGAATCCGAATCTGACACTTAAACATTTCTAACGCGTTTAACTTTGTTGATACAAGCTTCTAAAGGCAACTGTAAACACGCAATTTAATTGTTGGTGCTATAGTTGCTAAAAAAATTGTTTAGACAAAATCAAAATGCAGATTCGTATCCTATAACAAAAAAGCAATCTACAAAATAAGTTTTTTTAAAGTCAGAGACAAAAAGAAATTTTATTTAGTATTTTAGAGAATTTTTAAAATTAGCCATTTTTAAAGTGCTCTAGAAAAAAAACGAAAGTACTTAAAAAAAATCTGATTGTGGATTTGTTTTGTACGTCTCTTAAGGCTAGAGATTTAAATTCACAATTTCAAAGATCTGTGCTCCTAGAAGCTCGTATAAGTCATCTCCGTTGAGCTCCCGTCAATTCTACTAAATAGCACATCTACATGAGGGCCCCATCGTATATTAAAACTAAATGTTGTTTTGAAAACTAGAAAAATAGGGCTACAAACGTATTATGGTTTCATTTAAATCGGATGTTTCTTTGTGTCGATAATCTGACTTCAAAAAACATTATATAATTTTTGTTTTTTGAAGTCAGATTTTTTTTTTGAAATTTGTGTATTTTAAGGGTTTTTGTCGCAAGCCTCCCTTAAGAAAAGATGCAAAATTGGACCAAGCATACAATAATCTTATATCAACGTTTGTATCCGCCTCTTCAAATGATCCAGCGGTCCTCTGTCGGATACTTTTGGAAGCTCCGCTTATCACTGACGAAGCATTAGATCAAATTAAGATAATTTGTAGAGATGAAAATAGATGTCAATGGGCTTTGAAACTTTTACGAGATTTGACCTTGAGAAAACCTCCAAAACAGTTAACGTTCTTAAATGTTTTACTTGTATTTACCACGTATGAAAATAATGTTGTAAGAGATTGTGCTCTTAGATATGTTTTGGGTAAGTCATTTTCCTGATTGTACTATCGTGGACATGGAATTTAAAACGATTTTTTATCAGCCACCTTTGATTTTTTGAATTTTACTCTATTGTGAATGGGGTTTTTTATGTCAGTTTTTGAATGTTATTTTGACAACAAATGCGTCAAATGTATTTTATTAAAATAAATTATGTAAAATGTGCTGCCGTCGAAAAAAATAGTAAGAAGATATTTCGTTTTTTAAATAATTTTGTTTTAGGATAACAATAAGGCTCTAATCTTCGTAAAACATCAGAGAAATTTTTCTTGTTAATGTCCACTTTGCATAAAACTTGAGATGTTTAAGCCACTATTTTGACAATATTTACAACGCAAAAATTGATCGTTTTAAATTCAATGATAGTACATGCAATTAAGGTGTCTCAGAATAGTTTGCTTATACAGGGTGTCCGCGTATAGTTTGCTTTTTTTAATATGGCAAATAGCTGGGAAAAAACCAAAACATTCGATAAAAACAGTTTTTTGAAAAAGTGCCCCCCTTCGGAAATAATGGCCTTTAAGCAGGTAGACTAAAAACACCTAATCGTAAATATTTACCAAATGTTTTGTCCAACCATCCTGAAATTTGTACCATCAATAAAGGTAATAAAAGCGGTCATTGTAAACCAATTTTGAAATTTGGGACCCGTTTTAAAACGGGTTAAACACTGGTAGTTTTGATTAAAACTGCATGTAATTTCTTTACCTTTAAGAATTTTGTAATTTTGTTCATTTTTAACACCCTAACTCAAGTGAAAACTTTTTTAACACTTGAAATTTCTGAGGAGCTGTACCGTTTACGAATAAACTGTCAAAAACACTCTTAATGTACCCCATATTTTTGCATAAGACTTCTTTTGAAATTTCTATGTCACTTACCACTATCACTACATTGAAGTAAGTTTTTTGTCAAGATAAATGCAAAATATGAGGTACATTAAGAGAGTTTTCGGAAGTTTATTCAAAAACGGTACAGTTTCACAGAAATTTCAAGTGGTAAACAAGTTTTAACTTAAATTGAGGTACTAAAAAAATAAACAAAAGTACAAAATTCTCAAAGGTAAAGAAATAACATGCAGTTTTTATCAACACTACCAGTGTTTAACCCATTTTAAAAGGATCCCCAAATTTCAAAATGAGTTTTAAATGACCGTGTTTATTACCTTTATTGATTGCACAAATTTCATGATGGTTGGACAAAACATTTGGTAAATATATACGATTACGTGTTTTTAGTCTACCTGCTTAAAGGCCATTATTTCAAAAGGGGGCACTTTTTCAAAAGACTGTTTTAGCAGAATGTCTTGGTTTTTTCACAGCTATTTGTCATATCAAAAAAAAACAAACTGTAGAAATCAAATTGCAAATAACTATCTCATTTTCTGACGTTTTTTTTTAGAGCTTCACCAAAAAATGGAGCTTAAAATAATAATAGAAGAATTTGCGCGCATGAATTTGGAATTTTTAAAACTGAAGCGCCCACCAGAGAGCTTATGTGGGTTCAACCAAGGTCGTTTGAAGAGCGAATCATGGGGCGACGATTTTATCAAAGCATGTTTACTTCCGTTCATTTCTTTGCTACCGTCTGATCAACATTTAATACACGATTTAGCAGCGATTTACGTGCAAACTTCAGCTGATATAAAAAGAATTATTTTGAGACTATTAGAGACCCCTATAAGGTCAATGGGAATGGAGTCTTTTGAGCTCTTAAAATTGGTTGAAACATGTCCTAAAGGGTCGGAGACTTTAGTAACTAGAGTGATCCATATTTTGACGGATAAAGAACCCCCTAGTTCGAAATTAGTGCAAATAGTTCGCGATTTGTATAATTCTAGAGTTTCCGATGTCAGATTTTTAATACCTGTTTTAAATGGACTGTCCAAAAAAGAGGTAAGTATTTCTTTTCTACAAGGTGTCTAAAAAATGGCGCATAAACGCGATGGTACGCTCTGGGGGCATTCTCAGGGATCTCTAGAAAATTGTCAAAAAAATCCATCTGTTATATTCATCGAGAAAAATGCGAACAAAGTTGCATAAGTTCGGCAACACAGTTTGTAAAATACATATATTTTTGCATTAGATCATATTGACATTGTTGTCAGCTTCATTTCATGAAATTTTTGTATAATTAAATTGGTTATAAAAATGTACCACGACGATTTAAAAAATAAACAAATGGTAAAATAATTTTAGATATATTGTGCCTTTGTTTTTTCGCCATTTCTTTCGTTAATATGTACTGTTATCTTCAAGCTATAAGCGTTTAAAGTTTCGCACTTTGGTGCCTCATATCTCCGAGGGTATATGAGATTTTTAGCAATTTTCTGTGGGTCCCTAGACATGCCCCAACAACGTACCATCGCGTTTATGCGCCATTTTTTGGACACCCTGTATATTCTTTGTAGTTCGTTCGCATAGCGACGAATTTCATGAAAATCGTTCACGTTAACTTATAGCTACGAATTTGGAATACATTTTGCTGACCACATTTAAAAAATATTTGGCAAAAAAGGTTATTGTAGTGTGTTCGATTTCTGAAATAATGTGGCTTTAATAATTAAAAATTAGATGTAACACCCTTAACTAGGCTTTTTTCCAAATTTTAATAGGCAGCCAGGCTACTTTTTTAGTTCTCTTTAACTTGTAACTTAGAAAAAAGGCCTCACAAATATTGAGCAAAAGTAGTGCGTTCTAAGGAAGAATACATTTTATCTCGCGTCTTTTTACACAGAACAGGAATTAATTTCGTTGTGCTAAATTAACTCCCTATTTTTGCTCAATATTTGTGAGGCCCTTTTTCTAAGTTACCAAAATACAAAATAAAAAAAATTCTTTATAAATGAGAAGAACTAATGAATAGTAGCCTGGCTGCCTATCAAAATTTTGCAAAAAACCTAGTAAGGGTGTTAAGACTAATTCTTAATTATTGAAGCCCTATTATTTCAGAAATGGGGCACACTACGATAGCCATTTTTGGCAAGTATATTTAAAATGTGATCAGCAAGCTGCATGCCAAATTTCAAAGCTCTAAGTTAACGTAACGATTTATTAAACATATTTCTTTTTAGGTTTTGTCAGCACTGCCAAAATTGGTAAAATTAAACCCTGTAGTTGTAAAAGAGGTCTTTAATCGTTTATTGGGGCTACATGGGGAATCCCCAGTTACCCCAACTGAATTAATGGTAGCCCTACATATCATAGACCCTAGTAAAGCAGATCTAAAAATGATTATTAAAGCTACTTCAATGTGTCTGCAAGAAAAACATGTAAGAATGCCTTTAAAAAACAAATTTCTTATTCAACAATGTTTTTTTCTAATATCAAAAATTTCCAATTAATTTCTTAAATAGGTTTTTACACAAGAAGTAATGGCAGTTGTTTTGCAACAATTAATGGAACAAACACCACTACCAACATTATTAATGCGAACCGTAATTCAGGCTTTAGGAAGTTATCCCAGATTATCAGGATTTGTTATGAATATTCTGCAAAGACTTATTCTAAAACAGGTAAGTTAAATCTTAAAGGAGAATGTCGCGAAGCATAGAAACTGTGGTCATGTAATGTTGGTTGCCTAAAATCAACAAAAAACACCACTTTCTGGTCATTGCTCAGTGGATTTATAAGAGTTAACTTTAATTAAAATTTGTGCTTACCAGCAACATAAATAAACAAAGCACAAGTTGACACATTCTAAAGGTCCATCAATAAGCGTTTAAATACAGAATTTTGGCAATTTAAAATTCAAAAATAGGTGCTTCTAAAATGCCAAAATTCTGTATTTAAACGCTTATTAGTGGACCTTTAGAATATGTCAACTTGTGCTTTGTTTATTTATGTTGCTGGTAAGCACAATTTTTAATTAAAATTAACTCTTATAAACCCACTGAGCAACGATCAGAAAGTGTTGTTTCTTGTTGATTTTAGGCAACCAACATTACATAACCAGTTTATATGCTTCGCGACATTAGTGCCTATTCTGTATAACAAATGTTAAATTTTAACCCATATGTCACAATTTTAAATTAATATTTTAATACGAAATCCTGTTTGGAATACTTTAATTTTTAGAATACTTTAAGATTTTTAACAATCTTAATTCATTTCAAAAATTAATATTTGGTTAAAATTTAACTTTTGTCATACAAAATAGACACTATTCCCTGTTAAAATTTAAAATTCGCGCCAAACTTTACTCCCACTCTTCACTTTAATCAAGTCATGCGCACATATTAAACAGCTGTGTTTGACACCAAGTGCTACCAACCTAAAACAAACTCATAAAATTCCCCTGCTCTTCTTTAAAATAGGTTTGGAAACAAAAAGTGGTATGGGAAGGCTTTATAAAATGCTGTCAACGCACAAAGCCCCAAAGTTTCGCTGTCTTGCTCCAACTTCCAGCCCCTCAGTTAATGGAAGCCCTAACAATCTGCGGGGAGCTCCGTGAGCCCCTTAGGGAGCACTTAATGTCTTTATCTGAGCAACAAAGGGGCCATATTCCTTCAGCAGTGACAGAAGTAGTATTGGGGCCCTACCAGCCCCCTCCGGTCATGGTCCCCATGCCTGCACCAGTGCCGGACCCGGGTCTTATGATGGGGGGGCCGCCTATTATGGGAATTCCTGAGCAGGTATGTTTTTTAAAGATAATGAGTGTTTTTTGGGTTTTTTTTAAATTTTTTTGTTTTTAGATGCAAATGGGGCCACCGCAAACGATGGATTTGGAGCCCTTGCCCCCTGGAATGGATTAGAAGTAATAAAAAAATAAAATAAATATGATTTAAGCGTACATTTTTGTAATAAAGTGTCTTTTAATTATGTTACAAAATTAAAAAAATAACCCAAAATACAATTTTATTTGATTTTTTTTTGTTATATAATTGTTACACATTCTATAAGATATTCTTCGCAGTAGATGATTAAAAAGGTGCATTTTTTATTTTCTTAAAAAAAAACGTAAAACTTATTTTTTTTTGCAAACGGTTGGGTATACAAAAAAATTGGTAGATGCTTTTTTATAGTAAAAAATACAATCTTTAATTTTATTAAGAATATTTTTTTTCGTAAAATTAATATTAACCGAATTATGAATTTTTTTCATCTTTGGGGGTGGTTTCTACCCTCTATTTATTATTTGATTTCTTTCAAAAACAATAGGGCTCTTCCCCCAAACGAGATTGATTTTTGCACCAAATCTCAAATCAATTGAATAAACCGTTCTTCAGTTATCGTGATAAGAAGTTTCGTTACAGACAGACGGACAAAAAATAAGTCTTAAAAAGTCATCAAACAAACGGATCTGCAAAAATGTTTGCTCTAGGATAAATTCTAACGATTTTAAAGAAGGTCCGACCAAATGCAATATACTCTTTGACTTTGTCTGCAAAGTGTATAATAACAAAAACGTTACTGCCAAATAACCGAAATGCACTTTTTTAGTTTTTTAAAAGTAACAGAAAAACGGTTAGAGATCTGCTTGCGAGAGATTAATAGGCATTAAAATAGGCAAGTTTGCCCTATTTAGCCGATCTTGAATCTAGAAAATAAGCGAGATCCTAATGGTGGCCCGAAAATTTGCGACACCCTGTAGCAAAAATATGCCATTTTAAAAACAAATTCATAGAGCAAAAAATATTACACAAAATCTTGACTAATAAATTTCTTGAAAATAATGTTTGCTAAATTTTTTTATTCTGCATCCAAAGTTTGCAATCAAAAACTTTATAAAATCAGCCCATTTAAAAGTTACGCCACTGGCAGTAGTTCAAATGATCTTGCGCACAAAGTGTGCGCAATAGTTTCGCGACCCAACTCTGGAAAAAGTTTATTTCCATAATTTTTTATTTATTTATAAGCTACATGACCTTACAATTCACCTGCATTATAACGAATGCAAGTTATTAATTCAACTTGTAAATATTTACGACTTGTTACTCGTTTTTAACTTATTAAAAAAGTTATTTCAAGGCATTTAAAAAGTTAACGTACAAAAGTAAGTCCTACGTGACTTTAAACTTATATACTATGGCTGGTAAGTTTATTTTTTTATTGTTCTAGTTTGTATTCAACGTAAAACTAATTAACATAACAGTTTAAAGTGTTTAACATAAGTAAAAATGCAAGTGTCTTTTGTAGGCAATCCGTACGATAAATACTTAAAAACCCTCAATTTGGGGGATAAACAACTTAAATACTACGACTTGGCAGCATTAGGGGGCAAATATGGTAAGATTTTAACCCCGCCAAGCCCCAAAATATTACATTTTCCTTCCAGAACGACTACCGTACTCAATTAGAATTTTATTGGAGTCAGCAGTAAGAAATTGCGATAATTTTCAAGTTCTTGAGAACGATGTCGAAAAAATCTTAAACTGGGAGCATAATCAGGGGGTTATTGGTGGAATTGAAGTCCCTTTCAAGCCCGCACGAGTTATCCTACAGGTATTTACCATAAATTGTGTTTTAACCCCACTTTTATAGGTTATATTTGTTCTTGTAGGATTTTACGGGTGTTCCTGCTGTAGTTGATTTTGCCGCTATGCGAGACGCAATTAAAGAACTAGGTGGTGATCCGCAAAAAATCAACCCTGTTTGCCCTGCTGATTTGGTTATTGATCATTCTGTTCAGGTTGATTTCGTTAGAACGTAAGTTTTAGGTTAAAATCAATTAAAAACTGAGTTGTTTTGTTTATCGTAGCGTGCTTTGGGAATTTATCAGTGTTTTGTTTTAGAGAGGACGCCTTGCAAAAAAATGAAGATTTGGAATTTGAACGTAATAAAGAGAGATTCATGTTTCTAAAGGTAATTTCGTGCTAAATATTAAGAAATTAAGTGTTTTTAGTTGAATTTTTAATCGTTTTAATGCCGTGTTGTGAAATTTCAACGTAAATTGCGATAACCTTATTGTAAAAGTGTTTAAAGTGGTGATAAAAATGTGTTTTTTGTTGCAGTGGGGGGCCAAAGCGTTTGATAACATGTTAATTGTGCCCCCTGGAAGTGGAATAGTGCATCAGGTCAACTTGGAATACTTAGCAAGAGTGGTTTTTACTGGAAAAAATGATTCAGTTTTGTATCCTGACACAGTGGTAAGTACCCCCTAAAAAGCCCCCTCATTTAATTTTGGCGCTGTTTTTTTGCTAATTTACCCCTTCCCACTTGTTTATTTCACATTTTTCTAAACAATTTGGGTTAAGTAAGTAAAATATGAGTGGTATTTATAGTACAGTCAATCTGTTCTCTAAATAATGAGGGTACATCGACAAAATTCCGGTTAGGGCCGCCTTTTTTAAATGATGTAACTGGATGTCCAAAGAGTAAAACCCCAAATTGGCGTAGATCTACCTATTGCAGAAACGTAGTTATGGCCCCCAAAGGGCCCCCTTTAATTCATCACAGTGGAACTGCAGCAAATTTTGAAAATAGATGTCAAATAAGGTTTTAAAAAGATTTTTATATAAAAAAAATCCCTAAAAAATTCCTTAACCCCCTAAATAGCCTCCAAAGAGTAATAACCAATCATGTTGGATTTACACCAAATTTGCAGATAGATGCATAGTTGTTAGATGCTTAAAAATATTTCCTTATGACTTTTTTTCAAAAAATAATTCCTTCACCCCATAAACAAAGGGCGCTTTTAAGGGGGGTATAGCAGTTTTTTTCAATAAAAGTTATTAATAAATATTTTTTTGTATCTCATTTTACATCTATCTGCAAAATTTGGTGTAAATCCAACGTCATTGGTTATTAGACTTTGGGGGCTATTTAGGGGATGAAGGATTTTTTTAGAGATTTTTATTTAATAAAAATCTTTTTTAAACCTTATTTGACATCTAATTGCAAAATTTGGTGCAGTTCCACCGTGGTGAATTAAAGGGGGCCCTTGGGGGGGCATAACTCCGTTTTTGTAATAGGTAGATATACGCCAATTTGGGGTTTTACTCTTTGGACATCCAGTTACATCATATAAAAAAGGAGGCCCTACCAGGAATTTTGTTGATGTCCACATACGGATTGACTGTACTAGTGGTATTTAAGGGGCTTTTTATAATTTTAGGTTGGGACTGATTCTCACACGACTATGATAAACGGTTTGGGGGTTTTAGGCTGGGGGGTTGGTGGAATAGAAGCAGAAGCTGTCATGTTGGGGCAGTCTATAAGTATGTTGCTACCCCAAGTTGTAGGGTACCGGTTACATGGTTCATTAGGGCAATATGTCACTTCTACTGATTTGGTTTTAACAATTACCAAGGTTAGTATATTTTTATTTAAAGAGAGCCCCCTGCTTTGACGATTTAATATATATTAAATTTGGACCAGACATCCATCTAACTGCAAGAACAGAATATGAAAAATGTGAAATGCAGCGTTCTAAGCAGTGTACAGCTGTTTCAGGATGTTTGTCCCTCATCAGCACTGCGCAGGCCCTGCCTACATCTCCCATTAATTATATGAATGCTTGTCGTATATGTAGCTAGCGAGTGGATAATTCTTACAGAGAGATGTATCTTAGGAGAACCTTTTTTATAAAGGGAAAACCACTGTTTCTTAAATTTTGATAATTTCGAAAATTACACTTAATATATTAAATTGTCTGAGGCCCCCTCTAATAAAAAAGTGCAGTTTTTTTTTTTAAATTTACGTAGAAGGTTGCGAAGCATAGAAACTGTGGTTATGTAATGTTGGTTGCCAAAAATCCAAAAAAAAGAGCACTTTCTGGTCATTGCTCAGTGGGTTCATAAGACTTAATTTTAATTAAAAATTGTGCTTACCTGCAACATAAATAAACAAAGCACAAGTTGACATATTCTAAAGGTCCATTAATAAGCGTTTAAATACAGAATTTTAGCAATTTATGATGCAAAAAAGGTGCTTTTAAATTGTCAGACTTCTGTATTTAAACGCTTATTGATGGAACTTAAAAATATGTCAACTTGTGCTTTGTTTATTTATGTTGCTGGTAAGCACATTTTATAATTAAAATTAACTCTTATAAATCCACTGAGCAATAACCAGAAAGTGCTGTTTTTTGTTGATTTTAAGCAACTAACATTACATAACTACAGTTTCTATGCTTCGCGACATTCTCCTTTATGCTTAAATAGGTGTTTCTTTTGTGTTTTTTTTTGTAGCATTTACGACAATTAGGGGTGGTAGGGAAATTTGTTGAGTTTTTTGGACCTGGCGTATCTGCTCTTTCGATAGCGGATAGGGCTACAATTGCTAATATGTGCCCCGAATATGGGGCCACTGTTGGATTTTTTCCTGTGGATGAGAATTCTTTGAAGTATCTTGTTCAAACTAGTAAGTTTTCCATTTTTTTTTTATTTCTTAAAATGCATTTATAAAACAAATTTAGCAAGAAATGCTTTTTAATTGATTTAATTAAGCAAATAAAATATTAAAAACCAGTATAACAAGACTAGTTTTACAATGCACAATTCGCAGAATAATGTTTTTTACAATATTTTAAATAAAACCAAAAATTGGCAGAAAAACGCAATAATGCGTTTTTGGGGCATGCCTAGGGATTACATTTTACAAACCATTTTTTTATGCGTCTCAATTACCATATTAACGTTTTAAAATTATCAAAAGAAAAATCCACCCAGTCCCACATAATTTTTTTGGTGCCATATTTGGTCATTTTCCACAGCTGCCTGGTAGAACAGGAGTGCAAATATACTGCTCATATTTTTTTATAAAAAGATGTGTCCATTGTCAACTAAAAACTACTACTAATTTTAATCTTCCAAGAATTCAAAATATGATTCGATCTTGTTTAAATTTAACGTACTTGGTAACATTTTAAAAGCATTGCTGTTTCTAAAAGAAGTTAAATCACAAACAAAATTAGTTTTTTTATGCATCTCAATTAGCACATTAACATTTTAAAGTAATCAAAAAAATCTACCCAGTCCCACATAGCTTTTTTGGACCTAAACTTGGTCATTTTCCATAGTTTGAGGTACTTACTAGTAGAGAAGGAGTGTAAATATGCAGCTCCTGATTTTTTAATAAAAAGAAGTGTCCATTGTCAACTTAAAATTACTACCAATTTTAATCTTTCGAAGTCGAAAAATCCTAAAATTCAATTTTCAGTCTAAGACAAGAAAAAATATTAAAAAACGAAAAATTGTTTTTTTTTCTCACCTTCACCATGGGTAAGGATTGTACCCACCAAATATAAAACAAATCAAATAATAGCAACTATGATTCGGTGATTTTATAAGGACACAACAATGTCAATCAAATAATTAAAATCTAATGCAAAAATGTATGATCAAGAATCTAGATGAGTTTTTAAGATGTCTTTTCGCAATCAGTGTTGCCGAACTTATGCAACTTTGTTCGCATTTTCCTCCATGAATATAACAGATGGATTTTTTTTTAAATTTTTCTAGGGGTCCCTGAGAATGCCCCAACAACGTACTTTCGTGCACATTAAATTTAAAACGATCAATTTATACATTGTAAATATGGTCAAAATAGTGACTTAAACATCTCAAGTTTTATGCGAAGTGGACATTAACAAGAAACCTTTCTCTGATGTTTTTCGTAGATTGGAGCTTTATTGTTATCCTAAAACAAATTATTTAAAAAAGGAAATATCTTCTTACTATTTTACTCGCCGGCAGCATATTTTACATAATTTATTTTAATAAAAAACATTTGACGCATTTGTTGTCAGAATAACATTCGAAAACTGACATAAAAACAGCCCTTTACAATAGAGTAAAATTCAAAAAATCAAGGTGGCTGATAAAAAATCGTTTTAAATTCCATGTCCACGATAGTACCATTTCGTTTATCCGCCAATTTTTGGACACTTTGTAGAATAAATGCACCATTGTGGGACAACGTTACCCAGTGATGAAAAAAATAAAACACATCTACTAGATAATGTTTGCCCAACAATAATACACATTTTTTGTTTCTCTTCTATTTTTTTTTGTGTCTTTTTTTTCCTATATTTTTTGTCTTACATTTTTTACCTTCTATTTTGTTCTTGCTTTTTTTTAGATCGTTCTCAAGAACAGGTTAAACTTATAGAATCGTACTTAAGGGCAACAAAACAACTAAGAGATTATAATGACGAAACTAGTGAGCCGATTTTCAGTGAAACTGTCTCATTAGATTTGGCAACAGTGGTCTCGTCAGTCAGTGGGCCTAAAAGACCAAATGATAGAGTTTCTGTGACAGATATGAAGGCAGATTTTATGTCGTGTCTAACCAATAAGGTATGTTGGTCAAAAAAAAATCTTTTCTATGCTGTCGAATGAATAAAATAATCTAAATAGTATATTAAAACATAGAGTTTTATAAGGAACGTTTTTTAGCACGTTAAAAATTGCTAAAAAACGCCTTGTAAAACTAGTTTTTTATACTATTTTTTATATTTGCTTCATTTAATTTATTAAAAAACATTTTTAATTTAAATTAAAACCTTAACTTAAAATTCTATTTTTATTGGATTGGCATCATTGCCATTTTAAAGCAAAAGGTAAATTTAGGTCAGACATATTGAATAATGACATTTGCAAACTTAACTCACTTAATACTGAATGAATAGGCGTTTTTGAGAAAATGTAACCGTTGATATCGTTTCTCCAATTCTTCTAGTTATTCTCTTTAGTCTCTACAAAAGAGACTATGTCCCCTGATAGTTTACAATAGTAAAATTTGGAAATAAAAAGTACCTTGCAAGGAAAGAATTCCTCTTTTTGCATCTGGAAAACCACCCTTATAAAATAAAATGTTGGGTTTAATAATGAAGCAATTCAGGAATCTTTAAAAACCAAATTTTGAGTTTCATAATGTGCTTATTATAGAACGTAAATATAATTGTTTTGTGGTTAAAAATAAACACAGGATGATTTTTACCCGGTGATTTATTTAAATTAAAAACACATGAGTAAAAATCACCTAATGTTAATTTTTTTTAGTTTTAAAAATTTCCCTTAAAAAACCAAATTTAATTTTTTTGCCAAAAAATTATGAGATTGTTTTTTGCAATATAACAACGGGACAAACTCTACCCAGTGATTGTTTAAACAATTACAATAACCGAGTTAAGTTTATCTCGCCGTAAATATTAAAAAAAAAAAATTCCATTACAAAAAAAAAGTTTTTTCGAGAGTTTCCCCAAAATTCGCATTTTTTTAATCTGATGCTTTGTTCAATTGTCAAAAAAGGCAACTAAGGCTGTGATACGATTAAAAAACAAATCACACCAATAGTTCCTTATTTGAAAATTGACCCAAAATTTATCCAAAAAGATCTTGTTAAAAAAATTTGAAAAATCACAAATTTTAAAAAAATACCTTTGGACAAAAAAAAATGTTGCAGTGTCTCAGACATTTTTCTTTGCTGAATCTAGCTTTATGATTTAAAAAAACATCATAAGTTAGATCACCAAAGAAAAATATAAAAGACTAAAAATGTCTTGTAAAATTCACAATTTGCACTTTTGGTTATTTTCTGTGTTATTTTGCAACTTCTTAAATTCACGAGGGTTCTAACTATACTAATTTTAAAACGGCAGTTATCGAACTATTTATCCATTTTTAAAAATGCCCCCACTTCTTTCTAAAATATAAAGCCCTATCACTTATCAACAATTGTTATTGAATAGGTTTTAATAATTACCCTTAATCACTACTGATTTTTAATTATCATATTTCTTATGAATTAAATTTCTACCTGCCCAAGAGATTAGGCTATTTCCTGCCATTGGAATAATACCAATTGCTAATAAAAGTTTATTTTTGTAGACAGAAATTAACAGACTAATTATTGTACATTTTGTTTTGTTAGGACTTTTGTAAATTTGGATTTAACTTGTCGAAAATTTATTATACATGGTGTCCAAAAAATGGCGCATAAACGCGATGGTACGTTGTTGGGGCATGTCTAGGGAGCCCCAGAAAATTGTTAAAAAAAATCTATCTCATATACCCTCGGAGATATGTTGCCCCAAAGTGCGAAACTTTAAATGCTTATATCTTGAATATAACAGCCCATATTAACGAAACAAATGGTTTAATACAAAGCTACAGTATATCTTAAACCATTCAACCATTTGTTTTTTTATTAAATGGTCGAATTACATTTTTATAATTAATTTAATTTTACAAAACAACGACAATAAAATCTAATGCAAAAGTGTATGATCAAGAGTCATAGATGGCATTTTTAGACTTATAGATGGGATTTTTAGATGTATTTTCCTAAATTGTGTTGCCGAATTTAACAGATAGATTTTTTTTTACAATTTTCTAGGGATCTCTGAGAATGCCCCAAGAGCGTACCATCGCGTTTATGCGCCATTTTTTGGACACCCTGTAGATAATGTGTTCTAAGATAAAATCATTTGCCTAAAACTATGTTTTTGGTTTAATGCAACCCGATTTTTTTCAAGTCCTTTCGTTTTTTTTGCAAGAGCTCATCAAAGTTGACTAAATTTAAAAAATCTCTAAAATGCACAAGAAATAAAAATTTCTTTTCGATTTTAACAAAACTTATTTTGTAGACTACTTTTATACCGTAGATTACAAATCTGCATTTGAATATTTTCTTAAAATTTTATTTCTTTAATGAGAACACTTTAAAGAAAATCGAATGTACCTTTTAAAATTGTCTTTGAAAGCTCATAGCAATAAAACTAAAAACGCTACAAATATTTAAATGCCAGATTCGGATTCAGCAGCTCGTTTTACATAAGCATGCAATTTTTCATTTATGACAAAAATTATTTGTGGCCGTGGCAATAAATAAACTAAAAATATTTAGATCTTCCACATAGTAAAAAAAATCGTTCACGTTAACTTAGAGCTTTGAAATTTGACATGCAGCTTGCTGATCACATTTTAAACAAATTTGCCTTTTATTTTTTGTCGGTCTGTCTGTAACGAAATTTGTGACCACCATAACTCAAGAACGGTTTATCGGATCGACTTGAGATTTAACACAAAAATCAATCCAATTTAGAGGAAGAGCCCTATTGTTTTTGGAAAAAATCAAGTAATAAATAGAGGGTTAAAAACACCCCCAAAGTAGAAAAAAAAATCATATTTTCGTTAATACCAACTTTATGAAAAAAAATATTCTTAATAAAATTAAAGATTGTATTTTTTCCTATAAAAAAGCATTTGGTAATTTTTTTGTATCCCTACCCGTTTACAAAAAAAAATAAGTTATACGTTGTTTTCAATAAAATAAAAAATGCACCTTTTTAATCATCTACTGCGAAGAGTATCATATAGAATGTGTAACAATTATATAAAAATAAAAAAATAGTCATAAAAAATGAGCTATCTGCGAAGTTTTACTTTTTAAATGATCTATCCCTGTCACTGATCTAACCCGCTCTTGTTTTTTTTCTAATTTTCTCGCATTTTTTACAGGTTGGTTTCAAAGGTTTCGGTCTTCCAGACTCAAAAGTAACAGCTACTTCTAAATTCATGTACGATGGCACACAATACTTACTAAAACATGGAAGTGTGGTAATCGCGGCTATAACTTCTTGCACCAATACTTCAAATCCAAGTGTAATGCTAGGAGCTGGTCTTTTGGCCAAAAAAGCAGTTGCAGCGGGGCTAAAAGTGCCCCCTTACATCAAAACGAGTCTTTCTCCGGGCTCAGGCGTTGTTACTTATTATTTAAGGGAGTCTGGAGTCATTCCTGCGTTAGAACAACTTGGATTCAACGTTGTAGGTAAGAAAAATGTTTGTTTTTGCCGTTTCTAGGAAAAAAATGTACAAAATAACCTTTAGAGGGCAAGTAGAGGTCAAAAAAAGAAGAAATTTCATAATTTTAAAGATGTAACTGCAGGCGCCCTCTGTAATTGGTCCATGAGCCAAAACTAAACTGCATATCTTTCAGATTTAGAGTTTTGTCGTCGTTTTGAGCTTTAAATGGCTAAAATCGGACATAAACTAAGAGAGTTACGGACATTTGAAAAATTATTGCACTTCAAGGTTACCCAAGGTCATTTTTTAAACTTGCCATATCTCAGCTATCTTACAACCGATTTTGATAATTTAAAAACCAAAACATTGCCTTAAGTCTATATCCGCAAATTCTAGTGTAATATGTAACAGCTGGCGTCCTCTGTTAATGGTCCATATCCCAATATTAAACACAATATCTTTCAGATTTAGACTCTTTTAATTTTTTGGAGCTTTAAATCACTAAAATCGGACATAAACTAAGCGAGTTATGGATATTTGAAAAATTATTGCACTTCCAAAGTTACCCAAGGTCATTTTTTTAAACTTGCCATATCTCAGTTATCTTACATCCGATATTGATGATTTAAAAACCAAAACATTGCCTTAAGTCTATATTTTCAAATTCTAGCGTTACATTTAAGAATGTGACAGCTGGCGCCCTCTGTAAATGGTCCATATGCCAAGATTAAACACAATATCTTTCAAATTTGGACTTTTGTCTTTGATTTGAGTTTTAAATGGCTAAAATCGGACATAAACGAAGCGAGTTGTGGGTATTTGAAAAATTATTGCACTCCAAGGTTAACCAAGGTCATTTTTTAAACTTGCCATATCTCAGCCACTTACATCCGATTTTGATAATTTAAAAACCAAAACATTGCCTTAAATCCATATTCGCAAATTCTAGCGTAATATTTAAGAATGTAACAGCTGGTGCCCTCTGCCAATGGTCCATATGTCAAGGTTAAACATTATATCCTTCAGATTTAGACTTTTTTCTTCGTTTTGAACTTTAAATGACTAAAATCGGACATAAACTAAGAGAGTTATGGACATTCGAAAATTTTTTGCACTTCAAGGTTATCCAAGGTCATTTTTTAAACTTGCCAGATCTCAGCTATTTTACATTCGATTTTGATGATTTAAAAACCAAAACATTGCCTAAAGTCTATATCCGCAAATTCTAGCGTAACATTTACGAATGTAACAGCTGGCTCCCTCTGTAAATGGTATTAAACACAATATCTTTCAAATTTGGAGTTTTTTCGTGGTTGTGAGCTTTAAATGGCTAAAATCGAACATTAATTAAGCGAGTTGTGGGTATTTGAAATATTATTGTACTTGAAGGTTATCCAAGGTCATTTTTTAAATTTGCCATATCTCAGCTAACTTACATCCTATTTTGATGATTTAAAAATCAAAACATTGCCTTAAGTCTATATCTGCAAATTCTAGCGTAATATGTAGGAATGTAACAGCTGGCGCCCTCTGCCAATGGTCCATATGTCAAGGTTAAACATTATATCTTTCAGATTTGGACTTTTGTCTTCGATTTGAGTTTTAAATGGCTAAAATCGGACATAAACTAAGCGAGTTATGGGTATTTCAAAAATTATTGCACTTCAAGGTTATCCAAGGTCATTTTTTAAACTTGTCATATCTCAGCTAACTTACATCCGATTTTGATGATTTAAAAACCAAAACATTGCCTTAAGTTTATATCCGCAAATTCTAGCATAACATTGAAGAATGTAACAGCTGGTGCCCTCTATAAATAATCCATGAGCCAAGATTAAACACAATATCTTTCAGATTTGGACTTTTTTCTTCGTTTCGAGCTTTAAATGGCCAAAATCGAACATAAACTAAGCGAGATATGGACATTTGAAAAATTATTGCACTTTCAAGGTTATCCAATGTAATTTTTAAACTTGTCATATCTCAGCTTTCTTGCATCCGATTTTTATGATTTAAAAACCAAAACATTGCCCAAAGTCTATATTCGCAATTTTTTAGGATAACATTTAAGAATGTAACAGCTGGTGCCCTCTGCCAATGGTCCATGTACCAATATTAAACACAATATCTTGCAGATTTAGACTTTTTTCTTCGTTTCGAGTTTTAAATGGCTAAAATCGGACATAAACTAATCGAGATATGAACATTTAAAAAATAATTGTACTTGAAGGTTATCCAAGGTCATTTTTTAAACTTGTCATATCTCAGCTATCTTACATCCGATTTTATTGATTTAAAAACCAAAACATTGCCTTATGTCTATATTTGCAAATTCTAGCGTAATGTTTAAGAATGCAACAGCTGGCTCCCTCTGTAATTGGTCCATAAGCCGAAATTAAACTCAATATCTTTCAAATTTGGACTTTTTTCTTCGTTTTAAGCTTTAAATGACTTAAATCGGACATAAGCTAAGCGAGTTATGGATGTTTAAAAAATTATTGCACTTTAAGGTCACCCAAGGTCATTTTTTAAACTTGCCATATCTCAGCTATCTTACATCCGATTTTGATAATTTAAAAAACAAAACATTGTCTTAAGTCTATATCCGCAAATTTTAGCGTAAAATTTAAAAATGTAACAGCTGGTGCCCTCTGCCAATGGCCCATATCCCAATATTAAACAACATTTCTTTCAGGTTTAGACTCTTTTTTTCGTTTTGAGCTTTAAATGGCTAAAATCGGACAAAAACTAAGCGATTTATGGACATTTGAAAAATTATTGCACTTCAAGGTTACCTAAGGTCATTTTTTAAACATGCCATATCTCAGCTATCTTTTATCCGATTTTAATGATTTAAAAACTAAAAGATTGCCTTATGTCTATATCTGCACATTCTAGCGTAATATTTTTGGTTAAATTTACGAAAAATGAAATATTTTAGGTTATGGGTGCATGACCTGCATCGGGAACAGTGGAGGCATAGACGAAAATATCGTAAACGCCATAGAACAAAATGACTTAGTTTGTTGTGGCGTTTTATCTGGAAATCGTAACTTTGAGGGGCGGATTCACCCTAATACGAGGGCTAATTATTTAGCCAGTCCTTTATTAGTTATAGCCTATGCTATAGCTGGAACTGTGGACATTGATTTTGAAGTAGAACCTCTAGGAAAAAGGCAAGACGGATCTCCGGTCTTTTTAAGGGACATTTGGCCTACCAGAAATGACATTCATGAAGTTGAACAAAAACATGTTATTCCTGCTATGTTTCAAGAAGTTTATGCCAGAATTCAGACAGGTAAGTGTTTTGTTTTAAGGTTAAAATTACTATCCATTTGCAATTAAAAAAAAAACAGAGCAGGCGAGCCATAGGGTGACAGATTTTACCCTATATATTGTCATTAATGTCACTTGTGTTTGCTGGTTATGTAAGAAAGTCAAAAAAATTAAAAAATGCATTTAAAAACATGTTCAGGGCATCTGAATTAAAAACAATGGTCTCAACATATACAGAAGTATTTATTTTTTTATTAAATTACTTTATTGTGCACTAATCATTAAACCATTTAAAAGTATACACAAAATAAGAATGATTTATGTAAGTACTCACTGTTAAGAAGCCCTTTTAGGTATCATAGGATAAATTAGCACTTTTACAAAAATGTCTACAATTTTCTTTATAAATTCTTACATCTCAAGCAAAAATTGTTTCTTTTTTCCCATTTTTACGCCTGTTTTATATTACTGTCATATTATTTTTGGCATATTTCAATTTTTAATGACAGCAAATTAGAAATGTAATGCCAACTTTGAGGAAAATTCAACTTTTCAAAAAAAATATTCTAATTTTTATAGGTGACTCTGTTTTTTCTTAAACTGTGAATGGATAGTATTTTAAGGCTTGATAGATAATTTT
The DNA here is from genome assembly GCA_963920755.1 of Cartodere bifasciata. Classification (NCBI taxonomy): domain Eukaryota; kingdom Metazoa; phylum Arthropoda; class Insecta; order Coleoptera; family Latridiidae; genus Cartodere; species Cartodere bifasciata. The sequence continues at coordinate 21,298,356 of OY987195.1, read as the reverse complement.
TTACCTTGCAAAAAATATACAACAGACAGATTTTTTATATGTGCGGTTAGAACATCTATTCAGGAAGCTAAATCCACAAAATGCACACAAATAAGAGTTTATGGTTGACGTGGAAGCCCCCCAAAAAGCCCCCTTTAATTTTCAACATTAGACCACGACGGATCTGCACCAATTTTACAAATAGGTGCTATAAGATCAGGGGCGGATGGGAAGCACTTGACCGGCCCTGGAAAATATGTATGCCGGCCCAAATTTGCGCCGCAGGCGAAATTTTTTTGGTTAAAATACGAACAAACTAAGAAATTATTTTAAACGACTGGGCCTTACCGGCCCAAAGTACGGTGGCCCTTCTGGAAATTTCCAGAACTTCAGATGGGCCCATCCGCCCCTGTATAAGATTTTAAAAAGTATTTTGGCAAAATTGTTGCACTTAAAAATTGCTCCCCCCCCTAAATGGCCCCCGAAGAGTATTTAATCATGTGGGATTTACACTGAATTTTAAATATACATAGATGCAAATGTTTTTACAACTAATACTTTTTTTCTAAACAAAAATTCCTTTATTCAAGGGAACCCTTAGAGGGGTAGAGACATGTTTCTAAAAAAAAACTACTAAGTATTTTCTTAAAATTTTATTTGGATCGATTTGCAAAGTTTGGCGTAAATCCAATATGATTGAATATTATTCTTTAGGGGCCATTTAGGGGGCGAAGAAGTTTTTTTAGAGAAATAATTTTTCTTATGTCTATTTGTAAAATTTGATGCAGATTTATCGTGATCTAATGTTGCAAATTAAAGCGGGCCTTCTGGGGGGCTACCACGCCAACCCTAAATTCTTATTAGTGTGCATTTTGTGGATTTATCTTCCTGAATAAATGTTCTAACCGCACATATAAAAATCTGACTGTTGTACATTTTTTGCAAAGTTAAAAATTATCTATCCTGTCTTATTTGCCATCACTCCAAGTTACTCTATTTTAATTTATTATTTTAGGTTCAGAAAGTTGGCAAACTCTTAATGCCCCCTCAGGGAAAATTTACCCCTGGTCTACCACTTCAACATACATTAAAAGGCCCCCATTTTTTGAGGGCATGACTAAATCTTTGCCCCCTCGTCGGCCGATTTCATCAGCGCGATGTTTACTATTTTTGGGGGACTCTGTAACAACCGATCATATAAGTCCTGCAGGATCTATAGGCAGGACAAGCCCAGCTGCTAGGTAAAAAAGAAAATCTTGAAATTTTACAGTTCATACTTTAGAAATGGTGAAATTTTGAATTTAACCAGTAGCGCCCTCTGTAAATGGTCCTTAAACTTAAGTTAAACTCAAAATACTGCAAATTTGGAATTTTACCCTAGTTTTTTTCGTTAAATGACTAAAATCGAACGTAAAATAAGTGAGATATAGATGTTTAAAAAAATATTGCACTTATAGGTCATTTCAAGGTCATTATTAAAACAAGCCATATCTCAGCCATTTTTGATTCGATTTAAATTATTCAAAGACCAAAATGTTGCAAATACTTAAAATAAAACGTAAAACTGTGTTATGTTGTTAGGTTACCACTATCGCCCTATGTAAATGACCCTTAAACTTAAATTATACACAAAATCCTGCAAATTTGTACTTTTAACCTTGTTTTGTTCTTTAAATCACTAAAATTGGACGTAAAATAGGTGAGATCAAAATGTTTAGAAAATTATTGCATTTGAAGGTCATTTCAAGGTCATTTGTAAAACAAGCCGTATTCCAGCCATTTTGCATACAATTTTAATGATTTTAAAGAACAAAACGTTGCAAATACTTAAAACTAGAAATGGGTTAGATCAGTGGGTGGGTTAGGTCAGTGAATTGGTTAGATAAGTGAGCCTGTGAGAGTTTTTTTTATAAAATGCTGACATTAAATAGGATACTCCTCGCAGTAATCAGAAAACAATAACATTTAAATGAACAATAATTTTTTAAAATAACAAAAAAAAATCTGCGAAGAGGTTATACTATTAACTTTTCTATAAAAAAAAAAGATTTATTAGCGAAAAGCATAAATGCGTATTAATTCTGACACTGACGTTTAAGATTTAATTTGGCTTAGAAAGGTGCTTTTGTTTCAATATTTTTTGCAAAGCCACCTTGACCGAACCTAGACTTACGTGACTTAGAGCTTTTTTATCACTAAAAACCTATTTTGTTTACCGTTTTGTCTAAAAAACTTCACAAAAAAAAAACAAAAAATATATTTTGATACAGAATTTAATTTCCTATCGTTTTTATGACCTACGTTTTTTTTGTAACTTGAAAAATAACAAAGATACGGCTTTTTTTTTAAATTGGGGGGCTTATGTGGGGCCGGACAAAAAAAACTTCAAAATACTTTTAGTAGAGAATTTAAAGGGCTTTAAAGTTAGCAGAAAAAAAATTCTGTAATTTTTATGATAACTGAAATATGAATTTTTTCTCACTTGGGGGGTGCCGCAGCCCCCTTTATGATTTTCCGATTTCTTTCAAAAACAATAGGGATCTAGATTTTAATGAGAACGATTTTTCCTGAAAATTTGAACTTGATGGGATCTTTGGTACTCAAGTTAGAGTGTCTACAAAAAACGTGACAGACGGACAGACGGACAGACGGACGGACAGACAGACGGACGGACGGACGGACGGACGGACGGACGGATTTTTTGAAAGTTGTTCAAAATTCGATGAAACGCACGAATCTGCAAGAATTTTTGCTCTACGACGATTTTTAACGATTTTAAAATTTTCAAAACAATCACAATATACTCCTCGTTTTTGACTTTGTCTGCGAGGAGTATAATAATACGTGAATTCGGTTTAGCTAAACTGACTTATAACCATGGAAAGAACAATTTTAGACACTATCCATGTTGTAGTTGACAAAGTCTGTTTGTGATAAAATGTCAGTTTAGCTAAACCGAAGTTTAAACTTGGTTTGTACAACCGGCCCTAAGATATAGATGTTTAAAAAACTTTTTTTTAAAATGTTAGAAATTTTGAAGGTCGTTCAAGGTCATTTCCTAAAAAAGTCATATATCAGTCAAGTTTGATCCAATTTTATTGATTTAAAGACCAAAATGTTACAAATACTTGAAATAAACATGAAACCGGGTAATTTTTTTATGTAACCACTAGAGCCCTCTGTAAATGGTCCTCAAGCTTAAATTAAACACAAAATTCTGCAAATTTGGACTTTTACCTTCATTTTGTTTTTTAAATTACTAAAATCGGACATGATATAAGTGAGATATAAAAGTTTAGAAAATTATTGCACTATTACAATTGTTGAATGTCATTCAAGGTCATTTCCCAGAAAAGCCATATCTCAGTCAATTTTCATCCAATTTTAATGATTTAAAGACCAAAATGTCTCAAATACTCAAAATAAAACCTAGAACTGGGACTAAAGATGTTGGTATCAAACATTGCATACAAAATTTACATCTAGCACATACTCTTATCTTTGATAGTGGATTTATGATTTTTTTTTTGTTTGTGATTTAGATATTTAGCAAAAAGTGGGTTAACACCAAAGGAATTTAATTCGTATGGTTCGCGAAGAGGTAATGACGCTATTATGGCAAGAGGGACTTTTGCAAATATACGAATTGTGAATAAATTTGTGTCCAAACCTGGACCCAAAACTGTTTATTTGCCAACCAATGAAGAGGTACAGTATTATTTTTGGAAATTACATTTTTTATAATCCAAAAAGACAGGATTTTCCGAACCATTGCACTATCGTGGACATTGAATTTAAAACGATTTTTTATCAACCTTTGATTTTTTGAGTTTTACTCTGTTGTGAATGGGTTTTTTATGTCAGTTTTCTAATGTTATTTTGACAACAAATACGTCAAATGTATTTTATTAAAATAAATTATGTAAAATGTGCTGCCGGCAAGAAAAATAGTAAGAAGATATCTCCTTTTTTAAATAATTTTGTTTTAGGATAGCAATAAGGCTCTAATCTTCGTAAAACATCAGAGAAATGTTTCTTGTTAAAGTCCACTTCGCATAAAACTTTAGATGTTTAAGCCATCATTTTGTCCATATTTACAATGCAACAATTGATCGTTTTAAATTCCATGTCCACGATAGTACATTTAAAATAAAATTTCTATATTCTATAATATTTTTGCCTTTTATATGTTCTAATTTTAATGCAAAATATTTTTTTTTCTGATATTAGATGGATGTTTTTGATTGTGCTGAAAGATACAAAAATTCAAATACAAACTTAATTATCCTTGCTGGAAAAGATTATGGGTCAGGATCTAGTCGGGATTGGGCTGCTAAAGGTCCATATTTGTTGGTAAGTCAATTTTTTTTATTTTTACCTTAAAATTTTTTTCGCCCAAAAGATAAATTTTTTCTGTTTGTAACTTAAAATTTCAGGTAGGTTATTTTACGAAAAGAGCATTTATTTTAAACAATATTTCTCTAAAATTACTTAATAGGTCATAAATACGTCATAGGTTTAACTGTTTATTAAAATTGACTCAAGTAATTAAAAGTTAATCTATTTATAATTAAAAATATTTACTCTTTTCAAAGTATTTTGTCTGCAAACGCCTAGACAAGATAATTAAGCAAATATTTTGTTTAAAATTAGGTTTATAATCCCTCATTATGCAAAAGGATTCCAAAGTCATTAGCATAAAATTACTCTACAGGGTGTCCCTTACAAAATTGTTTATAAAAATCTATACAGGGTGTCCCAGAATTGGCGCACCACCTGTATGGTACGCTGTTAGGGCATGCCTGGGGATTCCAAGAAAATTGTTAAAAAAAATCCATCTGTTATATTCATTGGGGAAAATGCGAACAAAGTTGCTTAAATTCGGCAACACAGTCTAGGATAATACTACATAGTCTAGGTAAATAAATCTAAAAATCCCCTCTATGAGTCTTAATTATACACTTTTACCTAAAATATTATTGACATTGTTGTCAGCTTATTTCAAGAAAATTTTGTAAAATTAAATTGATTATAAAAATGTTATTTGATCATTTAAAAGAAGAAAAATTGGTGAAATGGTTTAAGATAGACTGCAGCTTTGTATTAAACCATATTTTTCGTTAATACGTGCTGTTGTTTTTAAGATATAAGCGTTTTGCACTTTGGGGCCTCATATCTTCGAGGGTGTATGAGATGGATTTTTTTTGACAATTTTCTGGGGATCCCTGGGCATGCCCCAACAATGCACCATACAGGTGGTGCGCCAATTCTGGGACACCCTGTATTTTCTATGTCTGAGAAAAATAAGCTTAGATAAGTTTTGAAACGCTTCCTATGAAAATACGTGTAAAACATTCATCTGTAATTCATGTTCATACATTTTTGCGAATGACTTTATTGAAATTGTTGACAGCTTCATTTTATACAAATTTAGTCAAATTAAATTAATCACAATAATGTAATTTGACCATTTAAAAGATATAAAAATGGTAAAATAGGTTAAGATAGACTGTGCCTTTGTATTTAGCCATTTCTTTCGTTAATATGTGCTGTTATCTTCAAGACATAAGCGTTTAAATTTTCGTACTTTGGGGCCTCATATCTCCAAGGGTATATGGGATAGATTTTTTTAACAATTTTCTAGGATTCCTAGACATGCCCCAGCAACGTGTCATACCTATTTTCTATATTTTAAAAAATCGCATATGATGATATTATGCAAATTATTCGAGACACCCTGTACAATTGCTATTTGAGAATGTTGTAAATTTTACTAGAAATTCATATTCTAATAAAATTAATAAATATTGGTCATGGTAAAGGTCATTAGAGGACATAATTATTGCAACTAAATATGCAGGAAATCTTTAGAAGAATATTTTGTTTAAACAATTTAAATATTAAGACTACAGATTCAAATTCACAGTTTCGAAGTTCTGTGCTGCTAGAAGCTCGTATAAGTCATCTCCGTTGAGCTCCTGTCAATTCTACTAAATAGCACATCTACATGAGGACCCCATCCTATATTAAAACTAAATGTAGTTTTAGGAACTAGAAAAATAGGGCTACAAACATATTATGGTTTTATTTAAATCGGTTATTTCTTTGTGTAGAAAATTTGAATTCAAAAATGATTATACAATTTTTGTTTTATTTTTCGACTACGGATACATTTTTTGGTTTATATGCATTACGTGGTCTATGCCAAACTATAATACGTTAATTTACCATGGTTTTTTAAGCTTGTAAATGATTAAAATTGCAACCTACGTTTTTCCCTAATATAGATGTGCTCGTTCAAAGATTTTAATGTAGAAAAAAAACACCAAAAGTACTATTTTACCATATTTTTATTATATCTTGCACTTGGTACCACTTCTATGTATCTCAAACATTATCCTAAATATTTTTAATCATAGTTATTGATGTATTACTCCTTGCATATTTTGTTGAAATTTCGAAAATAACTGACATTCAGGGAGATGACTTTTACGAACTTTTGAGTGCACAGAACATTCCATTTATGAATTTGAATCTATAGCCTTAAAGTTTCTTTTCTTTCAGGGAATCAAAGCAGTTATTGCAGAATCATTTGAACGAATCCATCGCTCCAATTTAGTTGGAATGGGAATTATTCCATTGCAATATTTGCCAGAGCAAAACGCTGATACAATAGGTTTGACAGGTAAAGAGATTTTTGACATTGAATTGCCCGATGAAATCAAACCTGGCCAAAATATACGTGTTTTGACCAACACGGGCAAAAGTTTTGATGTCATTTTACGCTTCGATACCGAAGTAGATTTGCTTTTTTATAAACATGGCGGTATTCTTAATTATATGATAAGAAAAATGCTGTAAGTTAAAGTGTCTGTTTTTTTTTAAAGATTTTTGTGTTTTTATAATAATATAAAAGGCTACGGTATCAAAATACAAAAAAAATCACGGCAATATTTTTAAGCAAAAAGTCATTTTAATATACCCGGTCTCCCATTGACTGAGTTAACCACATATTTCTTGGACCAAAATAAGAAAAAAAGTTCATTTAAACAGGTGTTCGATTTTGACTTTTTTTAAGATAAGATAAGATATATTTATTTCATCAAATAGAACATAACAATAACAACATTTAAACTTGAACCCAGAATAACACCATTATAAACACTTTTTTCAAAATTTTACAAACGAGGAAATATTTCTGGTAATTGGGTAAATCAAAACGGCCCTATAATATTTTTTGAAAAAATTATTCGTTTCGAAAATATTCCAAAAAAACTTTACTAAATTGCAATCCTTTCAAAAGGTTGCAATTTAGTAAAGGGGCAAAATTGGACACCTGTTTATAGAAACTTTTTTTTCATATTTTGGTTCAAGGAATATGTGGTTAACTTTGTGTTCTACAGGGTGTCTGCGTATATAGTTTGCGTTTTTCATATGGCAAATAGCGGGGAAAAATCCAAGATATTCGGTAAAAACAGTTTTTGAAAAAGTGCGCCCCTTTGGAAATAATGGCCTTTAAGCAGGTAGACTAAAAACACGTAATCTTAAATATTTACCAAATGATTTGTCCAACCATCCTGAAATTTGCACAATCAATATTAAGGTAATAAAAACGTCATTTGAAACCCATTTTGTATTTGGACCTCTTTTAAAATGGGTTAAACACTGGTAGTGTTGATAAAAACTGCATGTAAATTCATTACTTTTAAGAATTTTGTAATTTTGTTTATTTTTTTAAATACCCCAATTCAAGTTAAAACTTTTTAACCACTTGAAATTTCTGAGAAACTGTACCGTTTACGAATAAACTGCCTAAAACACTCTTAATGTACCCTATATTTTTGCCTAAGACTGGACTCTTTTAAAATTTCTATGGCACTGACCACTGTCACTAAATTGAAGTAAGTTTTTTGTCAAGTCAAATGCAAAATATGAGGTACATTAAGAGTGCTTTTGGAAGTTTATTCAAAAACGGTACAGTTTCTCAAAAATTTTAAGTATAAAAAAAGTTTTCACTTAAATTGGGGTATTCAAAAAAATAAACAAAATTACAAAATTCTTAAATGTAAAGAAATTACATGCAGTTTTTATCAATGTTTTATCAGTGTTTAACCCCAAATTTTAAAATGGGTTTCAAATGAGCGCTTTTTTTACCTTTATTGATTGTTCAAATTTCATGATGGTTGGATAAATCATTAGGTAAATATTTACGATTAAGTGTTTTTAGTCTACCTGCTTAAAGGTCATTATTTCCGAAGGGGGCACTTTTTCAAAAAACTGTTTTTACAGAATGTCTTTGTTTTTTCCCAGCTATTTGCCATTTCAAAAAAAGCAAACTAAACGCGGACAGCCTGTATATTAATGGGACACTTTGTGTTTTATTTAAGTTTTTTTATATTTTACTTTATTATAAATGAGGTGATAGCAAAATATATTACTGTTAACTTTTTTTTGTCGCATTTTTATTTTTTTTACCACATTACCCCCACCCTAAAAAAAAACAACAGATTTAAATAAATATAGATATATTTTTACAAACATAACAACGTTTAAAAAAATGCACATGTAAAAAATTAATTAATTAAAATTGACTCAATAAATGAAAAAAAAAAATGGAATGCTTCTCTGATTTTTTAATTTTTTATGCATCATATGTAGAGGCGGACACGTTCCCACCATGACCGGTCCAATTGGTATGTACAAATTTACCTTCTTTTCCCAAAAGTTCGTAAGTATGTGCCCCGAAAAAGTCTCTTTGGGCTTGTAAAAGATTAGCTGGTAATCTGGCAGAACGGTAACCGTCGTAGAAAGAGAGCGCTGTGCTTAGAGCTGGAGTTGGTACGCCTGAAATTTGACAAAAAACATTAATTTGCGAAGAAAGGGGACAAAATTGTGAAAAAACGGTAGTTTTAGGGAAAATTTAGAAGTTTGGCAACGTTGCACTAAAAAAAAACAGTAAATTTGGGGAAAATTTGTAAATTTGGCAACGTAAACTGTAAACATTGGCAGATTTGCAGAAATTATGTAAATATGGCAACTTTGCACTAGAAAAATATGTAAATTTGAAGAAATTTGATCAACGTCGCATTAAATAAACGGCGGATTTTTGAAAATTTTGTAAACTTGGCCGTTTTTTACTTAAAAATTGGTACATTTGGAGAAATTATGTAAATATGTCAACGTTGCACTGGAAAAATAAGTAAATTTGAGAAAATTTGATCAATTTGACAACGTTGCCCAAAATAAACGGATTTTGCAAAATTTTGCAAACTTGGCCGTTTTTTACTTAAAAATTGGTAAATTTGGAGAAATTATGTAGATATGCCAACGTTGCACTTTATAAATATGTAAATTTGATCAATTTGACAACGTTGCAATAAATAAAGGTAGATTTTGGGAAATTTTGTAAACTTGGCAACGTTACAATAAAAAAATGCGTAAAATTGAGGAAATTTAGTCAACTTGACAAAGTTACAATAAAAAAAGGGAGATTTAGAGAAATTTAGTAAACTTGGTGGCTTTTTACTGAAAAATCGGTAGATTTGGAGAAATTATGTAAATATGTCAACGTTGCACTAGAAAAATATTTAACTTTGAAGAAATTGGATCAACTTGACAACGTTGTACCAAAAACGGGAGATTTTGAATATTTAGCAACGTTGCACTAGAAAAATATCAAAATTTGAGAAAATTTGATACACCTGACAAAGTTGCACCGAAAAAGAGCTTTCGGGAACTTTTGTAAATGTGGCAACATTGCGCCAAAAAATTGGTAGATTTGGAGAAATTATGTACATATGGCAACGTTGTTGTTGTTAAATGTGATCAACTTGACAACGTTGCGCGTTAAAAAAGACCCCCCCATAAGATTTGCATATCAGTTTACCAAATCATTTTGGAGTATATTATGTCTATTTAATTCTCTTATCATTGGGTGCAACGTTGCCAAACTTACAAAATTTCCCTTTTTTTCTTTTTGATTATTATCGTCTAGATGCCAGATTTGGCAACACAGCTACTTACCAAGTTGCACTGCAGTGCAAACGACGTTTCTCCAACCATTTTGCGACTTGGTTATAGCGTCAAGGAAAAATGGAGCCAGTAAAAGTGAACTTAGATTTGGGTCTTTGTCAAAAGCTGTTTTAATTTGCCCCAAAAATACGGAACGAATGATGCAGCCCCCTCTCCACATAAGGGCGATACTTCCGTAATCTAAGTCCCAATCGTGAACCTTGGCTGCTTCTCTCAAAAGCATAAAGCCTTGAGCGTACGAAACAATTTTACTTGCGTAGAGAGCCTTAAAAAAACAAGAGCGAGTTAGATCAGTGAGTGGGATAGATCATTTAAAAAGTTAAACTTCGCAAATAGCTTATTTTTGATGACTATCTTTTTATTTTTATATAATTGTTACACATTCCATATGATACTCTTCGCAGTAGATGATTAAAAAGGTGCATTTTTATTTTATTAAAAGAAACGTAAAACTTATTTTTTTCACTACTACCTATAGAAATAGATATTTATTATACAAGGGATAGAAGAAGTAGATTTTATCCCGAAGGAATTTTTTGCCCGACGCGAAGCGGAGGGCAAAAAATATTTGAGGGATAAAATCTATATTCTATCCCGAGTGCAATACACTATTTTTTTCTACATTTACAGCCATAATGGTTGGCAAAAGAAGTGTTAAATTAAATAATTAAATACAAATTTTTAGATTTACTTTTTTTTAACATCATGTCGCCTGTTACTATGACAATTCTGTTTTTGAATAACACAAAAACGTGTGACATAAAGTGTCAAAGTTGTTTGTACTTGTACACTAAAGTATTTGACGCGTTTATTAAGATTAATAAAATGAATAGTAGTGATAGCGACTTTGCGTGTACGCCCCCGGATATACAAGAAGCTGCAAATGCGGCAAGCTTACACTTATTACCTCCCAAATCAAAAAATTTGTATGAGAAAGCCTATAATGAATTTATAAAGTGGAGACAAGAAAACCATATCAACTCATTTTCTGAGAGGGTTGTGCTGGCATACTTTTCAAAATTATCATCGACAATGAAGCCAAGCACTGTGTGGTCCAAATATTCCATGGTAAAAAGCTCACTTATAGCAAAAAATAATGTAAACATTTCGAAATATATGAAGTTAATTGCATATTTAAAGCAAAATTCAAAAGGATATAAACCCACAAAATCCAAGTCCTTTACGCGAGAACAAATAGATACATTCATACAAGAGGCACCAGACAATATATATTTACTAACAAAGGTAAGAATAGTAAAATTATTGAAATTTTATAATTTATAAAAAAACATTTCAGACAATTCTAGTATTCGGGATTGCAGGCGCATGCCGTTCTGGCGAATTAAGCAAATTAACCATAAATGATTTGGAAGATTTAGGAAAGAGTGTTATTGTAAAAATTACTGAAACAAAAAACAATGTCGACCGCAAGTTTATAATAAATGGAGATTATTTGGAATGTTACAAGCGCTACATTGTTTTGCGCCCCCAGAATACTAAAGATAACCGACTTTTTTACGCCTACCGAAATGGAAAATGTATCAACCAAGTATTAGGAAAAAATATGTTTTATAAAGTTCCGCAAGATGTAGCCGGCTACCTCAAATTATCTAATCCAGAATGCTACACGGGACATGCATTTAGAAGGTCATCCGCCACAATGTTGGTGGAATCTGGAGGTGATCTCCTAACTTTAAAAAAACATGGAGGGTGGAAGTCATCTACTATTGCGGAGCAATATGTAGATGACTCCACCTTCCAAAGAAATAAAATTGCCCAAAAAGAATTGGGCACGTCCAATGAAATGGAAAATGAAGGATCAAATGAACCCTTTGAGGATACCGTTATTGCACCGAGCTCCAGTAACGGAAATGCCCAACCCAACATTATAAACCAAACAAAAATAGAAAACATAAAATGTCCCAATGAACTAAAGTATTTTGGTAATTGTAGTTTTTCAAATTGCAACTTTTCTTTCAATGTTACTCAATAAAAGTTAAAATACTATATTAGTTTATAATTCATAATTTAAAATTGTTATAATTTTCCTTATTTTAAATAAAGAATTAAAATTAGAATTTTAAATTATTTTTTCATTAGGTAATTAGACATTTGTCAAAATGTATACTTAGCAACCTACATTAAGAACAAAGAGAAAGTTCTATGCTTATTATTACTTCTACCACACGGGGTAAAAGAACATTTCATCCCGCGGGGTAAAATGTGACATTTCTACAATTTCTGACAGGGATAGAATGTCAACTTTTATAGTGTCTGTAGAAAAAATACAATTTTTGACCGATTTTCTACCAGAGAAATCACATTTCTCTCCCTTGGTCAATAATAATTTCCATGTCTATGTACACTGTACAATAATGAAATGTCAAAACATATGTCAAGGTTTTATCATAAATAGAACAGTACTTACAGCAGTTTTTGTGATTTTTTGACGAAGATTTTTTTATCTTGAAAACATAACTACTTTAAAATACTTCAAAACATGTTATTGCACAAATATTTTAACAAAAAAAAAAATTGTACAGTTGTAAACATGTCGCACTTTTTTCTGTAGCTGTGTCAGTGTTCTATCATTATCATTATATTTACAAATTCCTTATCAGTGACCATCATATTATTTAAATCATTTACGCCATTTACGTACAAATTATGAGTTATTTTGGAAAAAACACCCATTTGAAGAACTTTTTATTGTTTTGATTAATGTAACGTCATAGTCATTTCCATGGAAACTTCGATTAATTTTTTGTAAAAATCATATACAGGGTTTTGATAAAAATTGAACATGTTTTTAAATTAACATTTTTCAAGAAAATGCTAGTAGTGAAAAAAATAGTATATAAACCACGGTAGAGAAGGTCATTATTGACTACGGGCAAATGTGTCCCTTGCCCTTTTTCCAAAAACAATAGGGCTCTTCCTCTAAATGGGATTGATTTTTGTGTTAAATCTCAAGTCGATCCGATAAACCGTTCTTGAGTTATGGTGGTCACAAATTTCGTTACAGACAGACAAAAAATCTGCAAAAATTTTTGCTCTAGGATGAATATTAACGATTTTAGAGAAGGTCCGAGTAATCGCAATATACTCTTTTGCGAAGAGTATAATATGTAATAGTAGATTTTAGTACTAAGAGCTAAAGTGATGGTTTGTGTGACGAGGCAGAACAGTAACAACAGTAACAGTAGTAAACAATACTTTTTCTTAAAATTTCCAAATACAATGGTTTTATAATACATTTAATTTACTTATTTTAGTTGACTTTTATTTATTTTAAAATAAACGTCATTAAAGTGATGTTTATTTGACGTTTTAAGAATAAAAAATTTGGTAGCGTCAGTAAAAGTTACTTTTACTGTCGCCGGCAGTAAAAATAAAAACTCTATGATACAGTTCAGAAAAGTGCTACCTTAAGTTCGCCACATATCTCACTAAAGTGATGTTTGTTTGACGTTTTAAGAAAAATATGTTTTTTTATACTATCTATTCACAATTAAAAAATAAAACAGAGCAGGCGAGCCATAGGGTGATAGATTTTACCCTGTATATTGTCATTAATGTCACTTGTGTTTGCTGGTTATATAAGAAAAGTCAAAAAAAATTAAAAAATGCATTTAAAAACATGTTCAAGGCGTCTGAATCAAAAACAATGGTCTCAACATATACAGAAGTATTTATTTAATTATTAAATTACTTTATAATGCACTAATCATTAAACCATTTAAAAGTTGACACAAAACAGAAATTATTTATGTAAGTACTCACTGTTAAGAAGCCATTTTAGGTATCATAGAATAAATCAGCACTTTTACAAAAATGTCTACAATTTTCTTTATAAATAAATTCTCACATCTCAAGCAAAAATTGTTTCCTTTTTCCAATTCTTACGCCTGTTTTATGTAACTGTTATATTATTTTTGGCATTTTTCAATTTTTAATGACAGTAAATTTGAAATGTAATGCCAACTTTGTGGAAAATTCAATTTTTCAAAAAAAAAAGGTTCTATTTTTTATAGATGACTTTGTTTTTTTTAAACTGTGAATGGATAGTATTTTCGTTCTATAATAAGCTCATTATGAAACCCGAAATTTGTTTTTTTAAAGTTGCTGAATCGCTTTATTATTAAACCCAAAATTATATTTTATTAGGTTGGTTTTTCAGTTGCAAAAAGATGAATTCTTCCCTTGCAAGGTACTTTTTATTTACAAATTTTACTGTTATAAACTATCGGGGGACATAGATTTTTTGTAGAGACTAAAGAGAATAACTAGAAGAATTGGAGAAACGATATTAACGGTTACATTTTCTCAAAGACGCCTATTCATTTAGTATTCAGTGAGTAAAGTTCACAAACGTCATTGTTCAATATGTCTGACTTAAATTAACTTTTTACTTCAAAATGTCAATGTTACCAATCCAATAAAAATAAAATTTTAAGTTAAGTTTTTAATTCAAATTAAAAATGCTTTTTAATGAATTAAATGAAGTAAATATAAAAAATAGTATACAAAACTCGTTTTATAAGGCGTTTTTTAGCAATTGTCCATTTAGTTTGTAACCTACCTGTCTAATGTCTTCAAGGAATTTCTTTTTGTCTCCACTAAATTTGGCAGTGGGACCGGGTAAAACTTTGCTGGCATTTACACGTTCGTCTTTTAACGCAGAAAGACATCTACTAAAAACGGCTTCACCAATTAGCGTTACAGGAATACCATAATTTAAGGCAGAAATTGCCGTCCATTTTCCTGTACCTTTTTGACCAGCTGTATCTCTTATTTTTGGAAGAAGATATTCACCTAAAAAAATTGTTTAGTTACTTAAAAAAATATTGACAAAATAAAAACTAATACTAGTTTTCGTATCAAGTTTTATAAACGAGTCTTTATTCACGAGTTTTTTAAAACACGAGTGTTTTATAAACGAGTGAATAAAGACGTTTATAAAACGTCTTACAAACTATACTTTTTCTACGACCCCAAACTCAAACAATATCGGACTTTTTAGAAGAAAAAAATTTCAATTTGAAGAAAATTTAGGTTAGAAAAAAAATTTTAGAAGTAGAAATGAAGATACATGTTGTACTATTCAATAAACGGTTATGTTAAATCCAAATCCTAACTCTGCTACACTAAATACTGTCTAAAATTTTAAGAATACTCCAAAAACAACACCCCGTTTTTCTAGCAGACTTTTTGACATTCGTAAAAACTAATACTAACAACATTCGCAAAGCCTTTAATTTTTAAGAAATGTAAAGCTATACTAAATTTATTACTGTAACTTTAATTAGAATTTATTTTTATTAAAAGAAGACACCAAATAATACGTTTTTGGGAATTAAAATAAATACAAACAATGTCATCTGTCATTTTCTGCGAGTTAAGCTAACTTCGGCCTGTGGGTAAAGAGTTTGTTGCAACTTCACCCCATGGGTAAAGTGCCATTTTACCCACGGCTTGCAAGACATAGATAAAGGATTGTTTTAGGTTTAATCAAGTCGTGCGATAATTGTCATTTTAAAGGTGCAAGTAAAAAATAGTTATTTAACCAGTAAGTGTGTTTTAATAAAGACGATTAATAAACAAGCAGTTTTATCAAGCGAGCGATCAGCGAGCTTGTTAATAAGTGAGTTTATTAATCACCATTTAACATACGAACTGGTTACAATGCTGCATTGCACATCGTAGATCATTATTAAATAAATTATAAAAAAAAACAGTTATTTCACCAACTAACAGAAACAATGCGTCGGCCATTTAAATTTATTAAAGTTGAAAAAGAAGAAGAGCTGTCATCGAAATTTTATTAACTGTGAATAGGAAATATATGTTATTTCCTTAAAATGTGGTAAAAGGATCTGCTTCTCATTTTTTCCAACGGTAAATATTTGATTTATTTTGGTTTTTGTTGCTTGAACCGTATTAAAGCTACTTTGACATTTGTAATGGAGGAACATAGATAGAAATTTTTAACATAGAAGAGCGTTACTATGGACATGGTATCCATGCAATAATAGGGGTCATTAATCAACGATTTGGAGTGCGTTAATGAATGTCTTTAATAAACGATGTGCGAAAAACAGTATTATTAATAGCAATAGCTTATTAATAGCAAAGATAATATACTAGATGTTTATTAGTATATCCCACTGCCATCACTTAGTAAGCTGGGCAGTCTTTAGACAATCAACAATAATTTTGACAACAGTGTTGGTTGCCTAATTACATTGTAGGAAACAAAAATATTTTAGGTAAATACCAAGAATGAAATATAATTCCATTTCGTGATATTTGATGCTGTCAAAGTGGTTATAGGATAAGTCACCATCACATGATTGTTAGCAATATGTAGCTTTATTACCGAAAACTGGCTACCATAAGTAGAATGTGGCAATATATTTATTTTTTAAAAGAGCATTATCACATTCTAACAAAAGCATATGGAGGTGGCTATTCGGTAATCGAGTTCCTGTGGTGTCCCCTCAGTAATCATATGAATTTGACAATCATATGTTTAATAACCTAACCTCCTAACACTTTATTTGACGTTTACTTCAAAACAACCCTCAGTACCACGTGACCTATCTTAGTTCTTGAGGCCTCTACGAGATACCGACACTTCTTAGGCCTCAGAACTTTAAAGCATATTGAATTCTCTTGCTGACTAATGCTAGCCTTTCACGTAGCTTCTTAAAGCTTCTAGAAGCTAGCTTCTCCGCTGCAGAAGAAGTTAAAATAAATCAAGCACGGTTTGATTTCTTTTAGTTACCTGTGCGCGCGCATACCTAAAACATTTGAATCCTCCAGTAGCAGCGAAGAAGCTAGCAAGAAGCTGCGTGAAGAGTAG
This sequence comes from Cartodere bifasciata, assembly GCA_963920755.1. Classification (NCBI taxonomy): domain Eukaryota; kingdom Metazoa; phylum Arthropoda; class Insecta; order Coleoptera; family Latridiidae; genus Cartodere; species Cartodere bifasciata. The sequence continues at coordinate 21,281,480 of OY987195.1, read as the reverse complement.
ACATAAAGAGATTGGCGAGCAGACAAACTAACTGTTATGACAGACAGTAGGGATACCTTCTAGATAACTAGGCCTGAAACGTTTTTAATGACAAATATAAAACATGCGTCGACCTGAAATGAAGTATGCCATGAAACTAAGTTATCCCTACTGTCTGTCAAAAAAAGTGACGTTTGTCTTATTGGAGAAGTCAATAGTATAACATAGGGAATAAGGTTCACTGTTAATACATAAACGATGTACGAAAAATAATAAAGACAGTTTTTCAAAAGAAACGCTTACCATTCTCCTTGAAATTAAGAATATCCTTAGTAATATCAATAAGAAAACTATCCAACTCCCCCTTATTCCACTCAGCAAAGGTCTCAGCCATCTCATCCTGCCCAATGCCCAATCCCTGCATCAAGTGATACACCTCACAGATAAGCTGCATGTCCCCATACTCTATCCCGTTATGCACCATCTTAACGAAGTGTCCAGCCCCATCACTCCCCACCCATTCACAACACGGCTGACCGTCAGCCTTGGCGGCTATGTCCTGGAATATGTCCTTGATGAAGGGCCAGGCTTCCTTGTTACCGCCTGGCATCAACGAAGGGCCGTAACGGGCGCCTTCTTCGCCGCCTGACACGCCGGCGCCTACGTAGCGGATGCCTGGAAGAGGAATGTTGTTGGGAAATGTGCGAAAAACTTAAGTTATAATTGTAGAGAGGGGCAATTGGAATCTTTCCAGTTTGGGAATATTTTCGGGAATTTAAAAAGAGGACAGAAAGATTTGAAAAGATAAAAAAATAATAATAACAGTTTTTTTTAATTTTGGCGCCATTTTTATGTTATATTTTTGCATTTTGGGGATATTCCGGAATGTATCAATTTGGGAACTTTCGGGAAATTTTGATATGTTTTTAGGTAGATAATCAAATTTTAGTTTTTATCCGTTTATTTTTACTGTAAAAATAGAGATGTGCTTATGACCATTGACCAAATCATTTTGGTATGGTCATAATCTCTGGTCAAATTACGGTCAAATATGGTCAAATTCTTAAAAACTTTTGAAGAGAATCCTTGGTGATGTCATATGAAAAATTAAATTATGGTCATCTAAATACTATGTATATTTTGACGCATAAATCGCACTAAGCCAATTTTATGTAAAAGGAAATAGCAAAATTAAGACAACAACATTAAAAATTTAGCAAACAGTTGCAGATTAAAAAAATATCTAGAATTTGACCAATTTCGCCCAAATGACGGTAAAAATACCTAGTCAAAATCTTGGTCAAATACCACTGGCACATCTTTAAAGTAGACAGAACATGACATCTTAGATTTTCGGAAACCACTATGGGGTATACAGGGTATCCCGGAATTGGCGCACCACCTGTATGGTACGCTGTTAGGGCATGCCTGGGGATTCCAGGAAAATTGTTAAAAAAAATCCATCTGTTATATTCATTGAGGAAAATGCGAACAAAGTTGCTTAAATTCGGCAACACAGTCTAGGAAAACACTACATAGTCTAGGTAAATAAATCTAAAAATCCCATCTATGAGTTTTGATTATACACTTTTGCATAAAATTTTATTGACATTGTTGTCTTAGCTTATTTCAAAAAAATTTTGTAAAATTAAATTGATTATAAAAATGTTATTTGATCATTTAAAAAAAAAAAATTGGTGAAATGGTTTAAGATAGACTGCAGCTTTGTATTAAACCATATTTATCGTTAATACGTGTTGTTGTTTTTAAGGTATATGCGTTTAAAGTTTTGCACTTTGGGGCCTCATATCTTCGAGGGTGTATGAGATGGATTTTTTTTGACAATTTTCTGGGGATCCCTGGGCATGCCCCAACAACGTACCATACAGATGGTGCGCCAATTATGGGACACCCTGTATATTCCCAGAAATATTTCCAAATGGGAATATTTCCGGCAATATTCCCATGTTTCTTCTTAAATATTAAAATTTTGGAAATTTGCCCATCTCTACTTATAAGTAAATTAAATAAACTTAACGCGACCAAATTAATGCATAATTTAAAGGTGTAAACGCCATTTATCGGTAAATCTTAGTTAAGTTCATACTAAAGGGTGTCCGCGTTTAGTTTGCTTTTTATAATATGGCAAATAGCTGGAAAAAATCCAAAACATTCGGTTAAAACAGTTTTTTGAAAAAGTTCCCCTCTTCGGAAATAATGGCCTTTAAGCAGGTAGACTAAAAACACTTAATCGTGAATATTTACCAAATGTTTTGTCGAACCATCCTGAAATTTCTACAATAAAGGTAATAAAAACGTTCATTTTAAACCCTTTTTGAAATTTAGGGCCCCTTTTAAAATGGGTTTAACACTGGTAGTGTTGATAAAAACTGCATGATTTTCTTTACCTTTAAGAATTTTGTAATTTTGTTAATTTTTTTAAATACCCTAATTCAAGTTCAAACTTTTTTATCACTTGAAATTTCTGAGCAACTGTACCATTTACAAATAAACTACCAAAAACACTATTAATGTACCCCATATTTTTGCATAAGACTAGACTTTCTTTTGAAATTTCTATGTCACTGACCACTGTCACTAGATTAAAGTAAGTTTTTTGTCAAGGTAGATGCAAAATATGGGGTACATTAAGAGAGTTTTTGGAAGTTTATTCAAAAGCGGTACAGTTTTTCAGAAATTTCAAGTCTAAAAAAAGTTTTCACTTAAATTGGGGTGCTTAAAAAAATAAACAAAATTAGAAAATTCTTAAAGGTAAAGAAATTACATGCAGTTTTTATCAACACTAGCAGTGTTTAACCCATTTTAAAAGGGGCCCCAAAATTACAAAATGGGTTTTAAATTTTGTAATTTTATTTATTTTATTAAATACCCAAGTGAAATGGGGTGTTTAAAATAACCGTTTTTATTACCTTTATTGATTGTACAAATTTCAGGATAGTTGGACAAAACATTTGGTAATTATTTACGATTATGTGTTTTTAGTCTACCTGCTTAAAGGCCATTATTTCTAAATGGGGGCACTTTTTCTAAAAACTGTTTTTACCAAAATGTCTAAGATTTTTTCCAGCTATTTCCCATTTAAAAAAAGAGCACATTGATCGTGGACACCCTATATATTTTGAAATCAGGATAGGATATAAAAATGCCCCCTATAATTTAAATAAATACCTTTTTCTCTAAGAGTTTTCGTCCTTCGTTCAGTATCTTCATATTCAGAGTTCCCCCCATCGATAATAATGTCCCCTTCCTCCATATGGGGCACCAACTGGTCAATAAAACTGTCCACGGCAGAACCTGCTTTAACCAATAGCATAACTCTTTTGGGGGCTTTTAATTTTGAAATTAAATCTGGAATACTTTCGGCACCAACAATGCTCTTGCCTTTAGCTTCATTTGCGATGAAATTGTGAACCTTTTCAACAGACCTGTTGAACGCTACCACTTTGTAGCCGTGGTCTGCCATATTTAGGATTAAGTTTTGCCCCATGACTGCGAGTCCAATGAGGCCAATGTCTCCTTTTCTGGAAAAAAGCGAGAGCTGTCTTAGAAAAATCATTCTAAAAAGAATCTGTACACTACTATTTATGCCAGAATTTGTTAATTAGTTAATTACTAATGTTCTAAAATGAAGCCTTGAGTAATTTGCTAGTTTTATTCATCAAAAATGAAAGTCATGCTCTGATTTAACATAACCTTCTTTTATTAGGTACTTACACGACCTTTGCCCCGTTTTTTGCCCCCTTTCATGTTAAAATACAGCAAAAACTGTCTTTTTACGGCTTTATTTAAATTTTGTAGGTTATGTAGCACGATAACGCCGAAATCGAAAAACAAAAAAATAGGACGCAGGACGCTACGTCAGCACACTTCGATAAAATGATAACGCATAATTCAATTTGGGCTTCTAATCAAAATTTTGTACGTTTTTTTTAATTTCTATTTCTAATTAACGATATAAAAGGAATATTTACCCGTCTCCCATTTTTTTAAACCTGTTCACTTTAGTTTCCAGCTAAAAAACTCAGCAATTCTTACGATTGCTTTACTATTTGGAAGTAAAATGATTCGTTCGCCCCTCTAGACGTTCTATGGAAAGTCACATTGAATTTTGAAGGTCAGGAAGCCGAATACATTGAATAGGTACTTATTATCATTTACGTATTATCATTTAATTAGAATAAAAAGCCTATGATACGGTAAAAAGTATAAATCTACATTTTACAGGCATCGCAGTGATTTTTAGCTAAAAAACCTTGGTTTTAGTCATACAAAGTCTTAAAAATCAACGAATACGTTCAGTAAACACGAAGGAAATGTCTAAATAGTCCAAAATGCCCAAATATAATCATATTTTTTCAAAATAATGCCAAAAAAAGGCCAAAAAGTATTTAAACCATTGACTTAATAAGTATGGACAAGCAATGCACGATGACCAAAAATCCGCTAGTTTAGATTGCCCTTATGTCTTTAAGTAAGGCAAGCCAAGCCAATTAGAACAGAAAAATACACTCCCAACTGTATTTTACATCGTCTAAACAACGATTTGGTGAACATTTTTAAAAACAACGCTCTGACTTCCATGTCCATAATTCTCAAGTCAATGATCAGAGACGCTGTACATTTTAAATACGCATGCGCGTCACGTGACCAGCCCACTTTGCAAAACTGTCACCCGCTTTATTGATTTAAAAAGTTAGGTTAGAAAAACATACAAATCGTAAAAAATGCCCCAAAAATGAATGAAAACTACTCAAAAACTGGGAAAACATGGTAAATTCAAGTCGCTATCGATGTGGTGCATGATTTTCTTACTTGTTTTGGTGTTTTTTAGGAGAGGGAAGGCAAATACATCATAATTTCAGTGGCAGCGTTTATAGTTTATTGCAATACATTATGGGGTGACTTTGTATTTGATGATAGCGAGGCTATTTTAAAGAATAAAGATGTCATGCCCTTTACACCTTTAATTGACATCTTTAAGAATGATTTTTGGGGGATGGATATATCTTTAAATAGCAGTCATAAGAGCTACAGACCGCTTACGATTTTATCTTACAGGTACGTAACGGGGATTTTTGAATACTTGCCTATAGACCTTTTCCGTTGGTCCGACATTCATTGTTAAATTTGACATAAATCATTTGTAATACAGGTGGACACCACCAGTGTCACAATGAGTTATGTCAAATTTAACAATGAATGTCGGACCAACGGAAAAGGTCTATAATAGACACCGTCAAGCCCTACATCACAGTTTACAGAAGTGCATTAAAATGCCATCTGTGAAATTTTTTTAGGCAACCAAGATTACGGACCAAAGAAAATAGTAATTTTTTTCTTATTCTGTGTTTTCAACATTGGTATTTTAAAAACATTATTTAAAGAAAAATAAGAGAGTTATTTAGGTCCCATTGGTGTAAAAATGTTCCTTTATATCTTATTTACGATATTTTAATTAAAAATTACCCGAGAATATACCGCAAGAATTAAAAAATCCCTTATTAATCTGATGATGATTACCCACCAAGAAGTCAGCTTTAAACGCGAATTGCTTGAGAAAGCAACCATATCAAGGTCCAAGGAGTATGGTTTGTTCTAGGTAATAGAAAAAAATGTTAATTTTAGCATGGTACTTACCAGACCTCTTGATATGGTATTACAATGAACTAAACTTGAAATATCGAATTTAAGACATTATAGCACATTTTTATACCAAGGGTTCCCAAAGAAAGCCTTTTATTTTCACAAAATATTGTTCTAAAAAAGTGGCTAAATCTGACAGAATCAAAATTCTACTTCACAGACAGTTTTTTAAAGTGGATCTGTGACGTAGGAGTTGACCGTGTCAATTATACTCTTCGCAGAGAAAGTCGAAGAGTATATTGCGATTGGTCGGACCTTCTTTAAAATCGTTAATATTCATCGTAGAGCAAAAATTTTTGCATATTCGTTAGTTTCATGACTTTTTAAGACTTTTATTTTTTGTCCGTCTGTCTGTCTCTAACGAAATTTGTGACCACCATAACTCAAGAACGGTTTATCGGATCGACTTGAGATTTAACACAAAAATCAATCCCATTTAGAGAAAGAGCCCTATTGTTTTTGGAAAAAATCAAGTAATAAATAGAGGGTTAAAAACACCCCTAAAGTAAAAAAAAATTAATATTTTCGTTAATATCAACTTTACGAAAAAAAATATACTCAATAAAATTAAAGATTGTATTTTTCCCTATAAAAAAGCATCTAGTAATTTTTTTGTATCCCCACCCGTTTACAAAAAAAAAGGTTTTACATTGTTTTCAATAAAATAAAAAATGCACAATCATCTACTGCGAAGAGTATAATATAGAATGTGTAACAATTATATAAAAATAAAAAAATAGTCATAAAAAATGAGCTATCTGCGAAGTTTACCTTTTTAGATGATCTATCCCACCCCCTGATCTAACCCGCTCTTGTTTGATGATTTGTTTCAGACTTAACGTGATTTATTCACGGAATAAACTCGATGCATTCCAATTTCATGCAACAAATTTAGTTTTATACGGGCTATTGTGTCAACTTACCATACCAACTTTTGAGCTTTTTTTGAAACGGAGAAAACACGAATACGTTCATGAATTAGCCTATTTATCTAGTCTATTATTTACTGTACACCCTGTACATACTGAATCTGTAGCAGCTCTTGTTGGACGAGCTGACATTTTAAGTTCAATTCTGTTTTTAATTTCGTTACTTTTGTACCATGGTATTATTACAAAAGGATCGTTTAAAATGTTTATTTTTTTCGTAATTTCTGTTGTCAGCGCTGTTTTGTGCAAGGAAACTTCAATAACTGTATTGGTAAGTATACAGGGTGTGCCACATACAGAATGTCCACGTTTAGTTTGCTTTTTTGATATGGCAAATAGCTGGGAAAAAACCAAGACATTCGGTTAAAACAGTTATTTAAAAAAGTGTCCCCTTTGGAAATAATGGCCTTTAAACTTGTAGACTAAAAACACGTAATCGTAAATATTTACCAAATGTTTTGTCCAAACATCATGAAATTTCTACAATCAATAAAAGTAATAAAAACGGCCATTTTAAACCCATTTTGAAATTTCGGGCCCCTTTTTAAACGGGTTAAATATTGGTAGTGATGTAAATTCTTTACCTTTAAGAATTTTGTAATTTTGTTTATTCTTTTAAATACCCCAATTCAAGTAGTAACTTTTTTATTACTTGAAATTTCTGAGAAACTGTCCGTTTACGAATAAACTGTTAAAAACACTCTTAATGTACCCTATATTTTGGCATAAGACTAGACTTTCTTTTGAAATTTATATGTCACTGACCACTGTCACTAAATTGAAGTAAGTTTTTTGTCAAGTAAAATGCAAAATATGAGGTACATTATGAGAGTTTTTGGAAGTTTATTCAAAAACGGTACAGTTTCTCAGAAATTTTAAGTATAAAAAAGTGTTCACTTGAACTGGGGTATTCAAAAAAATAATCAAAATTACAAAATTCTTAAAGGTAAGGAAATTACATGCAGTTTTCATCAACACTACCAGTGTTAAACTCATTTTAAAAGGGGCCCCAAAATTTAAAATGGGTTTAAAATGACCGCTTTTATTACCTTATTGATTGTACAAATTTCATGATGGTTGGACAAATCATTTGGTAAATATTTACGATTACGTGTTTTTAGTCTACCTGCTTAAAGGCCATTATTTCTGAAGGGGGGGGCACTTTTTCAAAAAACTGTTTTTAACGAATGTCTTGAGTTTTTCCCAGCTATTTGCCATATCAAAAAAAGCAAACTAAACGCGGACACCCTGAAGTACGCAAATATAAAAATATTTTTTTTTCTTGGGGGCTTAAAAATTTAAGTGTTTTTTTTTGTAGGGAATGTGCAGTCTTTATGACTGCTACTACGGAAAACGGGAGCGTAGAAAATGGCGTAAAATTTTCACACCTGGATTTTTTTTCCGCAATTTACTACTTTTTGTAATCGGTAGCATAATTTTATACTACAGATTTAAGGTTATGAATTTTGAAGGGCCCCTTTTTACAAATATAGACAACCCTGCAGCGTTTTCAGACAGTTTTTTTACCAGGGTGAGTGTGTACCCTATAGTATAGGAGCTATCAACATGAAAATCCACATCATTAACGCTATCATAATTTTTTGATATTACATAATATTTAATATTACTATTCTTAATCCAACAAAATGGCAGGCCAAACAGGGAGCGTTTTTTTAAAGGTAAAAACATCATAAGTGGGATCGTTTTCTTCGTACAACAAAATTAATTTTTGCACCTTCGAGCTATAACCCTGCCAACCCTTTATAATGGGTTAATCGCTTTTCAAATGTGCTTTCCAAGGGCAAAAAACCCTGTCATAAAAATTTATTATTTTACGCATAAAAATCTACAGATTACACAAAATTAAAAATGTTCACTGCATAAATGGTTGGCAGTGTTGAGGCTCATATTTGCACATATTATTTTATTTCTTCAAAAATAAATATCCCACTTATGATGTTTAAAAAAAAACGATACCTGTTAGCGCTGAAAGTGTATTGGACAAAAGTTAAGAAATATTAAATATAATGTAATGCACAAAAAATCATGACGCCGTTTGATGATGTGTGTTTTTGGTTGCCAGCTCTCGTACTATTAAGAGGGCGTGGCTTAACTTGCGCAGTAGGCTAAAACCTGCGCAGAAGTCTAAATAGCCCAATTATTCTAATTAAAATTTGTAGCTTCCTTAGAAAAAAATCCCAACCAAGATCTGCTTATGCAGGATTGTAGGCACTACCCCCAGGAATATAAAAGTGAAAAATTCCCACAAAATTTCCTTAACGTTTAGTCCCCATTTTGAAAAAAGTTTTAAAAATTTTTAGCAACATTATTTTAATAAGAATACAATCATTTTTAAAAAACTAATAAATCACCAATATTAACGATTCTATAGGTCTTTGAAAAACACCTTATTTCATCATAATCGTCTATCTTAGTCATAGAGTCCTGAAGCATAGATTGCAGCGATCTCTGTAGGACCAAATTAGCACATTTTCAAAGTGCTATAAAATCGTTCACATTGGTGATTTATTATTTTTTTAAAAATGATTGTATTCTTATTAAAATAATGTTCCTAAAAATGTTTAAAACTTTTTTCAAAAGTGCCGAATAGTTTAGGTATTAACAAAAAACTAACTCCTCACTTCTATGCAAGATGGGGGCTAAACGTCACGGATATTTTGTGGGAATTTTTTACTTTTATGTTCCTGGGGGTAGTGGCTACAAACCTGCATAAGCAGATCTTGGTTGGGATTTTTTTCTGGGGGCATTATTAGAATGATTGGGCTAATACGCTTTAAAATATTTTCTTTTTAGGTTATGACATACAACTATTTGTATTTTTTGAATTTTTTACTATTGGTGTGGCCACAATGGCTTTGTTTTGATTGGTCGATGGGTTGCATTCCACTTATTGTAAATTTTTGTGATATTAGAATTATTTACGTTGTTATTTTTTGGATTTTTGTTATTTGTTCTTTAGTTAAATTATTTAGAAGGGTGCGCGAGGCTAATAATATGTAAGTTTGGAGTTATTTTAAGACTTGGGTTTCAAATTCACAGATCTTCGAATCTGTGCTCCTAGAAGCTCGTATAAGTCATCTCCATTGAGCTTCCGTCAATTCTACTAAATAGCACATCTACATGAGGGCCCCATCCTATATTCAAACTAAATGTAGTTTTGAAAACTACAAAAATAGGGCTACAAACGTATTATTATCATTTAAATCGGTTATTTCTTAGTGTCGAAAATCTGACTTCAAAAATCATTATACTATTTTTGTTTTATCTTTCGACTACCGCGGATACATTTTTTGGTTTATGTACATTACGTGGTCTATGCCAAACCATAATACGTTAATTTACCATGGTTTTTTTAAGCTTGTAAATGATTAAAATTGCAACTTACGTTTTTCCTTAATATAGATGTGCCCGTTCAAAGATTTCAATGTAGAAAGAAAAACACCAAAAGTACTATTTTACCATATTCTTATTATTTCTTGCACTCAGTACCTCTTCTATGTATCACAAACATTACCCTAAATATTTTTAACCATAGTTATTGATGTATTACTCCTTGCATATTTTGTTGAAATTTCGAAAATAACTGACATTCAGGGAGATGACTTTTACGAACTTTTGAATGCACAGATCATCCCATTTATGAATTTGAAACCCAAGTCTTAATGAGTTTGGTTTTGAAAAAGTTATTTTTAGAGACGCGAGAGTAATGGGAATTTTTTTGGCTGTTCTTCCATTTATTCCGGCTGCAAATATTTTTTTTACTGTTGGTTTTGTAATTGCGGAACGAACTTTACTGCTTCCAAGCGCTGGATTTGCTTTTTTGGTTGTTATTGGATACATTAAAATTGAGAATAAGGCCAAAAATAAACAGGTAAACAAATAGTTACTAAAAAAATTGAAATTTCTCCATTTTTACCGATTTTTTCCAATGATGAGAGAATTAAATAGATGAAGCATCATTTAAATACTGCGGCACAATATTTGGGTATCTGATAAACACTTGCAAGTAAGGGCGGGAAGATGTTGATGTTGCCCCCTCTCCACGCTAACTTGTGTATACGTTTAACATTCCAATAGCGTATCATTTCCAAGGAATACATTTATTTTAAAAATATATATATATATTCGTATGATTATTAATAAACATTACAAGTCATAGTAGGTATAAGGGTTGGTATGTGACAAATATGAACATTCAAGAATATAATAAAGTTGTAAATTTATGAATTACATAATCTGACTCCAAATGCATTAAATTGGATATCAACCTTGAAACCTCTGTAATTTTTTGGCAATTTATTGTACCTTGTAATTTAACTGGAATGTGACCCTGGTATGCTGGAGTTATTTTTCCCATGGTTTTTTCCTCTGGCCCCTCCCCCCGAAGCAGATGCTTTATCAGTATATGAACATTGTCCATGGGCATCCCAAAAAGAACATTATTTGTACTTTTTTATATTATTTTAAAAATAGTCTTTAATTTTAAAGCAAAATTCGTGATTCAGGTAAATAAATTACACATTCAAGCGTTAAGCTTGAATTATAGATGAATTAACTTAACTTCACTTATAATTAACGTAGCGCGACTGAAATAAATTATACGAAAGATGAAATCGCATTTACAGATCCAATTAACTTAACTTGACGTTTACTTAAGGTTCTATTTCTTAATTTTGGTAAATTTCATTTAATTTTATGTTAAGTAAGCCTCTTCACAGAGCCATCTATCGGCTACTAGACCAAATTTTTAAAATTACAAAGATTATCGAAGAATTTCATATAAATTTCTGTATATTTACAGAAATAAGACGATTCTAACATTTACCGATAGGTGGCGTTTACTAAATTTTCTTGTGGATAAGTAACGTATAAATTTATACTATAAATGCCTTAATTTAGTCAAGTCAAGTTAAGTGGAGTAAAGTAGCTTTGAGTGGCGTTGAGTTAAGTTAATTGATCTCTAAATCACACTTTATTTTTAACACGAACCGCGCGAGGTTAAATTTGTTACGCTTTCTGAAACAGAAAGCATTTTTTTTTTTTGCTTCTGTGTACAAAAAAGCAACATGTGTTGTCGCCACTATTCGCCGCCGCTAATGGAGTTTTCTAACCTCACATTTGTAAATTTGTACGTGAGTTCCGTAAACAAACCAAATTTTTAAGAAAATTGAGATATTATAGTGCATTAAATGGTAAATATCAGTGTTTTACAATGCAATATTATAAAAAAAGACAAAATTAAAGAAATGTAGCAGTTGGTGTTATGATTCTGGTCAGCCTATCAGAGATAAGGTAAATATAAACACTTTTCCTAACCCCACAAAAGATTTGTCAGTTTACCAGATAATTTTGGTGTATATTAATCTATTTAATTCTTTCATCATTGTATTTTTCAGTGCAACGTTGCCAAATTTCAAAAACGTCCCTAAATCTACCGTTTTTAAGCGCAACGTTGCCATATTTCCAAAGCGTCCTAAAATCTACTGATTTTTAAAATTAATCATGTTACAGCGTTGCCGGATGGTTTTTTACGCCCTTATCTTTATTTTTGGGGCGCGTTCGATATTACGAAACTCTGAATGGTTAAAAGAGGAAAAACTCTTCACCAGGGCGCTTTCAGTGTGCCCCTTAAACGCTAAAGTGCATTACAACGTTGCCAAAATTGCTGCGGATAAAAATAAAAAGAATTTGGCTTTAAGAGAATATAAAATAGCGTTAAAATTAAATCCTGTTTATGAGCAAGCAATGAACAATTTGGCGAATTTATTAAGGGAAGATGACAAATTTAAGGAGGCGGAGAAATTATTAAGAAAGGCTGTAAAAGTTAGACCAAATTTTGCAGCCGCCTGGATGAATTTGGGAATCGTTTTAACTAATTTAAATAATACGGAAGAAGCGGAGCATTCTTATAAAACGGCCATAATGCATCGGAATAAATATCCAGATTGTTATTACAATTTGGGAAATCTTGTAAGTACAATTTTTTTTTTAACTTAAAATGTTAAAAAAAATTTAAAAGGTAAAAAATATAAAATTAAAAAAAATTGTTTTTTTCAATGAAATGTATTCTCTAGATTGCTTTTTTGTCGTAGAGAACGAATCCGCATTTTGTTTTTTTTCTACAGTTTTATTTTGGCAATCATAACACTTAAAAAAAATCGCGTTTGAAAGTTGACTTTGAAAGCTCATAGCACTAAAACTAAAAGTGCTATAAATGTTTAAGTGCCAGATTCGGATTCAGCAGCTCATTTTACATAAGCATGCCAGTTTTCAGGCATGTCAATATTTTTTTAAGGATGTGGCAGTCAAAAAACTTAATTTGGGCCAAAATTGACAATTTTTTAATGCCTACCCCTTGCGAAAAAGTGAAAAATTTTAAGGCAAGCGATTTGTACTAAACTTTTTTTGTGGGCTGTTTTAATGCTAAAGAATACAAAATTTCACTTTGTTTCTTCGTAAGAGATTTTGTTTTTAAATTAACAACAAACTGTATGCAGAATCGATAATATTTTTCTGCACTTTTTGTTTTTTGAACATACTTCCGTTATAACTGTTTTTATCTAAAATTGTCACAACATAAAATCGATAGCAGTTAAAATTATGAATAAAATAGCGCTTTAAATTTTAAAATTGGATAAAAAATGATTCTTCTAAAATTTCAGTATTTTGCAAATTTTTTCATATGAAATGGTGTGCCTTAAAGTGACCATAACATTAGAACTAGATGAGATACAAAGAGTTTAGTGTCAGATTCGGATTCAGCAGCTTATTTTACATAAGTATGGAAGTTTTCAGGCATGTCAATATTTTTTTAAGGTCGTGGCAGTCAAAAAACTTGATTTTGGCCAAAATTGACAATTTTTTAATGCCTACCCCTTGGAAAAAGTGAAAAAATTTAAGGAAAGCGATTTGTACTAAACTTTTTTTGTTGACCGTTTTAATGCTAAAGAAAACAAAATTTTACTTTGTTTCCTCGTAAGACATTTTGTTTTTAAATTATCAACAAACTGCATGCAAATCGATAACATTTTTCTGCACTTTTTGTTTTTTGAACATACGTCCGTTATAACTGTTTTTATATAAAATTGCCACAATATAAAATCGATAGCAATTAAAATTAAGAATAAAATGGCGCTTTAAATTTTAAAATTGAATATAAAATTATTTTTCTTAAATTTTAGCATTTTGAAATTTTTTTCGGATGAAATTGTGTGCCTTTAGGTGACGATAACATTAGAACTAGATGAGATAGAAAAGGTTTAGTATCAGATTCGGATTCAGCAGCTCATTTTACATAAGTATGGTAGTTTTCAGGCATGTCAATATTTTTTTAAAGTCGTGGCAGTCAAAAATCTTGATTTTGGCCAAATTTGACAATTTTTTAATACCTGCCTACCCCCTAGAAAAAAGTGAAAAAATTTAAGGAAAGCGATTTGTACTGAACTTTTTTTGTGGACTGTTTTAATGCTAAAGAAAACAAAAAACAACTTTGCTTTTTGCTAGAAGCTTTTGTTTTAAAAATATCAACAAATTTGACTGCAAAATCGACAATGTTGTTTTTTTAGCAGATTTTTTTTTTTTGCATTTTTGATTTTGCATATACGTCCGTTATTATTGTTTTTATTAAAAAAGCATACATTTATGGAAAAAATTATTTGCCAAAAGTTTTGTTAAGGTTCCAATATTTCAGCCACAATACTTTTTTTTAAGTTGGACAGTTTTCAAAAGAATTAAATTGTGTCCACCAAATTTTTTATGCAAACACTTTCGACTTCTTTCAAAGAAAATCATCTCAACAACAATGTCTTCCCGAGTTAATTTTTACTTTGGCGACGATGCACCACATCAGACTATTTCCTGCTATTCTTGAAATTTAAACATGAACCGCCCATCAGTCTTAGCACCCATCCTAAGACAGCTCTACCAAAAACAGGCGGAGTGTCCCGGAAATACATGGATGCTTTGCGCCAGTTAAAACCCGCGGAAAATGCACAAGTGACATACCGCAAGATTAACACATTCTAAGACAATTAAATGACTCCAATTTAAAGAATCTTATATATGGGAGTGAAAAAAATTATTTTCTGTTGCACAGCCAAATTTTTAATAGAGGCACAAAAGTAGACATTAGTGACCCGGAATTTTGAGTCTGTTCGGCAGTGGAATTTTATAAATCGTATACAAAACCGCGAATGATGACCAATCATGAATTTACATAAAAAAATTTAATAACAACAGACAATAAGCTTGTAGGGGGTTTCATGTAAAGAATAAGCCAAAAAGAGGTATACCGCGTTTCCTAGCAGCTCGCGAGGTTAACTAACAAATGTACTGTGGCGAAACCACTTGTCGTATCTTAACAAAACTTTCGGTATAGTCCTAATAAACTTGAAGGGTTTGTTTGGCACTTGTGGTGACGTTGGTGGCGCCCCCTATTTGTCTATATACAAAATATAAAAGACAACGCTCGTAAATAACAAAACTTTTGTCTTATAAGGGTGTTTTCTTGTAGTATTTAGAGCAGAATCGCAACGAAGAAGCCCTAAAAGCATGGGAAATGGCAGTTTTATACCGTCCTAGCCACGTAGCGGCTTGGAGCAACACCCTCGTTCTTTTAGATACCATGGGACAATTTGACGAAGTGCAAGAGTTAGGGCGAACAGCTCTTATGCATAACCCTACGGCCCCGGCTATCCATTTCACCCTGGGGAACACTTACGGGAAGATACAGGTGTTTGAAAAAGCCGAAGCCCACTTTTTGGAGGCTATTAATTTGAGTAATGGCGAAAACGCTCTGTATCATTCAAATTTGGGTAAGGTATATACAGGGTGTTACTAAATAACTAGGAAAAAATTCAGGAGGTAATTCCTGAACCCATTTTAAGAAAAAAAGTTCATATAAACATGTGTCCAAAAATCCATCGTTTTTGAGATACAGGGTGTGAAAGTTTCTCAAAAAAAAATTTAATCTTAATATTACTAAAAAACTAAACCAGATATTTATTGAAAATAATAATAAAAAAAAGAAATAAATTGACCCTTCATTGTTAACTATGTTTTATTTTCATTAAAATAAAAAAGCCGAACTAAAAAAAGAAATTTTGTTGCCTTTGGGCAATGAATTTTTTTCTCGAAAACGGTTAGTTTTATGAAAAAAGAACAGGACATTAATTTTAAAGAACATATTCTAGGGCTTCTAATTATTTTATGAAAATACCAAAAAAGTAACACACAAAAAAGTTGGGGGGGAACAACTCTCATGGTACCCCCAAATGTACCCCTTCGTGCTAAGTTTCAAATAAATATCTGGTTTAGATTCTTGGTAATCTTAAAAAAAAAGTTTTTTTTTATAAACTTTGGTACCCTGTATCTCAGAAAGAAGGATTTTCGGGCACATGTTTATATGAACTTTTTTACTTAAAATCTGTCCAGGAATTACCCCTTGAATTTTTTCCTAGTTATTTGGTAACACCCTGTATATTAAGTAAAAATATAGACGTTTTTTTAAGCCCTTAAGGCTATAGATTCAAATTCATAAATGGGTTGTTCTGTGCACTCAAAAGTTCGTAAAAGTCATCTCCCTGAATGTCAGTTATTTTCGAAATTTCAACAAAATATGCAAGGAGTTATACATCAATAACTATGATTCAAAATATTTAGAATAATGTTTGTGATACATAGAAGTGGTGCAAGAGTGCAAGAAATAATAAAAATATGGTAAAATAGTACTGTTTTTCTGTCTACATTGAAATCTTTAAACGAGCACATCTATATTAGGGAATAAGTTGCAATTTTAATCATTTACAAGCTTAAGAAAACCATGGTACATTAACGTATTATGGTTTGGCATAGACCACGTAATGTATAAACCAAAAAATGTACCCGCGGTAGTTGAAAAAAAAACAAAAATAGTATAATGATTTTTGAAGTCAGATTTTCGACACAAAGGAATAACCGATTTAAATGAAACCATAATACGTTCTTAGCCCTATTTTTGTAGTTTAAAAACTACATTTAGTTTTAATATACGATGGGGTCCTCATGAAGATGTGCTATTTAGTATAATGGGCATGTTTCACAAGTAACAAATTTAAAATTTTTGGTTAAAAATAAAAAGTAGACTTAGGCATGAGCTTTCACTAATAATCTCGTGTTTATCCAGTGGCTGGTTTAGGTGTTTTAGCGCTCCAAAGTTTAAATTTTTGGGGCACTTCCCCTCGATTTTGGGGCATTTCCCCTATCCCTTCCACTATCTTAAGGTATATTACATTGCTTAGCAACATAAAAATGTATTCTTTTCTATGTTTCTTAAGTCAGCGCTTAGTGACAGATTAGCTAAAATATGAAGTATTTTTATCTTTTTTTTAATTTATTTATCGTGGTGTTGATAAAAAATACTGAAAATGTAAGTAAAACAATAAATTAAGTAAAAAAATAGAAAATGTCACTTTGACAATGAAGTAAAAGTATAGATTCAAGAAGGTGGTAGGGGAAAAATGGCTGTTAAAGCTGGTCCAATTAAACGCAATTTTTAAATTTTATTTATTTTTTTTCTCGAAAAGTAGAGACTTGTGTATTCTAAAAATTTGCAAAACAACATAGTTTAATAAGAGGAATCGTTTAAGCAAATAAAATTTTTTCATGAAACTCGCCCATTGACGGGAGCTCAAGAGAGATGACTTATACGAGCTTCTAGGAGCACAGATCTTCGAATCTGTAAATTTGAAGCTTTAAAAAACACCCTAACTTTTTTCAAAATTTAATTTTTTAGGAGTGCTATACCATCGATGGGATAAAATCGACAAAGCAAGATCTATGTACCAAAAAGCACTTAAAATCGATCCAAATTTAAAATCAGCAGAAATTAATTTAAAAAAATTACAAAACCAGAAAATTGAGAGTAAAAATAACTAAAATTAAAAAATTGAAATAAAAAAACTGGCAACTCTTAAATGCACCTATTTTTAAGTAAATGTGGAACAATAAATAAATGTAGTTAGGATATGGAGCAGAGGGGTTAACCTTTTAAAAAATAAATGTACCTTAAATATTTAAAAATAAGTGTTTTTAAAAAAAAAATTGTATAACTTTAACAAAATCATTTCTGTTTAAAAAAAACAACATATTTTTTGAAAGATACTTTCTGATAGAAATAAATGTAGTTTGGTTAACCCCTCGATATAAGGTTTCTTATGAATGTAAAAGTGTTTTTGTTGTTTTTTATTTATTGTGAATATATACAAATATATTATTTATTGACAATTACTTTTGTTTTATTGTTTGACTAGTGCCTTTGAGATTCAAAACAAAAATTGCAGTTTTGTTTCAGCAAAAATTAACATTTTAAAGAAAATCGTACGTAAAATGGTTTTTTATTCTAAAACTTGTCTTTAGGTAATTTTTACTGATACAAAACTTTTTTTGCAATGCATTACTTACACACGGTCAACTCCTTCGTCACGGATCCACAATCTACATTAAAAAACTGTCTGTGAAGTAGAATTTTGATTCTGTCAGATTTGGTCACTTTTAGAACAATATTTTGTGAAAATAAAAGGCTTTCTTAGGGAACCCTTAATATGAAAATGTGCTATAATGTCTTAAATGCGATATTTTAAGTATAGTTCATTATAAAACTTTATAATATACAGTTTATGTGTTAATGTTGTGCACCCTCCAAGATGTGAATTTTAAACGCAAATTCCTTTAGAAAGCAACCATATCAAGAGGTCTGGTCATTGTAAAATTAACATTTTTTTCTATTACCTCGAACAAATCATACCCCTTGATATGGTTGCTTTCTCAAGCAATTCGCGTTTAAAACTGACATCTTGGTGGGTCAACATGATCATCAGATTAATAAAGGATTTTTTAATTCTTGCGGTAGATTCTCGGGTAATTTTAAATTAAAATATCGTAAATAAGATAATAAGGAACATTTGTACACCAATGGGACCTAAAAAACTTTACTATTTTTCTTTAAATAATGTTTTAAAAAGACCAATGTTGGAAACACAGAATAAAAAAAAATGACCATTTTCTTTGGTCCGTAATGTTGGTTGCCTAAAAAAAATTCACAGATAGTATTTCAATGCACTTCTGTAAACTGTGACGTAGGGTTTGACGGTGTCTATTTTTTTAATTAATTTAAATAATATTAATTGAATTACTGTCCTACTCCTAAGTCATAAAACAAATTGCTTAGTTATTACAAATAGTGAAAATACATTTACCAGTAAGTAAGTCATTTTTGTATCCATTTAATAAGAGTCAAGTTTGAGAATTTTACAAACTATTAAAATTTGTATTGTTTTCCCATTCATTTTTATCTTCCCTCTAAGGGGTTAACTTTGCCTTAAAGGGTTTAAAATAAATACTTATCAACGGGAAAAAAATTAAATTTAATTTACAAATATTTAGCATTTTTTCAAAAAATGACTTGTACATTAAATTTGAATTTTCTCGTATTTAAAAAAAAAAAACAACACTATCACATCACCAACTATTCGAACATTTAAATAATATCACAAATATATATCGTTGCAACTAAACTAGAATAGGCCTTTTGAACAACAAAAACATCTACATTTTATACAGGAACACCCTGTATAAACGAGTTTAATAAATATGTGTTTAATTCTAAAGTGTACAGATTATTAAGTAACAAAAATTTTAGCTCATAAAAATAATTTAAATGGCATTCAGACCAGGATCAAAATAGTAGATTTTAGTACTAAGAGTAAAAAGGGCGATTTATAGAACGTTACTTTCACTTTACTTCGGCTTAACTTCACTTCGGCTTAACTTCATTTCCGCGTAACTTAACAAATTTGCTTAATTTATAGATTGTAAAGTTACGTGAAATTGGGAACAGGTATGCGCATGTATCTGAACTCGCGACTTCTGACTATTTACACCTGTGCGGTAATTACGGTATATCGCTTCGTACGAAACTTACATAAGAAGACCAGCAGGTTTCGTACGACGCGATATTCCGTAATTACCACCCTTGACAATAAGGGTGAATATCTCATTGTTGCAAATTTTGCGCATGATCGGCCGAGCTCGGCTTTTGACAGTACTACTTACAGGTAAATGAATCAGCAAAGTAGCGCTAAAGTGAAGTATAAATTTGGTAATACATTCCCATGTATTTTATTTAACTTTCTGTAAAGTTACGCCGAAGTAGAGCGGAAGTAAAGTGAAAGTAACGTTCTATAAATCGGCCTTTAAAGTGATGCCTTGTGTGACGATGCAGAAAGATTGTCTGGTGAGCGAAGCGAGACAGACAATTCTGCCGAGGCACACAAAGCCACTTTAACTCTGTGTAGTAAACGATACTTTTTCTTAAAACTTCTAAATACAATGGTTTTATAATAAATTTAATTTACTTATTTTAGTTGACTTTTATTTATTTTAAAATAAATGTTATTAAAGTGATGTTTATTTAACGTTTTAGGAAAAATAAAATTGGTAGCGTCAGTAAAAGTTACATTTACTGTCGCCGGTAGTAAAAATAAAAATTCTATGATACAGTTCAGAAAAGTGCTACTTTATGTTCGCCATATACGTCACTAAAGTTATGTTTTTTGACGTTTTAAGAAAAAAATAATTAATATGCGCCTGACTACTCAGTTTTTAAAAACTTACGATTAAGTTTTTTTTTATTCTTTGACTACGAATCCCTGGTCTTAATGCGTTAATTTTCAAAATATTGCTACACAAAAAACTTTTAATAAAGCCAAATTGTTGTCAATTTTGAGCTAGACTCCTGTACTTATTTTCATTTGTGTATTACAATGAGAGACACCAAAAAAATTGCACATACCTTTTTACGATGGTTGTCTTTTATATTTTGCATATAGACAAATAGGGGGCGCCACCAACGGCACCACAAGTGCCAAACAAACCCTTTAAGTTTATTAGGACAATACCGAAAGTTTTGTTAAGATACGACAAGTATTTTAGTCACAATAATTTTTTTAAGTTGGAAAATTTTCAAAAAAATGGAATTGTGTCAAGAAAATTTTTGACTACTTTCAAAGAAAATTATCTCAACAACAATGTCTCGCCGAGTTGATTTTTACTTTTAGCGACGATGCACCACATCAGACTACTTCCTGCTATTCTTGAAATTTAAACATGGACCGACCATCAGTCTTAGCGCCCATCCTAAGACAGCTCTACCAAAAACAGGCGGAGTGTCCCGGAAATACATGGATGCTTTACGCCAGTTAAAACCCGCGAAAAATGCACAAGTGACACACCGCAAGATTAACACATTCTAAAGCAATTAAATGACTTCAATTTAAAGAATATTACATAAACAGTTGTGAACAAAATTATTTTCTGTTTGACAGCCCAATTTTTTAGGGAGGCACAAAAGAACAGAATTTTGAGTATGTTCGGCAGTGGAATTTCATAAATCGCATACAAAATGCCGAATGATGAGCAATCACGAGTTATCATAATAAAAATTGAAAATATTAACAATAAGCTTGTAGGGGGTTTCATGTAAAGAAGCCAAAAAGAGGTATACAGCGTTTCCTAGCAGCTCGCGAGGTTAACTAAAAAATGTACTGTGGCGAAACCACTTGTCGTATCTTAACAAAACTTTCGGTATAGTCCTAATAAACTTGAAGGGTTTGTTTGGCACTTGTGACGTTGGTGGCGCCCCCTATTTGTCTATATGTAAGATATAAAAGACAACCCTTGTATAAGGTATTTTTTATATTTTTAACAAAAATTGAACTATTTACCGATGTATCCCTGAAGTAGAGGTTTGATCGAATTCTTTACTCGTGGAGGGGGTCTCTTCTTTGGTGCTTAGCCCCTCCATCTGGGAGGGGAGGTCAGAGGTGTCCGCAAAAGCATTTTCCCCTAAAATATCCGGTAAAGCGTTTCGGCGACCGGTCCGACCTGAATTTACAAAATCAGTTTCTGATTCAATGCGTGCCCCCTCATCTTGCTGCGGTTTAGTCGAAGACGTTCCAGGTTGGCTCGGATTATCCATTACGCCTAACATTTTTAATACTGAAACACATAAAAATTGTAAACATATGGGAAAAAATATTTCAAACAAGTGCGGGTTAGATTAATGAATGGATTAGATTAGTGAGTGGGATAGATCATTTAAAAATCGCATGTGGGTCTTTTTTATGACTATTTTTTATTGTTATTGTTACACATTCTACATACAGGGTGTCCAAAAAATGGCGCATAAACGCGATGGTACGCTCTTGGGGCATTCTCATGGATCAATAGAAAATTGTCAAAAACAATCCATCTCTTATATTCATCGAGAAAAATGGGAACAAAGTTGCATAAATTCGGCAACACAGTCTAGGAAAATACATCTTAAAATCCCATCTAAAAGTCTAAAAATCTCATTTATGAGTCTTGATTATACACTTTTGCACTAGATTTTATTGACGTTGTTGTCAGCTTCATTTTATTAAAATTTTGTAAAATTAAATTGATTATAAAAATGTAATTCGACCATTTAAAAAATGAACAAATGGTGGAATGGTTTAAGATAGACTAAAGCTTTGTATTAAATCATTTGTTCTGTTAATATGTGCTGTTATATTCAAGATATAAGCATTTAAAGTTTCGCACTTTGTGGCAACATATTTCCGAGGGTATATGAGATAGATTTTTTTTAACAATTTTCTGGGGCTCCCTAGACATGCCCCAACAACGTACCATCGCGTTTATGCGTCATTTTTTGGACACCCTGTATACAAGTGCTCCAAAAATAAATTTGGAAATGTCTGTAATTCCTCAGGTTAATAAAACAAACCAAATTTTTTACAAAGAGGTGTTAGTTCTTGTCCTTATATAAGTTACAACCCCCTAACCAAGCCCCAAAGTATGTAATAATCTTTAAAAAAATATTATAAAAAAAATGTGACAAAATTTTTAATACAAAGCAAACTAAGCATTTAAGGCCTTCTTAATAAATAGAATGGAATTACATGGTCTTTAACATGATGATGTTCTCTATTGCTTCCAAAATAATGGTCCCATCACTTTAAAATTCCATTTAATTTATTGAGAAGGCCTTAAATACATAGTTTGCTTTGTATTAAAAATTTTGTCACATTTTTTTGTATTATTTTTTTTTTAAAGATTATTAGATACTTTGAGGCTTTGTTAGGGAGTTGTAACTCATTGAAAGGACAAGAGCTAACACCTCTTTGTAAAAATTTTAGTTTGTTTTATTAACCTGAGGAATTAAAGACATATCCAAATTTATTTTTGGAGCGCCTGTATACATGCAGTTCATAATTTACAAGACCCTTTATTGCCGATTATGTATCTTAGGGGTTAAATTAAAACCCTGGTTAAAAAATTTTGAAAGAAATTTTCCTCGTTTTTGTATTTTAGCCGGTGTTAAAAGTATACCAACGTCATGAATAATTGACACTACTACGCGATAACGGTCGCTCGATGGAAAAGTGTGTATGAATTTTTTTGTAGGTAATTGTTCAATCTGCAATTTACATCCTACATTTTTTTTGTCCGACCAATAAGAAGTGATTTATTTACCAAAAACTGTCCTCTTCGACCTTCGACCCTCTTAAATGACATGACGCCGGCAGGGATCTTAGGGGACTTTTGATATGTTGTATAATATGGCAATATAGAGATAATGGTAAAAAAAAAGGTAACAAATAATTTTTCGGCAGATGAATTCCTTAATCACTGGGTTATGCTAAATAGATGAGAAATTGGTAAAGCGATAGCAGCTAATGTTAGTATACTGTTAATTAATAAGGTTTTAAGTCATGCTTGCCCCCTTTTTTTGTTTTTAATCGCATAGGTCAAATTTGGTTAGTCGCTCGATTTCTTCCAAAATAAACATGCTCAGTTCAGCTGAAATACTTTTTAAAAGCTTTAAATAAAGCTATACTTAGTGGCATGCTTCTCATACCTGACTTTTTTGTCAATTTCTTTTTATTTCGCCCGATAACACTAGTTTTTTTGCAAATGGTGTTGACATTTCTTTTCTGACGCTTATCCATTTCTAACAAAAACACCTACCATACTAATATGTAGATTCCAACCAAGATTCTCTTTATTTTGCTGCTTCAGTTAGATGTACAATTGAAAAAAACCGTCATTATTTACATTAATTTTTCGTGAGCCATTTGAGAAATTTCATGCCTATGACATTTGGCGTCACGTTAAGCAAGCGCAGCGTTCTCATTGGTTGATGCGTTTGAACTACTTGCAGTGTTCCCACTTGTATGAAAGTTAAATCACTAAGAAACAGTCAATGTTGCCACTTGGACAAATTGTGTATGGCTTAAGAAAATTTGAAAATATCGCAGAAATGGCAAAAATAACGCCTAATTTAAAGGTTTTTCTTCAGATTTCAGTAATAAAACAGGTTTGTGTACATTTTTTATTATCAAATATACAATTATCTCCATAATCTAGTTTTTTACAACTCTTGTGTAGTACATTTTAGATACTAAATGTAAAAACTAGCTAAAATAATTATTAGAGTACGATACTTAGGAAATTGCACCAAAATAATAATAAACATCGATGTTCATTTTGTACGACACATCAATAACTTACAGGGTGTCCGCGTATAGTTTGTTTTTTTTGATATGACAAATAGCTGGGAAAAATCCAAGACATTCGGTAAAAACAGTTTTTTGAAAAAGTAGCCCCATTCGGAAATAATGCCCTTTATGCAGATAGACTGAAAACACTTAATCTTAAATATTTACCAAATGATTTGTCAACCATCATGAAATTTGTACAATCAATAAAGGTCTTAAAAACGGTCATTTAAAACCAATTTTGAAATTTTGGGCCACTTTTAAAACGAGTTAAACACTGGTAGTGTTGATAAGAACTGCATGTAAATTCTTTACCTTTAAGAATTTTGTAATTTTGTTTATTTTTTTGAATACCCCAATTCAAGTGAAAACTTTTTTTATACTTATATATTAATATATATATATTATTTCTGGGAAACCGTACCGTTTTTAAATAAACTTCTAAGAACTCCCTAAATGTATCATATTTTGCATTTATCTTGACAAAAAACTTCAATTTAGTAACAGTGGTTAGTAACATAGAAATTTCAAAAGAAAGTCTAGTCTTATGCAAAAATATGGGGTACATTTAGAGTGTTTTTGGCAGTTTAATCGTAAACGGTACAGTTTCTCAGAAATTTCATGTGGTAAAAAAGTTTTAAATTAAATTGGGGTATTTAAAAAAATAAACAAAATTACAAAATTCTTGAAAGGTAAGAAATTACAAGCAATTTTTATTAACACTACCAGTGTTTAACCCATTTTAAAAGAAGCCCCAAATTTCAGAACAGGTTTAAAATGACCGATTTTATTACCTTTATTGATTGTACAAATTTCAGGATGGTTGGACAAAACATTTGGTCAATATTTACGATTACGTGTTTTAGTCTTCTTGCTTAAAGGCCATTTCCGAAGGGGGACGCTTTTTCAAAAAACTGTTTTTACCAAATGTCTTGGTTTTTTCCAGCTATTTACCGTATCAAAAAAAGCAAACTATACGCACCCGGTATAGTGTAGTAATCACACGTAAACTTAATCAACCTTAACAACAGAGTAGATTCTTCGTATAAACCAAAAACATGCAAAAAAACCAATACTTCCGGTTAGTAAGTTAAATAAAAAGACCATAATTAGAGTATAACCGAAATACAAAAAGGCTGATGCCCCATCTTCAATCTGCAAACGTTTCGAGAAATAATAACAGCAATAAAGGAACAGGTAAACAGAGGTAAAACCGGAAGTGAGATACGATCTCCACCACCAATGATAATCTTCAGCGCATAGATGAAAATAACACAAAAGAACAGTTGTCTCAGCACAAGTAATTACCAAAATTATGAAAACCAAAAACAAAAAACCAAACATGTAATACATTTGTGAAGACCAAATTGAGTTCAAGATGAAAAATAGTTGAATAAAAATACACCCAAAGGGTAAAACACCCCCCATAATAACCCCCAAAAGTGGTTTAGTGTACATTGTTTGCTCGGGAATCAAACGCGGAATTTGATTGGTCCTTACTGGGTGCTCCAACGCCTGAAACAAAACAAAAATTGACACTTAATCATTAAAAAATGTTTGACATTAGAAGTGGGATAATTTGGTGTCGAAAATTTAATTTAATTTCTTTAAAGCAGAGTTGGCTTGATTTAAATCATGATTTAAATCAAATGATTTTTTTAAAAAAATCATTGATTTAAATCAAAAATTAAAAAGCCTAAATATTTATCAAATTGTTATTGAGAACATTGACCAAATAGGTAGTTAAGCCGACAATATTACAATAATCCCTTTTTAAACCACCCGCTAAGAACAGGTATATTTTTGCTAAATTTTATAATTAAAATACTCAAACCATCTAATTTGCGTCATTTGCATCAGCTTGCAAGTAATAGGTACCTACATACCATTTTTAATGCTATTACTCCAATTCCAATAAGATTTTGAAGTAGGTAATTTAGACTTATTAAATTCAAAAAGAGTTTTTTTAGGTAAATCTTGAATTATGCATTTTATTGGATATTATTTTAGTTTTTTAAAAAAATCTTAAATGTTTTTTAATAAAAAAATTGCGATTTTTTTGATTCTGATAAGTTAAACCCAGTCTAAAATCCTATTGGAATTAAAATACTAACATTAAAAATCGTAGATACCACTTTTTAGGTAAAAAAATCGAAAAAATCAAATAAATCAAAAAAATCATGATTTTTTTGATTTAAATCATGATTTTTGATTTTTTTAAAAAAATCATGATTTTTGCCAACCCTGCTTTAAAGTAATAAATGGTTTGTCAATATACAAAAAAATCAGGTCGTAATTTTCTGTCGTTTCGTACAAAATAAATATTATAGCAAAGATATTTTTTCTTTTTATCGCATTTCAAAATTTGCGAATTTTATGCAGACGACAACGTAGGTGCATTCTATCCATATAATACCCTGTTTCTTGGGATATTTTTTATCAGAACTCAGAAAATATATATTTTAGAAAAAAAGTTCCCGTCCAGTTACTGAAAAAAATGGACCACAAGACACTTTTTCTAACTATTTTTATAAAATTTATCAGCGTCATTGTTTTCTGATCCAAACTTCGCACAAAATTCGTAAACCTTTTTGAAAGACATGCATAAAAATAAAGGAACGATATTAAAAGTCCTTAAAAATTGTGCTTTTATGAAAAATAAAACTGAAGATGCTGTTCAGAAAGTAATTGTTTCTTGTACAAAATAACTTAACTATGTATGGGATGCAATTTATTTTACGAATTAAATTTTAGTTAGGAAATGAGATCATTTTTTCACGCAAATTTGACATGTTGTCATGATGACAATTAGGTCTACAGGATGTACCACAAGAATTTTTTTTAAATTTTTATTATTTTTTTTATTTCTTTAAGTTATTAAGCGGTCGTAGATAAAATATTGTATGCAACACGTAAGGAAACAGTCATTATTTCACTTATGCTCTTACAAAACTCGGCTAAAGCCTTGTTTTGCAAACTTCGCATTCGTGAAATAATGACTGTTTCCTAACGTGTTGCATACAATATTTTATCTACGACCGCTTAATAACTTAAAGAAATAAAAAAAATAATAAAAATTTAAAAAAAATTCTTGTGGTACATCCTGTAGACCTAATTGTCATCATGACAACATGTCAAATTTGCGTGAAAAAATGATCTCATTTCCTAACTTATTTAATTTCCGTTAGGTTATGATTTCATTACCTAAATGACAGTTATGTACACAACGTCATGCGCTGTTGCCGAGATCAAATTATCCATCTTCCATCATTGTCGCATAATGATCGCGTTCTCTCTCTGGTCGATAGAAATACCTTAAAAAATTTGGAACTCACCCTTTTTCTGAATCCAAAGAAAGCCCCAACAAATGTAAGGGGCACAGAAACGAGCAACCATAAAGCTAATAATCCAACCAATGTACTAAAAGGTATAGCAGCCGAACTGCCTTTTGCCCAAAGCACCAAATTCATGACGAAAAATAATCCAAAAACAACTCTGTAAAAAAATATATTTTGTAATTTTTATTTGCTTAATCGATTCTTCTTATTAAACTATGAAGATTTGCACATTTTTAGATAACACAAGTCTCTACTTTTCAAGAAAAAAAAAATCAAACATACTTTTAAAATTGCGTTAAATTGGACCAGCTTTAACAGCCCTCTTTCCCCCTCCACCTTCTTGAATCTATACCTTTACTTCATTGTCAAAGTGACATTACCGCCTATTTTTATATTTCATTTATCGCTTTACTTACATTTTAAGTTTTTTTTTATTAACGCCACGATAAATAATGCAAAATAAAGCTAAAAACATTCCATACTTTAGCCAATCTGTCACTAAGCGCGCGGGTTGACTTAAGAAACATAGAAAAGAATACATTTGTATGTTGCTAAGCAATGTGCTACACCTTAGAATAGTGGAAGTGGGCG
Organism: Cartodere bifasciata; assembly: GCA_963920755.1. NCBI lineage: Eukaryota > Metazoa > Arthropoda > Insecta > Coleoptera > Latridiidae > Cartodere > Cartodere bifasciata. The sequence goes on along the minus strand of OY987195.1, from coordinate 21,253,382 downwards.
AAAGGGGAATGCCCAAAATTAGGGAAAGTGTCTAAAAATTTAAAATTTGGAGGTCTAGAACACCTAAACTAGACACTAGATATACAAGAGTTTAAGTAAATGCTTATGCCCAAGTCTACTTTTTATTTATGACCTCAAAAGATTAAAATTTGTAACTAGTGAAACAGGCTTAAAGGGGAATGTCGCGAACCATAGAACCTGTGATTATGTAATGTTGGTCGCCTAAAATCAACAAAAAACAGCACTTCCTGGTCATTGCTCAGTGGGTTTACAAAAGTTAATTTTAATTGAATTGTGCTTACCACCAACATAAATAAACAAAGCAAAAGTTGACATATTCTAAAGGTCCATTAATACGCGTTTAAATACAGAATTTTGGCAATTTAAAATGCAAAAAATAGTGCTTTTAAATTGTTAAAATTCTGTTTTTAAACGATGGACTTTTAGAATATGTCAACTTGTGCTGTTTATTTATGTTGCTGGTAAGCATAATTTTTAATTAAAATTAACTCTTATAAACCCACTGGGCAATGACCAGAAAGTGGTGTTTTTTAAAGATTTTAGGCACCCAACGTTACATAACCACAGTTTCTATTCTTCGCGACATTCTCTGTTAAATACTTACCCCGAGCACAAATTCGATGTTAACAAAACATTGCTTTTCCATTTTTCGCCCCCAAAACTTTTATAAATCCTTGCAGACACGTATCCAGCTGGTGACCCCAATAAAATATACAAAACCATAGCACAAGTCATGAGGGCCCCCCTATTTGCGGGACTTAAAAATCCAAGACAGGCAAAAGCAAGGGTAACCAAGGTCATGCAAAAAACTTGCACCCCTGACCCCAAAAGGACGGATAATAACATGCCTTTACGTGGGGGGCGAAAAACATCCCCGTGAACGAGCTTCCAACCAAATTCTTCCTAAAAAAAAGGGGCCACATTTTTTTTTTATTAAAATTAACAGAAAATTAAATTAAAGTGAGATCAATGTTTTTTTTTTAATGGCAAATAGCTGGGAAAAACCCAAGACATTCTGTAAAAACAGTTTTTTGAAAAAGTGCCCCCTTTTGGAAATAATGACCTTTAAGCAGGTAGACTAAAAACACGTAATCGTAAATATTTACCAAATGTTTTGTCCAACCATCATGAAACTTGAACAATCTATAAAGGTAATAAAAACGGTCATTTTAAACCCATTTTGAAATTTAGGACACCTTTTAAAATGGGTTAAACACAGGTAGGGTTGATAAAAACTGCATGTAATTTCTTTACCTTTAAGAATTTTGTAATTTTGTTTATTTTTTTAAATACCCTAATTCAAATGAAAACTTTTTTACCACTTGAAATTTCTGAGAACATGAACCGTTTACGAATAAACTGCCAAAAACACTCTTAATGTACCCCTTATTATTGCATAAAACTAGACTCTTTTGAAATTTCTATGTCACTGACCACTGTCATAAATTAAAGTAAGTTTTTTGTCAAGTCAAATGCAAAAATGAGGTACATGAGAGTTTTTGGTAGTTTGTTCAAAAACGGTACAGTTTCTCATAAATTTTAAGTGGTAAAAAAGTTTTCACTTGAATTGGAGTATTTAAAAAAAATAAACAAAACTACAAAATTGTTACAGGTAAAGAAATTACATGCAGTTGTTATCAACACTACCAGTGTTTAACCCATTTTAAAAGGGGCACCGAATTTCAAAATCGATATCAAATGACCGTTTTTATTACCCTTATTGATTGTACAAATTTCATGATGGTTAGACAAATAATTTGGTAACTATTTACGATTACGTGTTTGTAGTCTACCTGCTTAAAGGCCATTATTTCCAAAAGGGGGCACTTTTTCAAAAAACTGTTTTCACCGAATGTCTTGGATTTTTCCCAGCTATTTGCCATATCAAAAAAAGCAAAGTAAACGCGGACACTTTGTATAATAAACTTACTTGAGCATCTTCTCCACTGTCAATTTGGTTATATCTTGCAATATCTTTGTAGAGAGTTCTTAAAAGAATCATGGCGACCATCCCAGATAAAAATAGAACGATAACTAAAGAGTTAAAAATGCTAAACCATTGAATATTGGTATTTGGCATAGATTCCAAAATGTAATCCCATCTTGACGACCATTTTATGGAATTATTTTCCAAAAATTTCACTGAATAAGTGTACGTTACTAAAAATTCACGACTCTCTTTCCCTTGCGGTATTTTTACCATTTTAGCCCCTGGCTTATCACAGTTTATATCCCTAAATAAAAGAAAAATAAATTTACGAGGGTTGTCTTTTATATTTGGCATATAGACAAATAGGGGGCGCCACCAACGTCACCGCAAGTGCCAAACAAAACCTTCAAGTTTATTAAAACTATACCGAAAGTTTTGTTAAGATACGACAAGTGGTTTCGCCACAGTACATTGTTTAGTTAACCTCGCGAGCTGCTAGAAAACGCGGTATACCTATTTTTGGCTTATTCTTTACATCAAACCCCCTACAAGCTTATTGCCGGTTATTTTTAATTTTTTTATGTATTCATGATTGGTCGCGGTTTTGTATGCGATTTATGAAATTCCACTGCCCAACAGACTCAAAATTCTGTACTTTTGTGCCTCCCTAAAGAATTGTGCTGTCCAACAGAAAATAACTAGAGCGGGTTAGGTCAGTGGATAGGTTAGATCAGTGAGCCTGTTAGAGTTTTTTTTATAAAATGTCGACATTTAATAGGATACTCCTCGCAGTAGGTAGAATTAGAGTGCCTTGATTATTTTGACAGTTATTGTCGCCTTATAGAGTGACGACATGCATCATTCTTTCTCTGTCATACAGATAACGTCATCAACGTTATAGCCAAAGTGACAACAATTACAACTTACAATCACAATTAATGACGTTATCTGTATGAAAGAGAAGGAATGATGCATGTCGTCACTCTATAAGGCGACAATAAATGTCAAAATAATCAAGGCACTCTAGGTAGAATAATAAAATTAAAAATAAAAAATAATTTTTTTATTTTTATAAAAAAAATCTGCGAAGAGGTTAAACTATTAACTCTTCTATAAAAAAAAGATTTATTAGCGAATAGCATAAATAAGTATTAATTCTGACACTGACGTTTAGGATTTAAATAGGCTTTAGAAAGATGCTTTTGTTTTAATTTTTTTTTGCAAAGCCACCTTGACTGGGCCTAGACTTACCTGACTTTTTCATCACTAAAAATCTTTCTTTTGGCCTTTTTTGTCTTAAAAATTTGACAAAAAAAAAAACACAAATACTTTTTAACACAGAATTTAATTTCCTTTCATTTTTATGACCTGACTTTTTTTTGTGAATTGATAAATAACGAAGATATGCTGTTTTTTTTTAATGGGGGGCCTAGGTGGGGCCGGACAAAAAAAACTTAAATATACTTTTTGTAAAGAATTAAAAGGGTTTTAATATTATCGAAATAAAAATTCTGTAAATTGTATAATAACTGAAATATGATTTTTTCTCCAGTTGGGGGGTGCAGGAGCCCCCTTTGTTATGACCCGATTTTTACCAACAACGAACTTGACCTAGATTTTAATAAGAACGATTTTTCCTGAAAATTTGAACTTGATGGGACCTTTGGTTCTTAAGTTAGAGTGTCTACAAAAAACGTGACAGACGGACGGACAGACGGACGGACAGACGGACGGACGGACGGACGGACGGATTTTTTGAAAGTTGTTCAAAATTCGATGAAACGAACGAATCTGCAAGAATTTTTGCTCTAGGATGATTTTTGACGATTTTAGAATTTTCAAAACAATCACAATATACTCCTCGTTTTTGACTTTGTCTGCGAGGAGTATAATAATAATATAATATGTTTGAATTTCAAGAATCGCAGGAAATAGTGTGATGTGGTGCATTGTTGCCGAAAGTACAAATCAACTCGGCAAGACATTGTTGTTGAGATAATTTTCCGAGGGGTTAGTCTGGCGGAAAATAGGTGTACAAACTTTGGGAAATCATGGGAAGTAGCGGGAACTAATGGGAACTAACGGCAAATCATGGAAAATAACTGGAAATCATCAGAAATAACGGGAAATAACAGGAAATCATGAGAAATTACGGAAAATCATGGGAAATAACGGAAAATTATGGAAAATAACAGAAAACCATGGGAAATAACTTTAAATCATCAGAAATAACGGGAAATCATGGGAAATAACAGAAAATCATGAAAAATTACGGAAAATCATGGGAAATAACGGAAAATTATGGAAAATATCAGAAAATCATTGGAAATAACGGAAAATCATGGAAAATAACAGGAAATCATAAAAAATTACGGAAAACTATGGGAAATAACAAAAAATCATGGAAAATAACAGGATAACATGGGAAATTACGGAAAATCATGGGAAATAACGTAAAAAATGGAAAATAACAGGAAATCATGGAAAATAACTGGAAATAATCAGAAATAGTGGAAAATCATGGTAAATAATAGGAAATTATAACATGGAAAATAAAGTGTACAGGTTTTTCGACCCAAACTAACCCCTCGTAATTTTCTTTGAAAGTAGCTAAAAAAAATTCTCAGCACAATTTTATTTTTTCAAAAACTCTCAAACTTAAAAAAATTACTGCGGCTAAAATACTTGTCGTATCCTAACGAAACTTTTGGTATAGTCCTAATAAACTTAAAGGGTTTGTTTGGCACTTGTGGTGACTTTGGAGGCGCCCCCTATTTTTTTCTACAGGGTGTCTAAAAAATGGCGCATAAACGCGATGGTACGTTGTTGGGGCATGTCTAGGGAGTCCCAGAAAATTGTAAAAAAAATCTATCTTATGTACCTTGGGAGATATAAGGCCCCAAAGTGTAAAACTTTAAACGCTTATATTTTGAAGATAACAGCACATATTAACAAAAGAAATGGCTAAATACAAAGGCACAATCTATCTAAAATTATTTTACCATTTGTTTATCTTTTAAATGATCAAATTACATTTTTATAATCAATTTAATTTTACAAAAATTTTATGAAATGAAGCTGACAACAATGTCAATATGATCTATGATAATATGTATGCTCAATGAGTTTTTAAGATGTATTTTACAAACTATGTTGCCGAACTTATGCAACTTTGTTCGCATTTTTCTCGATGAATATAACAGATGGATTTTTTTGGACAATTTTCTAGGGGTCCCTGAGAATGCCCCAAGAGCGTACAATCGCGTTTATGCGCCATTTTTAGGACACCCAGTATATGAGATATAAGACAACCCTTGTAAATCAAACTTACTCAGAATGATCGATACTTCTCGGCACTACTTTAACAGAGATAATGCGTCCCCCATGTTCAGCAAATTGTGTCCCCCACTCCTCGTTTTCCCCCGAATGGTAAGTAATAATCAGATCTACATGATTATACAGGTAAATACCGTCAGAAACTGGGCCCCCTGATGCACTCAAAATACAGCTAGACCTCCCGTTTTTGGCATAACACCCCATAGGAAAACCTGTAGTACAAACTTGTTGGTTTTCTTCATTAGAACAAAAGGTAATAGGCATATTATCGACTATCCAATGATGCTGGTAATTCAGCATAATGCCCTTAGATAAAATGTTAATTTTCTTCGCAGATTCTTGGTCATTTGTGTACTTTTTGGTGCAAACTATTTGACACTGTTTGTTGCCCATGAACTCTAGTTTATAAGGAGATGCCTTGATGCGTTCCCCGAACACAACTTGCCCAAGATTTTCCGCGGGGTCAGATTTCTCATCTTCGGCGGAAGGTAAGCAAAAATCAAAATGATCGTAATCGTAGGGAATTACCACGTCTTTTGAGTTGAGCCGGTTGACAAATAACAGTATCTCAGACTGCAAAAGTGTAAAAAAACATGTTATTTGTGTTTATTTTAGTAAAAATGTGGCTTACCTTGCAGTTTAGGGCCTCGTCGCCCTTTTTACAGTAATTGACCGGTGCTAGGCCAGGTAAATAAAAACCACTAACGTTTATGACTAGAAATGTACAAAACACTACACTAATGCCCTTCATTTTAACACAATTTAACGTCCCACACAAATTATTCCACCATTTAATCACGTTTTACGTTTTTTAATCCAAAAAACACATTGCAAAAGTAGACGTCAGCATTTTTGGTTCTCTCAACGCGAATGTACTGTGTTCTTTAGGTACAACTAATAAAATAATCTTATCAGATAATTATTTTCAACTACTTTATACCTTATCACACGAAATAAGCCTAATTTTCTTTATTTTTCTTGTTGTTTCGGAGGTTTGCTTATGCGGTGACAGCTTATGTTTTTGACGTTTTGTTGATAACAAAAAAGTGACTCACTACTGCTAACTTTTTACATTATTTGAATTTATTTAAGGGATGTATTAATATTTTATTGTGAACAACTTATTTTTATTGATTAATTAAGCCAGAATTCATTAATTTCCAATTTATAAAATTTAAATTTCTAGTAACTTTATTTTTGGTTTATTGGCGACACTGCTAGGAGTATGAATAAAATTCGTGTTTTTGGACAAAAATCATACAGTACAAACGAACTACTAATAAAAAACTTTATATTTAGGCAAAATAAATACTCCAATGAGTTAGTTTTGCTTAAAAAATGTAATAAATTTTATTAAAACATCAAGAAAAGGCCAAAAACTGTAACATTATAAAAACTTGGGGGTTTAATTTTTAGACAAATGGCAACACTGATTTATCAAACCAAAGGCGCGAAATTCAAATTTTTACGTCACTTTTTTGTCAAAACTCAAAATTTTCAGTGCAAAATGCAAGAAGAAACAACAAAATCCAAAAAAATATTCATTTTTGTAAACGGGCAACATGATTCAGGTAAAATGATATGGGTACATCCCATTTTTAAGCTTAGCTGGAACTCTTTTTTGGAATTTTTGTCAAAAACTTTGCACCCACAATATGGAGCTATTCGAAAATTACAAACTAGGGACGGTAAGTTTTGTCCCAAGCGATTTGACGAACTGGTTAACGAAGAAAAATATGTAGCATGTGGCAAGGAACGTATGAAAAGACTAAAAGAAGGGTACAAAACAAAAAAATGTAACTTTTAAGTGTTAAATCTTAAAATTAAAGGTATCTTTTAAACATGGAGTTAAAAAAAAGAGTAGCGAACAGTCGGAACGAGTTGCTAAACGAAGAAGAAAAGATAAAATTTCCTCATTTGGTCGAAACCTTCAAGCATCACCGTGTAATAATATACGTTTTTGCAAACGGACGAAAATTCGAACTGCCGAAAAAACTGGTTTTAACCAAAAACGACTTGGTGGACAAAAAATGGGACTTTTTCTGCGAGCATTTAGCCAAACTTTTGGACATTCCAGATGGGGTTGGAAGGTAAATTAATAAACAAGTTGCTAATAGTACGAGAGCTGTCAACCGAAAACACACATCATCGAACGTTGTCATGATTTTTTGTGCATTGCATTAAAAATATTAAATATTTCTTAACTTTTGTCCAATACACTTTTAGCGCTAACAGGGAGCGTTTTTTTTTAACATCATAAGTGGGATATTTATTTTTGAAGAAATAATATAATATGTGCAAATATAAGCCTTAACACTGCCAACAATTTATGCAGTGAAAATTTTTAATTTTGTGTAGACTTTTATGGGTAAAATAAGAAATTTTTATTACAGGTTTTTCTGTCCTTGGAAAGCACACTTGAAAAGCGATATACCCATCATAAAGGGTTGGCAGGGTTATAACTCGAAGGTGCAAATAGTACATTATTAACCAAGGTAGAGAAGAGGGTCATTATTGACCTAGCGCAAAGATTGTGTCCCGAGCCGCGCAGCGGCAAGGGACACAATTGCGCGTAGTCAATAATGACCTTCTCTACCGTGGTTTATATACTATTTTTTTCACTACTAGCATTTTCTTGAATAATGTTAATTTAAAAATATGTTCAATTTTTATCAAAACCCTGTATATGATTTTTACAAAAAATTAATCCAAGTTTCCATGGAAATGACAATGACGTTACATCAATCAAAACAATAAACAGTGCTTCAAATGGGTGTTTTTTCCAAAATAACTCATAATTTGCACGTAAATGGCGTAAATGATTTAAATAATATGATGGTCACTGATAAAGAATTTGTAAATATAATGATAATGATAGAACACTGGCACAGCTACAGAAAAAAGTGCGACATGTTTACAACTGTACAATTTTTTTTTTTAGTTAAAATATTTGTGCAATAAAATGTTTTGAAGTATTTTAAAGTAGTTATGTTTTCAAAATAAAAAAATCTTCGTCAAAAAATCACAAAAACTGCCGTTCTATTTATGATAAAACCTTGACATATGTTTTGACATTTCATTATTGTACAGTGTACATAGACATGGAAATTATTATTGACCAAGGGAGAGAAATGTGATTTCTCTGGTAGAAAATCGGTCAAAAATTGTCTTTTCTATAGGTAGTAGTGAAAAAAATCAATTTTGTTGTACGAAGAAAACGATCCCACTTATGATGTTTTTACCTTTAAAAAAAAACGCTTTCTGTTTGGCCTGCTATTTTGTTGGATTAAGAAAAGTAATATTAAATATTATGTAATATCAAAAAATCACGACACCGTTAATGATGTGGATTTTCATGTTGATAGCTCCTATCCTAAAGTTAAATATAATCAAAAATTCAATTTATTGTAGTGTTTTTACAATTTTTGGTCAGAAAATTTGCAGCCCCACTGATTTTCAAAATGGGGGTTTTTATGTGGCTGTCGAGCTTACCGAAAGCTTTATTGAAGATGATTATTTAAGCAACTATCAATATTTCGCCAATAAAAGGTTTAAAAATAATAAAAAATATTTAATTTTTTTTTTGTTAAAAAATATTAATTTATTTTTCTTTTTGTTAAAAAATTTAACTTGCATTTTTTTAGTTGTGAGACTGTGAGCCCCCTTTTGTCTAAAAATAAATATTTACCGACGTGCAGGGACAGATCTGCCACAAGTAATTATTAGAATTGTTTAATTTATTAAACTTTTAGTCCAAGATAATCTTACAAAAAATCCTTGTTTTTCAGAAATTTTTCGAGCAGCACAATTTTTGTCGAAAAATGTAGTATTTGATACCTAGAAACATAATTACCATGTGCGCACTCATGCACATATTAGCATTTTGTGCTAGAGCCCCCCAAAGAGCCCCCTTTCATTCGTAATACTAGATCATGGTGGATTTAGACCAAATTTTGAAAATAGACACCAAACAAGGTCCTAAAAAATTTTCCAAAAAAAAATGTCTTTTAAATAAATTTCTTCACCCCCTAAATGGCCCCAAAAGAGTAATATTTATCATGTTGGACTTACACCAAATTTTGCAAATAGATTCATATTAATGTTTTAAAGGACATTTTTAAAAGAAGAAAATGGTTTTTACTCACCGTTAAAAATAGCCCCCCAAAGGGGCACAAAAACTTTTTTGGGAAAAATGAAAAATTACAGAAAAAGGTTTTTTAAAATTAAATTATGCATATCTGCTTGCAAAATTTGGTTCAAATCAAACACGATAAATATTTCTCATTTGGGGCTATTTAGGGGGCAAAGGATTTTTTAGGAGAAATTTTTTTACGAAAATTATTTTAGAACCTTGTTAAGTGTCTATTTCCAAAATTTGGTCGAGATCCACCATTATCAAGTATTACGAATGAAAGGGGGCTCTTTGGGGGGCTTTAGCATAAAATGCTAATATGCGCATGTGTGCGCACATAGTAATTATGTTTCTAAGTATCAAATACTACATTTTCCCACAAAAATTGTGCTGCCCGAAAAATTTCTTGGTCAAATTTTTTTATTAAATTTTTTTAGGATCTGCTGAAAGTGGAAATAGACAAAAAAGCAAAAAAAAGTTCAAATCAAAAACAACTCCTAATTTAGATTCTTATCAAAACACAGGTAGTTCTTTTAAAAATGCTAGAGATTCAAATTCACAGATTCGAAGATCTGTGCTCCTAGAAGCTCGTATAAGTCATCTCCGTTGAGCTCCCGTCAATTCTACTAAATAGCACATCTACATGAGGGCCCCATCGTACATTATAACTAAATGTAGTTTCGAAAACTACAAAAATAGGGCTACAAACGTATTATGGTTTCATTTAAGTCGGTTATTTCTTTGTGTCGAAAATCTGACTTTAAAAATCATTGTACTATTTTTGTTTTTTTTTTCGACTACGGATACATTTTTTGGTTTATATACATTACGTGGTCTGTGCCAAACCATAATACGTTAATTTACCATTTTTTTAAGCTTGTAAATGATTAAAATTGCAACTTACGTTTTTTCTTAATATAGATGTGCTTGTTTAAAGATTTCAATGAAGAAAGAAAACACCAACAGTACTATTTTACCATATTTTTATTATTTCTTGCACTCAGTACCACTTCTGTGTATCACAAACATTATCCTAAATATTTGTAATTATAGTTATTGATGTATTACTCCGTATTTTTACATGTTTTGTTGAAATTTCGAAAATAACTGACATTCAGGGAGATGACTTTTACGATCTTTTGAGTGCACAGAACTAGCCCAATCATTCTAATAATGCCCCAGAAAAAAAACCCCAACCAAGATCTGCTTATGCAGGTTTGTAGCCACTACCCCCAGTAACATAAAAGTGAAAAATTCCCACAAAATTTCCGTGACGTTTAGCCCCCATCTTGCATAGAAGTGAGGAGTTAGTTTTTTGTTAATACCTAAACTATTCGGCACTTTTGAAAAAAGTTTTAAAAATTTTTAGGAACATTATTTTAATAAGAATACAATCATTTTTAAAAAAATAATAAATCACCAATGTGAACGATTTTATAGCACTTTGAAAATGTGCTAATTTAATCCTACAGAGAACGCTGCAATCTATGCTTCAGGACTCTATGACTAAGATAGACGATTGTGATGAAATAAGGTGATTTTCAAAGAGCTATAGAATCGTTAATATTAGTGATACATTATTTTTTTAAGAATGATTTCTATTCTTATTAAAATAATGTTCCAAAAAATTTTTAAAACTTTTTTCAAAGGTGCCGAATAGTTTAGGAATTAACAAAAAACTAACTCCTCACTTCCCCGTACAACCAATAGATAGAGAATAGATAAAGATTATCTTTATACCTTTAAAGATTATCTTTACTTAATTGTTATCAAATGGAGACAGAACTCATAAAGATTTTGGTAGAGATTCGATAAAGATTTCTTTACAGGTTAAATAAAGATTTATATTTAAAGACTCTTTAAAGACTATCTTTACTTACTCTTTATAGGTTCTATAAAGATACAATAAAGGGTTTCTTTACTGATTTCATTGACCAAAAAATAAAAATTCTTATTTTTGCTCTTTTTAGTACCTTGTAAGTATTTGTAGACGTTTTATCATTTCATAACCATGAGTTTTTGATATAAAGTGTTCATAACGAAGATATATTATTTGTTAAACCCTGTGCGACCTTCGGACCTCCTGAGATTTGAACGCACTACCTCCGGCTCTGCAAGCGAGCACCTTTACCGTTAGACCATAGCTGCTTGCTTTATTATCTTATAAAACGTAAAGAGTAATAATTACTTAAATGCTATTAACTACCTGGCAGCTCCTGACCATCATATTTCGGAGAAAACATAATTTAAATAGGTTAAATAATATTAGGTGATTTACCTAATTCTTGCTACCTCTAGTTAGTTTTACCTGCAAATCCATTAAATGTGTATTTGCAAATTTTAAATTATCGTTTCTTTGAAAAGATAATGACGTTTTCTGTCTCGGTTAAGGCGTTCATTATAAAACTCGAAATTTTGTTTTTTAAAGTTGCTTATTATTACACCCACAATTTTGTTTACAAGGTTTGTTTTATAAATGCAAAACGATAAAATTTACTCTTACAAGGTACTATTCCTTTACAAATTTTACTACTAAAAACATTTGAGAGACATACTTTCTTTGTAGTATAACTAGAAAAGAGAAACGAAATCAACGACTACATTTTCTCAAAAATTTATTCGGCGAATAAAGTTTACAAGAAAAGTCTTTTTTCTGTCTTTATAGAATCTTTGCATTTGGTATCAATAAAGAAAATTCTTTATTCTGTTTTTATAGAATCATTATATTTGGTATACAAATTCAATAAAGAAAAGTATTTATTCTGTCTTTATAGAATCTTTATATTTGCCAATTTGGTATCAATAAAGAAAAGTCTTTATAGAATCTTTATATTTGGTATCAATAAAGAAAAGTATTTATTCTGTCTTTATAGAATCTTTATATTTGCCAATTTGGTATCAATAAAGAAAAGTCTTTACTCTAGCTGTCTTTATAGAATCTTTATATTTGGTATTAATAAAGAAAAGCATTTATTCTGTCTTTATAGAATCTTTATATTTGCCAATTTGGTATCAATAAAGAAAAGTCTTTATTCTGTCTTTATATATTAAATACCAGGAGTCAGTAAAGAAAAATTTTTATACTGTGTTTATAAACATTTATATTTGGTACAAAGATTCGAAAAAGAAAATACTTTTTTTTTGTCTTTATAGAATCGTTATATTTGGTATAAATAATCATTAAAGAAAAGTCTTTATTTTGTCTTTGTAAAATTTTTATATTTGGTGTCAAGAAAGAAAAGTATTTACTCTGTCTTTATAGAATCTTTATATTTGGTATCAATAAAGGAAAGTATTTATTCTGTCTTTATAGAATCGTTATATTTGGTATAAAGATTCAATAAAGAAAAGTCTGTATTGTATCTTTATATATTGAATACCAGGAGTCAGTAAAGACAGATCTTTATGCTGTCTTTATAGAACCTTTATATTTGGTATAAAGATTCAATAAAGAAAAACATTTATTCAATCTTTAGAGATTCTTTATCCATTCTTTATTTAATTTAAGTTATAGATTAGTATAGATCTTCTTTGAAGCATCTTCAAAGATGCTTTAAATATTTTCCTTTAAAGTTAAACCTTTATCCAAGCTTAACGCAGGAGTATCTACAAAATTTGTCTTTACCAAATGGTTGTACGGGTCTATGCAAGATGGGGGCTAAACGCCACGGAAATTTTGTGGGAATTTTTCACTTTTATATTCCTGGGGATAGTGCCTATAATCCTGCATAAGCAGATCTTGGTTCTGATTTTTTTCTAAGGAACCTACAAATTTTAAATAGAATTATTGGGCTAAACATCCCATTTATGAATTTGAATCTATAGCCTTTTAATTTTGTTCTTTCTTTTTTAATTTTAGGTGTTGAGTTTGAAGATACAAAAAAAACCAAAAAAAGTGCCGATTTAGACAATTTTGAAAATGGAACAAAAAGCATGACCGAAATTAATACTGAAATTGTCACTTTATTATCTGCTTCAAAAGATAACAGACCGTCACCAAAATCTTCAATGAATTCAAAAAAAGATACCTCATCAAAAGGAAGCTCAAAAGTGTCTAGCCAAGGTAAAATTTAAAAAAACAAACAATTAGTATAGGAGCTATCAACATGAAAATCCACATCATTAACGTTGTCATGATTTTTTGATATTACATAATATTTAATATTACTTTTCTTAATCCAACAAAATGCCAGGCCAAACAAGTAGCGTTTTTTATTAAAGGTAAAACATCAAAAGTGGGATCGTTTTCTTGGTACAACAAAATTGATTTTTGCACCTTCGAGCTATAACCCTGCCAACCCTTTATGATGGGTTAATCGCTTTTCAAACGTGCTTTCCAAGGACAGAAAACCCTGTAATAAACATTTCTTATTTTACGCATAAAAGTCTACAGATTACACTTGTTACATGATTTTATTTCATAGGTGTATGAATAATTTTATTGTATTTAAATTACGCGTAGCGACATCTAGTATCTATAGTTGGAAGCTACCTAATTGATCTAATATTGATTTCTGTTATTTTTGATTTTCGCAATTGCTATTTGACGACATAATTTTTTAAAATCAATGTGATTGGTTCTTGAAATTAAGGAATGCTTCCGTCAATTCTGATATGCATCTACATCCTTTTAGTCCTTCCATTATCATTTCGTTTGCAATGCGATGAACATGTCATAGTGTTTCCATTTAAAATTTTTATTATGTGTTAATTTTCGGCGAGTTTTAAATCAGGTATGTTGCAATATTATTTAAACAAGTTGAGCTTGTACTGAGATTGTCGAATTATTCTTTTAGTATGAAGAATTTATAAATATTTCGTAATTATATGTCGTAATAATGGCGACTATAGTTTAATTATTGGATAAGAATGAGAAATTAAACCAAAAACTACAGATTGCTTTGGCAGAATCTCGTAAATGTTATGCCGAGGTGGATTGCAGTTGATTTTTCGTGAATAGCGTCAAATAACATCTAGGTATGTAATTTAACTTGTACCATTTCCACGTGTTGGACCAACGCAAGCATTTTCTCACTTATTACAGATGCTTTTCTAATCTGCCTTTTCTTCCCTTCTTCAATTCTTCATCTGATTTACATTTAACATTTTGGATGTTAAACTCGCCGAACTTCAGCCGAACTTCATGTGAATTTCAACTTTAATTTAACGTAATTTTGCTGTTTTACCGGAATCTACAGATGTCCGCCATGTTTCCTGTTTCTTCCCTTCAACATGTGCCTGAATATTGTCGGAATTCAAGTTACTTCTGATTTTTAAGAAAAGAAACTGGCCGATCGATGTTGATGTTCGTCAGGTATCATTAGTTTTAAATATTTAAATTCATTATTTTGTCTTACTTCCTTCTGAAGGTTTTACGGTTCAAGTAACCAAAAATACTAACCCATTTTACGCCTAAAAATAGACTTGATTATACAAGATTGTATTTTCAACATAAGTCTTCAATTTTGTTTAAATTCTTCATAATCTTTTGCATATTTTTTATAACTAATAATTTTTCATTAATGTAAACGAATGGTAATCGCTTTTTATGTTCATTTTGGAACTTTTATTCAGTATTTTGTTTTATAGAGTCATTTTTATATAACCTCGTCTAGGTTTTTAACTGGCAAATATTGGCCACAATTTAAATAAACATTTAACGCATAAGTGTTCTCGGATCTACATTTTTGCTCGATCCAAATATGAGACACGCCCCCATTCAAAATTACAACCATTTATTCAATTTTAAATTTGTATTAGCTTGGTAATATATTTTATATTACATAATTTAACGTTCAAAAATTAGTCAAACTTTTAAGGTAATAATTATTTGATATGTACTCTATGACCTCTTGTAAGGAAAATGCATTTTCTCCCCTGAACTCTTTGATTAAAGAGTAGAGTGTGTTTAATTTTTATTTCTCTTTTAAATCAAATATTTATCCCTTGGATTTTAAGATTTTATTATCGCTTATTAGCGGATTTGTTATCATAAACAAGGAATTTAATTAAAGAGAATTATTTTAACTTTACTCAATATTTTTATTACCTGTTCGTTTTTACGATACTTTTTCACATTCTATGAGTAATATTTATTTGGCATTTAACGTAAACATTATCACCTTTTTGTTTTCCAAATTTATAAAAAAAAAAGTACTATAAGGAAAAATAATAACTATACAATCAACAACATAAAACCTATATATTTTATTCCATTCTGGTAAGTTATCTAGCTCTTCAATAAGCATAATAGATCCCGCCTATTGAGATGTCTTTCTGGCTCATCTTCTGAACTAGCTCAGGTAAACGAAACAGAGTAGTTACGCAACCCGTTATAAATTACAACATCTTGTGTTACAATGTTTTTCAAGCATTAATTTGTTTGAAACACTACTTCTTATTTTTACTCACCCCGTAGCGAAAATATATCGTTTCACACTAAATTAAAAATGTTCACTTCATAAATGTCTGGCAGTGTTAAGGCTCATATATTTGCACATATTATTTTATTTCCTCAAAAAAAATATCCCACTTGATGTTTAAAAAAAACGCTACCTGTTAGCGCTGCCAGTGTGTTGGACAAAAGTTAAGAAATATTAAATATAATGTAATGCACAAAAAATCATGACAACGTTCGATGATGTGTGTTTTTGGTTGTCAGCTCTCGTACTATTACTTGTATTATAATAAACACGGTCAAGCCCTACGTCACAGTTCACAGACGTGCATTGAAATACTATCTGTGAATATTTTTTAGGCAACCAACATTACGGACCAAAGAAAATGGTCATTTTTTTGTTATTCTATGTTTCAAACATTGGTCTTTTTATAACATTATTTAAAGAAAAATTATAGAGTTTTTTAGGTCCCATTGGTGTAAAAATGTTCCTTTATATCTTATTTACGATATTTTAATTTAGAATTACCTGAAAACCTACCGCAAGTATTAAAAAAATTCCTTATTAATCTGATGATGATCACCCACCAAGATGTTAGCTTTAAACGCGAATTGCTTGAGAAAGCAACCATATCAAGGGGTATGACTTGTTCTAGGTAATAGAAAAAAATGTTAATTTTACAATGGTACTTACCAGTCCTCTTGATATGGTTGCTTTCTCAAGCAATTTGCGTTTAAAATTCACATGTTGGAGGGTGCACAACATTAACACATAAACTGTATATTATAGAGTTTTACAATGAACTAAACTTGAAATATCGAATTTAAGACATTATAGCACATTTTTATACCAAGGGTTCCCTAAGAAAGCCTTTTATTTTGACAAAATATTGTTCTAAAAAAGTGGCTAAATCTGACAGAATCAAAATTCTACTTCACCGACAGTTTTTTAATGTGGATCTGTGATCTGTGACGTAGGAGTTGACCGTGTGTATTTTATTACTCACCCTGTAGGTACAGGAAGGGGTGGGTCTCTTAACCGAGCTCATAAAGTGCCATCTTTGATGTCAATCACCAATAGAAAGTCTCTAGTTGCTGAACATTTAGGAATTCAGCATCAAAACACAGTTGAAAATGAAAGTATAAAATCTTCAATATCTTCGAAAACTAAATCAAAAGATTTTTGTGGTAAATCAAGTACAAAAATTGTGGATGAGGACTTACCAAAAAATTCTAGAAAAGAATCTAAAGATTTGCAAAAAGGAAAGCAATCTGGTAAGTCTGATATTTTTTTTTATTTTAAGATCTCTTAAAAAGTTAAAATTAAACTCTTCGCTGGTGAAATTAAATGAAAAAATGCAGCTAAATTTTGTTACAAATAAAAAAAAAATAAGTGGAAGTTACTCTTCGCAGATAAGAGCCCGACTACCCATTTTCTCTTATGCAAACTTGTGTACAACTTAGACCGCAGTTTTTAACGTTATTATTAGAGCAATTGTTTTAAAATTATGACAATATAACGTTAGCTCCTTTTAAAATACTTATTGTTTGGCACATTTTGTTTTGTAGCCCTAGTTTAGCAAAAATATAAGTTTAAAGAAGGGGTAACTATACTAAAAACAACTGTCTTTCTTTCTTAATTAAATTAAGCCCCCAAAACGATTTTTAAAAATCAATTAGTATTACAAAATTGATTATCTTTCTAATGACACCAAGTTTTTCAAAGTCGGATAAGAATTAACTAAGATATTTGTGGTCTAAGTTTTGTGAATATTTGCATAAAAACGTGCTGAATTAGACCAAGGTCAAGCCTCTCTCTAGTTGTATTGGTGGTAAGTGGCTACTCTAGACACATATTCATATATCTGTTCAACTAGTCTTTAGTCTATTCTGGCCACCGCAGCCCGCGGTAGCCCCTCTACATGGTATAAGGACTGAGTGTCGGGCTTAATTTTGCTTTGACAAAAAAAAATTTCAGCCCCTCTACTAATCACAAAATGTTAAAGCTAAGCTGCAATTTAAGGCTAAGGATTCAAAAATTCACAGTTTGGAAGGTCTATGCTTCTAGAAACTCGTATAAGTCATGAGCTCCCGTCAATTCTACTAAATAGCACATCTACATGAGGGCCCCATCGTATACTAAAACTAAATGTAGTTTTAAAAACTACAAAAATAGGGCTACAAACGTAGTATGGTTTCATTTAAATCGGTTATTTCTTTGTGTCGAAAATCTGACTTGAAAAATCATTATACTATTTTTTTCACCTCCCTGAATGTCAGTTATTTTCGAAATTTCAATAAAATATGTAAAAATACGGAGTAACATCAATAACTATGATTAAAAATATTTGTGGTAATGTTTGTGATACATAGAAGTGGTACTGAGTGCAAGAAATAATAAAAATATGGTAAAATAGTACTTTTGGTGATTTTCTTTCTACATTGAAATCTTTAAACGAGCACATCTATATTAGGGAAAAACGTAAGTTGCAATTTTAATCATTTATAAGCTTAAAAATACATGCTATATTAACGTATTATGGTTTGGCATAGACTACGTATTGTATATAAACCAAAAAATGTATCCGCGGTAGTCGAAAAAAAAGAAAACAAAAATAGTATAATGATTTTTGAAGTCAGATTTTCGACACACCAAATAAGCGATTTAAATGAAACCATAATACGTTTGTAGCCCTATTTTTGTAGTTTTCAAAACTACATTTAGTTTTAATATAGGATGGGGCCCTCATGTAGATGTACTATTTAGTAGAATTGACGGTAGCTCAACGGAGATGACTTATACGAGCTTCTATGAGCACAGATTATAAGATGTGAATTTGAAACGCAAGTCTTAAAAAGGGCGATTTATAGAACGTTACTTCCGCTTTACTTCGGCGTAACTTTACAGAAAATTAAATAAAATACATGGGAATGTATTAGCAAATTTATACTTCACTTAAGCGCTACTTTGCTGATTCATTTAGCTGTAGTCCTACTAATTCGAAAGCCGAGCTTGGCCGATCATGCGCAAAATTTGCTAAAATGAGATATTCACCCTTATTGTCAAGGGTGGTGATTACGGAATATCGCTTCGTACGAAACCTGTTAGGTCTTCTTATGTAGGTTTCGTACGAAGCGATATTCCGTAATTACCGCCCAGGTGTAAATAGTCAGAAGTTGCGAGTTCAGACACATGCGCATACCTGTTCCCAATTTCACGTAACTTTACAATCTATAAATTAAGAAAATTTGTTAAGTTACGCGGAAGTGAAGTTACGCCGAAGTAAAGCGAAAGTAACGTTCTATAAATCGCTCTTACCCTTATTTCAGAGAGCAGTGCTGAATCACATAATACCCAAGACGGTACAGATGACGTCTCTATGGTTCTTGACAGATTTGACACCGTGGAATACCCGACAGCAGATCACATATATGGGGCCCGGGCTGTTGACAATAATGTTGTTCACTGTAAGGATCGTAAGGATCCCCCCTTAAGCGATTCCATGTCTGCTTTAAATACGGATTATTCTAATCATGTCATGGTGTCTCCCGTACCCACTAATATATTATTTACAGCCCCCTCTGAACCCCTTTCTACAGTGCCTGAAGGTAACACTTAAAATGCAGCTAGGCTTTTAACATTTTGGTAAATAGTACAGTCAATCTGTCCTAAATAATGCGGGTACTTACATCCTTTTTTGCCTTTTTTATATGATGTAACTAGATGTCCAAAGAGTAAAACTCCAAATTGGCGTATATCTACCTGTTGCAGAAACTGAGTTAGGGTCCCCCAAAGGGCCCCCTTTAATTCATCACGGTGGAACTGCACCAAATTTTGCAAATAGATGTCAAATAAGGTTTTAACAAGATTTTCATAAAAAAAAACTCTAAAAAAATTTCTTCACCCCCTAAATAGCCCCCAAAGAGTAATAACCAATCACGTTGGATTTACAGCAAATTTTGCAGATAGAGGCATAATAAGATGCTTAAAAATATTTCCTTATAACTCTTTTTCAAAAAATAATTCCTTCGTCTCATAATCGAAGGGGTCTTTTTAGGGGGGCATAGAATTTAAAAAAAAAAAAAAATGTTAATAAATATTTTTCAGCATTTTATTTTACATCTATTTGCATAATTTGGTGTAAATCCAACGTGATTGATTATTACTCTTTGGGGGCTATTTAGGGGGTAAGGAAATTTTTCGAGGAATTTTTTTAGAATTTTTTTTTTATAAAAATCTTTTTAAAACCTTATCTGACATCATCTGTTTGCAAAATTTGGTGCCGTTCCACCGTGATGATTTAAAGGGGGGCCATAACACCGTTTTTGCAATAGGTAGATATACGCCAATTTGGGGTTTTACTCTTGGGACATCCAGTTACATCATGTAAAAAGGCGGCCCTACCAGGAATTTTTTCGATGTCCACATACGGATTGATTGTACTAATAAAGGTAATAAAAACGGTAATTTAAAACCCAATTTTAAATCCGAAGGTGGGCACTTTTTCAAAAAACTGTTTTTACCGAATGTCTTGGATTTTTTCCAAAATTCTTAAAGGTTAAGAATTAACATGCAGTTTTTATTAACACTACCAGCGTTAAATACATTTTAAAAGTGGCCCAAATTTCAAAATTAAAATGACCGTTTTTATTACCTTTATTAATTGTACAAATTTCATGATGGTTGGACAAATCATTTGGTAAATATTTACGATTACGTGTTTTTAGTCTACCTGCTATTATTTCCGAACGAGGACACTTTTTCAAAAAACGGCTTTTTTTTAGCTGTTTGCCATATCAAAGAAAGCAAAGTATACGCGGACATCCTGTATAAATGAAATTATGTTGAAAATCAAAGGCATAGGTTTTTTTAATACTTTTAAGGCCTTCAGCGATTTTAAAAAAGAGCACTAAATAAAAAAAAATGGTTTATTTTCAACTGCATATGAAATGATGACATTTCTGACTTTATAAAAGTTGGAAAATGTCACTTTACTAGTTTTATTCAGCTGTCACTTTCCACCCGGGCGGAAAGTAACTACTTTCCGCCTGGGTAATGAAAACAAGTCGGATTTAACTCTTTTGTGGGAGCAAATCCTCTTCGGCCTTTTACGCACACTCTTTTAATTCTGTACATTCGTCATCACTATCCGACATTATGTTTTTTTTTAATATTAGTTGGTTGAAGACTTTAAAATAATGCGAGAAATGACGTTTTTTGAAAATTAAAAATAACTATTTTTTTATATTTGCGTTCTATAATATGCACATTATGAAACCTGAAATTTGGTTTTTTAAAGTTTCTGAATTGCTTCATTATTAAACCCAAAATTTTATTTTATTGGTTGGTTTTCCTGATGCAAAAAGATGAATTCTTTTCTTGCAAGGTATTTTTTATTTGCAAATTTTACTATTATAATCAATCGGGGGACATAGTTTTTTTGTAGAGGGAATAACTAGAAGAATTGGAGAACCGATATCAATGGTTACATTTTCTCAAAAACGCCTATTCATTCAGTATTACATAAGTAAAGTTTACAAATGTCATTATTCAATATATCTAACTTTAATTTATTTTTTACTTCAAAATGTCAATGTTATGCTATAAGGTTGGTCATAAAAAACAAAATTTCATCTTAAGTTTTTAATTCAAATTAAAAATGCTTTTTAATTAATTAAATGAAGCAAATATAAAAAATAGTATAAAAAACTCGTTTTATAAGGCGTTTTTTATCACTTGTCCATTGGAAAACTCGCCGCTGCGCGGCTCTTTTTCCAAACCTGGACGCGTGCTAAAAAACGTTCCTTATAAAACTCAATGTTTTAATATACTATTTTACTTCGATGTCAAGCAATTGTAATGTAACCATGGTAATGAATTTAAAAAAAATAATCATGTTAACTAAGATGTTAACAATGAATAATATTAATTTGCAAAATTAAAGCTTTTTTTAAATTAAACATAAACGTATGCAGTTGTAAATAAAATAGTATACTAACCTCGGTGGAAATTTCCTTTCTGTCTCGAGAAATGGTTTACCGCGGCGCTACGCGCCTTGGTAAACCATCTTTTTCTCTCGACAGAAATGAAACCCTTTCCACCCACGGTAGTAATATATTATTACTTACTATCTGCGAAGAGTAACTAGAAAATTAATCAAGGCCTAAACGACTGTGAAGAGTTTTTTTTTAATGAAACATAGATATTTTTAAATGATCCTTTTTCTTTTTAATTAATTTTAAAAGGACCTGAATCTGATTCAAAATCAACTCAAACAAACAATAGTAAAAAAGACAGTCAAAATGAAAAATCTATATCTGAACAATCTCAAGATAATTTAAAGAACCTACTCGCCAAAATAATTGCAGAAGGAATGTTTTTAATAAACAAAATGATAATTTCAACTGGCGAAGCTTTTGACAAAATAATTGATGACTTAACAAAAGAATGCGACAGTGATACTAACATGCGAAAAAAAAATAAAAAACCACCTGAAAAATCTCAAAAATCAACCACAGAAACAGAATTTTCTTTAGACGATACGGATTCAGGGCAGGACTAATTTTATAGTACGAGAGCTGACAACCAAAAACACACGTCATCAAACGGCGTCATGATTTTTTGTGCATTACATTATATTTAATATTTCTTAACTTTTGTCCAATACACTTTCAGCGCTAACAGGTAGCGTTTTTTTTTTAAATCATCAAGTGGGATATTTATTTTTAAAGAAATAAAATAATATGTGCAAATATGAGCCTTAACACTGCCAGACATTTATGAAGTGAACATTTTTAATTTTGTGTAATCTGTAGACTTTTATGCGTAAAATATGAAATTTCTATTACAGGGTTTACTGTCCTTGGAAAGCACATTTGAAAAGCGATTAACCCATCATAAAGGGTTGGCAGGGTTATAGCTCGAAGGTGCAAAAATCAATTTTGTTGTACTAAGAAAACGATCCCACTTATGATGTTTTTACCTTTCAAAAAAGAAACGCTACCTGTTTGGCCTGTCATTTTGTTGGGATTAAGAAAAGTAATATTAAATATTATGTAATGTCAAAAAATCATGACACCGTTAATGATGTGGATTTTCATGTTGATAGCTCCTATATTTTTATTTTGTAAGATGTACTCTTCGCAGATAAATAAATTTTAAAACATTAAATGGAAAGAACGTGGTTAATAATGGTTTTTATTCTTAGAATTACAAAATCACCCTTCATGTGAATGTGTTATAATCGATAAAATGACTTTAGAAGTACAGGGGAGGTGTTGCTGTTTAGACGAACTTCAAGAAATTTTAGAGTGCGAAATCCCAACTATGGACGTTCCAGAAAATAAAAGTGGCGGTAATTTTTTTGTAATATTGTAGACATGGAATTTAAAACAATCAATTTTTGCATTGTAAATATGTTCAAAATAGTGGCTTAAACATCTCAAGTTTTATGCGAAGTGGACATTAACAAGAAACATTTCTCTGATGTTTTACGAAGATATAAGAGCCTTATTGTTATCCTAAAACAAAATTATTTAAAAAAAGAAATATCTTCTTACTATTTTTCTCGCCGGCAGCACATTTTACATAATTTATTTTAATAAAATACATTTGAAGCATTTGTTGTCAAAATAACATTCGAAAACTGACATAAAAAACCCATTCACAATAGTTAAATCCAAAAAATCAAAGATGGCTAATAAAAAATCGTTTTAAATTTCATGTCCACAATAGTACATACAGTCTTTCTGTCCTAAATAATGAGGGGACATCGGCAAAATTCAGGGTAGGGCTAACATTATAATATGTTATAACTAGAGGTCCAAAATGTAAAACCTTGAATTGGCTTATCTCTACCTGTCTTGAAAACGGGGTTATGAGCCCCCAAAGAGCCCCCTTCAATTTGGTATGTAAGATCACGGTGAAACTGCGCCAAATTTTGAAACTAGATGTCAAGTAAATTTTTAAAATGATTTTCGTAAATAAATGTTCTTAAAAAAAAATCCTTCATCCCCTAAAGAGCCCCCAAAGAGTAATATCCAATCGAGTTGGATTAGCACCAAATTTTGCAAATAGATGCATAATAAGTTGCTTAAAAATATTTCCTTATAACTTTTTTTCAAAAAATAATTTCTTTGCCCCATAAACGAAAGGGGCTTCCAAGGAGCGCATAGAATTTTGTTTTAAAAAATGTTATAAATAAATATTTTTTAGCATATCATTTTACATCTATCTGCAAAATTTGTTGTAAATCTAACGTGATTGGTTATTACTCTTTGGGGACTATTTAGGGGGTGAAGAAATTCTTTCTGAGAAAATGTTTTTACAAAAATCGTTTTAAAACCTTATTTGACATATATTTACAAAATTTGGTGCAGTTCCATCGTGATGAATTGAAGGAGGCCCTTTAGGGGGGCATAACTCCGTTTCTGCAATAGGTAGATATACGCCAATTTGGGGTTTTACTCTTTGGACATCCAGTTACATCATATAAAAAAGGCGGTCCTACTCGGAATTTTGTCGATGTCCAAATACGGATTGACTGTACTTTCCCTTAAATTTACTTAAAATTAAATATATTTTATTATAGACATAAGACTTGACATTCAGTTGCATAGAAGTAAATCTGTATCTTATTACGTAACCAGAATTCGTGGCCCTTCTCAAATAGTTCATTATTTTAACAACATATTCGGGGGCGTTATGGGTAAGATTTTTATTTTATTAACCCCGTAATTTTTGGTCTAAATTAATCATAAAAATGTTTTTTTATTATTTTTTTCTTTTCAGTACATTGCGATATAAATAATGACGAAAAATGAAAAAGAAATAGTGAAACAATGATTCAAAAATGGTTTGTAAAATTCTCAGTAGAATCCCGTATATAAATTAAAAAAAAGCAGTTAAAAAAATAAAATTTATTATTTTTGGAAATAAGATGTTAAACACCAAAAATAAAAGTATTTATAAGTAATTTTCTATCACTAATTTTTACTTAATAAGTATTTTATACCGGGCAGCAGACTCCTGCAAATCTGAAACAAAAAAAAAGTTATTTAATGGAGCGTATTCGTACAAAAATTGGTTGGGGTTACCTAGGATATATGTCATACCACCCGTCGTTCCATATGTTAACTGACATTACTTCTAAATTATATACTTTTATCTAATAAAACGCTAATATAACAAAAAACAACAAACTGCCGGTTTAAAACATTCTATGTACCAGCTAAAAGGTTTGTATAACATTTAGAGAGTGCTTTACATCTTTAATTCCTTATAATTAGGCAAAAAAGGAAATTAATGACTCATTTACAAGAGGATTTCCGTGAATATTTAAAATAATCCGCATTTTTTTAGATGCACGGATTTTGCATTAAAAGTACCTTTGTAAATGAGTCATTATGCCCTTTTTTACCTAATTAGGAAGAATTGAAGTTGTAAAACACTTTTTAAATGTTACACAAATCTTTTAGCAGGTACGTAGTATGTTTTAAACCGACAGTTTGTTGTATTTGGTATATTAGCGTTATATTTGATTAAAGTATAAAATAGAGAAGTAATGTCAAGCATCTTGAACGACGGGTGGTATGACATAAATCCTAGGTAACCCCAACCAATTTTTGTACGAATATGCTTCATTATTTTGTAGTATTAAAAAAACACGGTTAAAAGTAAAATATTTTGGACTTTTTGTGTAGCCCAATCATTCTAATAATGCCCTCAGAAAAAAATCCCAACCAAGATCTGCTTATGCAGGTTTGTAGCCACTACCCCCAGGAAAATAAATGTGAAAAATTCCCACAAAATTTCCGTGACGTTTAGCCCCCATCTTGCATAGAACTGAGGAGTTAGTTTTTTGTTAATACCTAAACTATTTGGCACTTTTAAAAATTTTTAGGAACATTATTTTAATAAGAATACAATCATTTTTAAAAAAATAATAAATTACCAATATTAACGATGCAATCTATGCTTCAGGACTCTATGACTAAGATAGACGATTATGATGAAATAAGGTGATTTTCAAAGAGCTATAGAATCGTTAATATTGGTGATACATTATTTTTTTAAGAATGATTGTATTCTTATTAAAATAATGTTCCTAAAAATTTTTTAAACTTTTTTCAAAAGTGCCGAATAGTTTAGGAATTAACAAAAAACTAACTCCTCACTTCTATGCAAGATGGGGGCTAAACGTCACTGAAATTTTGTGGGAATTTTTCACTTTTATATTCCTGGGGGTAGTGCCTACAATCCTGCATAAGCAGATCTTGGTTGGGATTTTTTTTTAAGGAACCTACAAATTTTAAATAGAATGATTGGGCTACTATTTGTGCCCCATTTTTTTCACTTACCCTTTGTTAAGATCACAGAAATATTGCTCATATGTTTTTACATCTGGGATTTTGGTAAAGGCAACTTGGCAATCCTTTAAGAGTGTACATTTTCCTTTGGCATTTTCTGTGGATTTTTCACATTCAACATTATCGGTAATGGTTTCGTTTAATCCTAATTTGAAGGAGCCTTTCGGTAATTTTAAAGTTTCATCTGGTTGTAAAATACTTTCTAACCAGGGTAGACTCAATTTAAGGTTTTCTAATGGACTGACTTCAATTTCTGTTGTTGATTCGATTATTGCTGGAGTAGTGACCGAGTCTAAAATAAATTGTTAACTTAGTCAACTTTTAAGGCTAGAGTTTCAAATGTACAGTTTCGAAGATCTGTGCTCCAAGAAGCTCGTATAAGTCATCTCCGTTGAGCTCCCGTCAATTCTACGAAATAGCACATCTACATGAGGGCCCCATCCTATATTAAAACTAAATATAGTTTTCAAAACTACAAAAATAGGGCTACAAACGTATTATGTTTTCATTTAAATCGGTAATTTCTTTGTGTTGAAAATTTTACTTTAATAGTATATTGTGCAACTTGTGGTGAAAGTAGCACTTTTCACACGTGTTGCACACTATACTTTTTCTACGACTGCACCAAAACACTAAAAGGGCATGATTTTTTAATTTTTTATTAAATAACACTATTTAAACTTGTTTATTTATTCTTGTTCTATGGTTATAAAGATAAAACGAACATTGGGTTCGAGATTAAAAAACAAAAGCCTACCTACTTGATTTAATGCAGTAAAGACATTATGGCTCATTCTTGACATTCCAAACAGAACAAATGAGGGCGAATTCTTTGCACACGCTTTTAGCGTGTTTATCGCACGCTGTGTGCAATAACTGATTTTCAGTTATAGTAAGTAGTGTTTTTTTAGACATTTTCTAAGCAGTCGTAGAAAAAAATCATTGTTTTTTAAAGTCAGATTTTCGACATAAAGAAATAACTGATTTAAATGAAACCATAATAGTTTGTAGCCCTATTTATCCAGTTTTCAAAACTACATTTAGTTTTAATATACGATGGGGCCCTCATGTAGATGTGCTATTTAGTAGAATTGACGGGAGCTCAACGGTGATGACTTATACGAGCTTCTAGGAGCACAGAGCATCAAAACTGTGAATTTGAATCTCCAGCCTTAAGTAGATTAAAAAAATGCAAAAATGAAGACCTACCAAATGTGTGAGGTGAATAATCGATTTTATCAATGGATTGTGCTAAAAAATAAATAAAAATTTGCATTGAATGAAATGTACTGAAATAAAATGTAGATTTTTTTTAAAATAAAATGTGATTTTTTTTGATATTTTGTGGTAATGGTACAGTGTATCCCAGGATGAATTGTTCCTCCCTATTTTTTTTTGGGTACTTTAAAGTTACTGAAAAATTTTAAAAACTTATTTTTTGTAATTCGTTATGAATTTTTTAATTCCAAATATATAACTTTAAATAGGTTGTTTGAAAAAATATATATATTTTTTAAATGGAACTCCTCATATCTTTTCAATTCATTAAAAGAAATTTTAAATGCACATATTTTTATTATTTTATATCTAAACAAAAATTAAGGGGTGTTCTATATGCAAAATTTCTAGGGCTTTCTAATGAATTAAAAATATATTAAGAGTTCCATTTAAAAAATATATATTTCTTTAAACAACCGCGTATATTAAAAGCCTATATTTGGTCTGCCCTCTAAATAAAAAAATTCATAACGAGTCACAAAAAATAAGTTTTTAAAATTTTTCAATAACCTTATAATAACCCAAAAAAGGGGGGTAAATTCATCCTGGAATACACTGCATTTATATTTTTATTTTAATTTCAATGAAAAATTCTTACCAAAATCAGTGTCTGAATCAAAAGATTCAGGACTCATAACTAAAATAAAAAGGCCATATTAATATTAATTTTATTTTTTTAAGGGAGGTTAATACCTGGCTGAAATAAGCTCACTGAGGAAAACGTTTGGGCAAAAACTGGCCCATTTAAGCTAACGGCAGCTGCAAAAAAAAACCAGTTTAAATGAAAGTTAAAAAAAATTGAGCACATTTATGATTTTGGAACTGGTGGGGCCCCAATTATACTTTGAAGGGTATTATTTTTTATATTTATATACAGGGTGTTACCAAATAACTAGGAAAAAATTCAGGAAGTAATTCCTGGACACATTTTAAGTAAAAAAGTTCATATAAACATGTGTCCGAAAATCCTTCTTTTCTCAGATACAGGGTGCCAAAGTTTTTAAAAAAAAAACTTTTTTTTTAAGATTACCAAGAAACTAAACCAGATGTTTAGTTAAAACTTAGCACGGGTAATTTTCTTACCTTTAGGCATAAAATGCGGTAGAATAAAAATAAAAATTATAATTGGAAGGGGCACATTTGGGGGTACCATGGGGGTTGTTCACCCCCAACTTTTTTGTGTGTTACTTTTTTGGTATTTTTATAAAATAATTAGAAGTCCTAGAAGAATATGATCTTTAAAATTAATGTCCTGTTCTTTTTTCATAAAAGTAACCGTTTTCGAGAAAACAATTCATTGCCCAAAGGCAACAAAATTTCTTTTTTAAGTTTGGCTTTTTTATGTTAATGAAAATGAAACATAGTTAACAATGATGGGTTAATTAATTTCTTTTCTTTATTATTATTTCAAATAAATATCTGGTTTAGCTTTTTAGTAATCTTAAAATTAAACATTTTTTTGAGAAACTTTGACACTTTGTATCTCAGAAACGAAGGATTTTCGGACACATGTTTATATGAACTTTTTTTCTTAAAATGGGTTCAGGAATTACCCCTTGAATTTTTTCCTAATTATTTGGTAACACCCTGTATTTTTTAAAAAGAAGTAAAAGAACAAAAATATGGCCGTTTTATTTGAGTTTATTTTTGCCTCATTTATGAAAGTAAATTTACCTTCGTTTTCAATTTGAAGTGGCACAATATCAAAGCTAGGTGGGGGTCCACCAGCCCCTGCAGCTGCTGGGGCTATTTTATACAAAAAAAAAAAATTTTAAAAAGGGGGTCCAACCTAATTTTTTAAATAAATCAAATTTTTTTTGTAATAATCCAAATATTTGATAATTGGAGACCCCTATTGTTGGTTAAACCTCAAATTAACTTTTAGTTTTTTCGTTTTTTTAAACCTAAAAATACCTGATGTCTCAAAAACAAGATCTTGTACATTTGAGACCCCACCAACAATAAGGGGTCGTACAGGGTAATTAGAGGCAGGGAATCCTGAGTAATGTCCTCCAGCACTCACTAAGTGGGTTGATTGGTAAAAACTACCAGCAGAAGGCGCTAATAATGTTAAAATAAAAAAAAACAATCAGCAACTAAAAATAGGACTAGTTGGGGGTCACCATTGGAAACTGACTTATCTTAAGAGATACATGGTCGTTTAATGAGGTCAAAGTTGCCTATTTTAATGCCCATTAACCTCCCGCAAGCAGAACTTGATTATCTCTAACAGTTTTTCGGTTACCTTTAAAAAACTAAAAAAGTGCATTTTGGTTTTTTGGCTGTAGAGTTATTGTTTTTCAGAGGATGTTTTTGAAACTTGGACATTATCTACACTTTTTTGTCAGCAATCAGACCGATTTAACTTCAATTTAAACAATTTTAGCCCCCAGAAAAAAATCCCAAGATCTGCTTATGCAGGTTTGTAGCCACTACCTCCAGGAACATAAAAGTGAATAATTCCCACAAAATTTCCGTGACGTTTAGCCCCCATCTTCCATAGAAGTGAGGAATTAGTTTTTTGTTAATACGTAAACTATTTGGCACTTTGGCAATTTTTAGGAACATTATTTTAATAAGAATACAATCATTTTTTAAAAAATAGTAAATAACCAATATGAACGATAATCAAGTTCTGTCACCGGGAGGTTAATGGGCATTAAATTAGGTAACTTTGCACCTTAACTGACCTTGTATCACTTAAGATAAGCGAGATACCAATGCTGGACCTCGAATTCGCGACACCCTATATAGGTTGTTACCAAATAACTAGGAAAAATTTAGGGAGTAATTCTTAAATCAATTTTAAGAAAAAAAGTTTATATAAACATGTGTCCGCAAATCCTTCGTTTCTGAGATACAGGGTGTCAATGTTTCTCAAAAAATTTTTAATCTTAAGATTACTAAAAAACTAAACCAGATATTTATTTGAAATAATAATAAAAAAAAGAAATAAATTAACCCTTTATTGTTAACTGTGTTTTATTTTCATTAAAATAAAAAAGCCAAACTCAAAAAAAAAAAATTGTTGCCATTGGGCAATGAATTTTTTTCTCGAAAACGGTTAGTTTTATGAAAAAAGAACAGGACATTAATTTTAAAGATTATATCCTAGAGCTTTTAATTATTTTATGAAAATACCAAAAAAGTAACACACAAAAAAGTTAGGGGTGAACAACCCCCATGGTAACCCCAAATGTGTCCCTTCCAATTATAATTTTTATTTTTTTTTCCACCGCACTTTATGCCTAAATAGCAAGAAAACTACCCGTGCTAAGTTTCACATAAATATCTGGTTTAGTTTCTTGGTAATCTTAAAAAAAAAGTTTTTTTTTAGAGACTTTGGCACCCTGTATCTCAGAAACGAAGGATTTTCGGTCACATGTTTATATGAACTATTTTACTTAAAATGTGTCCAGGAATTACCCCTTTCCTAGTTATTTGGTAACAACCTGTACTACGTTTAAGTTGAAAATGCTTAAAATTTTGATATTTAGCATAAATGAAGCAAAATAAATGTACCTGATTTGCTTAAATAGTTTGAAGGACCCATCCTAGGGAAGGATAAAGGAGAAGGAAGAATAGCAGCATGAAAAGTTCCAAAACCAGCTGAAGGAGCTAAAATTAGTAAGAAATATTAGTTAAAAGCTTACCTATGCGATTATTGTGATTTCTATCGATCGATAACAGCAAAGGCCTGTTGGCCTTGATCATTGATTTTTTAAGCCCTAAGAAATTATATTTTTAAATACTAGAAACTAGAATAGGTAAAGAATTATTTTTTTTTAATTTTTTAAAATTTTGATTTTGGATATTTTAATGTAGAAACCAAATCCCTTAAATAATACAAAAAAACACTTACCAAATTGTGCACCTCCGGCTCCAAATCCGCCTGGATACATTCCTTAATAAAAAAAACAAGAAATACTTAGGTATAAAAAATTTTGGTGGTGCTTATGAAAAAGTGCAAATATTTGGAACCTAAGGCCGATTTATAGAACGTAATTTTCACTTTACTTCCGCTTTACTTCGGCGTAACTTAATCGAAAATTAAATAAAATACATGGGAATGTATTGGCAAATTTATACTTCACTTCAGCGCTACTTTGCTGATTCATTTAGCTTTAAGTCGTATAAAGTCGTACTAACTCGAGACCCGAGCTTGGCCATCATGCGCAAAATTTGCAAAAATGAGATATTCACCCTTATTGTCAAGGGTAGTGATTACAGAATATCGCTTCGTACGATACCTGTTAGATCTTCTTATGTAGGTTTTGTACGAAGCGATATTCCGTAATTACTGCCCAGGTGTAAATTGTCAGAAGTCGCGAGTTCAAACACATGCGCATACCTGTTCCCAATTTCACGTAACTTTGCAATCTGTAAATTAGGTAAATTTGTAAAGTTAAGTGGAAGTGAAGTAACGCCAAAGTAAAGTAAAAGTTACGTTGTATAAATCGACCTTTTTACCCCTTACTTAAAAGTTAAAAAAAGGTAAATTTTGATAAAATAGGTTTGCCCTAAACTGTGTTTTTATACTAATTAGAAGTCGTAGAAAACAAATCAGTAATCAGTTTTTTTCAAAGTGCTTTCGTTTTTTTGCTAGAGCTTTTCAAAGTTGGCCAAATTTAAAAAATGCTTACGAAAATTATTTTTTACTTCGTTGTCATTTTTTAAATAGATTTTTGAGGTAGAATACGAATCTATATTTAAATTTAAAAAAAATATTTTAGAAATAAGAGCATTTTGAAAAAAATCGGGGTCACGTTAGAAGTTGCCTTTAAAAGCTAATATCAATTGAGTCAAAAGTGTTGCAACTTTTTAAGTGCCAGATTCGGATTTAACAGCTCGTTTTACATACGCACTTATGCCATTCATTGCTAAAAAAATTACCTGTGGTCATGAAAAATAAAAAACTGAGAAAATTTGGACCCTTACCCCTTGGTAAAAAATGGGGCAAATTTTCAAAAAATCGATTTGCTTAAAACTGTGTTTTAAGGTTTATTAGAAGGTATAGAAAAAAAAACAGCAATCGGATTTTTCTCAAGGGCTTTCGTTCGTTTTCTAGAGCTTTTCAAAGTTGGCATTTTAAAAATGTTAAAAATAAATTATGTCTCTGATTTTAATGAAACTTATTTTATAGATTGCTTTTTTAAAGTAGAATACAAATCTGCATTTTTTTTTTGTAAATATTTGTGATCGGAGCTATTGAAAAAAAATCAGATTTAGCGTTTTTAAGTTGCATTTGAAAGCTCAATGTAACAAAACTAAAAACGTTGGAACTATTTAAGTGCCAGATTCGGATTCAGTAGCTCGTTTTACATAAGAATTGATGGCACTTTTTGTGGCAAAAATTATCTGTAGGCGTGAAAATTAAAAAACTGCAAATATTTGGACCCTTATCCTCTACTTAAAAATAAGGTAAATTTTGAAAAAATATGATTTGCATCAAAACTGTTTTTATACTAATTAGAAAATGTAGAAAACAAATCAGTAACCAGATTTTTTCCAAGTGCTTTTGTTTTTTTGTTAAAGCTTTTCAAAGTGGGCCAAATTTTGGAAAATTTTCAAAAGCGACCAGACAAAATAAAATTGATTTAAAAAGTTATTAAACTAACAAATCTAAAGAAATTTTTGAACCAGGATAAAAATATAAATGATTTTAAAAAAAGTCCGATTAAAATTACTTTATTTTTGCAAAAGTTAGAATAAAACGTTTCGTACCTTTAGTTTTTGAAGCATCTTCAGGATTGGTCTCAGCATTTGTTTCATTAGGTTTGACAACCACCAACGAACTTACAGGAGTCACAAAAGAATATTTTAACGCCAAATCTAAAGCATTTTGCGTCAGAATTTTTTTGTCATCAGCTGCATCTCTGTCCTTGAGAATTTGTTTCAAGGTCAAATAAGCCCATAAACGCTCCAAGTTACCGACTGGTACTTCTATTTTAGGGGTGAACACTCGTAGACCATCGAGGCCAAAACCTTCAATAGAACCGGGTGCAAATCCAGGATCGACTATAAAAATAAAAAAAAATAAATGTTTTGCGTGACCTTTAAATTTTATAGTGACAATTTAGGGTCTCTGCCTTTAAATTTCTTCTTTTATATGGCAAATAGAGGGTAAAAAACTAATTAAATTGCTTACAAACCAAATCTGCAATCGTTTTTTTTTAAAGTGCTTTAGTTTTTTTGATAGGGCTTTTTAAAGTTTCAAAGGGTTTTTTTTTTTGGCGAAAGTTCAAAGGAAAATATTTTGGGTAATAATGATTTGCAAGAAATTATTTTGGATGTAAATTCATTATAAAAATTATAAAGTGTTTTTAGTAAAAGTTTAAAAGTAAAAATGTTTTCGGAAAGTGGAAAATATCGAATTTAAAAAGAAGGTTTTTTTAATGAAAGTTCAAAGAAAAATATTTTGGGTAATAATGATTTGCAAGAAATTATTTTGGTTATAAATTCATTATAAACATTTGGTGAAAAAAAAATGTCCTAATGGTGGCCCTTGAATTCGCGACTCCCTTAGTGTACTTGCCATATAAAAAAAGCAAGTTTAAGCAAAATTTAGTATCCATTCACAGTTAAAAATAAACAGAGTCACCTATAAAAACTAGAACTTTTTTCTTTAAAAAGTTGAATTTTTCACAAAGTTGGCATTACATTTCAAATTTACTGTCACTAAAAATTGAAAAATGCCAAAATTAATATGAAAGTTACATAAAACAGGCGATAAAATTGAAAAAACGAAACAATTTTTGCTTGAGATGTAAGAATTTATATGGAAAATTGTAGACATTTTTGTAAAAGTGCTAATTTATCCTATGATACCTAAAAGGACTTCTTAACAGTTTGTACTTACATAAATAATTCCTATTTTGTGTGAACTTTAAATGGTTTAAATATTAGTGTATTATAAGGTAATTTAATGAAATAATAAATACTTCTGTATATGTTAAGACCATTGTTTTTGATTCAGATGCCCTGAACATGTTTTTAAATGCATTTTTTTATTTTTTTGACTTTTCTTACATAACCAGCAAACACAAGTGACATTAATGACAATATACAGAGTAAAATCTGTCACACCATGGCTCGCCTACTGTGTTTTTTTTTAAATTGTGAATGGATAAAATAGTATGCCGTGTGTCCCGCAAAAAGCGCACGAGCTCATAACGTTCTACGTATACCTTCTACTAATTTGAAATTTTAGGAGTTGACTTAGGAGACTTTAAGCCTTCTTTTACCTGCATTTACAAAAATGTATGACTTCCGGTTTAAGCGGAAATGACATTAATTTTGTATTTTTAAATGGAACACCCTTTAAATTTTGACACTTTTAGGAACATTCTTTTAATAAGAATACAATCGTTTAAAAAAAAATTATGCATCACTAATATTAACGATTCTGTAGCTCTATAAAAATCACCTTATTTCATCATAATCGTCTATCTTAGTCATAGAGTCATGAAGCATAGATTGCAGCGTTCTCTGTAGGACCAAACTAGCTTATTTTTAAAGTGCTATAAAAACGTTAATATTGGTGAAACAGTATTTTTTTAAAAACGATTATATTCTTGTTAGAAGAATGTTCCTAAAAATGTCAAAATATATAGGGTGTTATACATTTAAAAATACAAAATTAATGTTATTTCTGCTTAAACCGGTCATACATTTTTGTAAATGCATGTCTAAGAAGGCTAAAAGTCTTCTTAGACAACTAAAATTTCAGTTCTGTAGAAAGTATACTTAGAAAGTTATGAGCTCGTGCGCTTTTTGCGGATACAATGTCAAAAAGTGTCAAATTTCTTTTATTAAATTTAGCATTAATTTCTTTATTTCTGGTTATTTATTTACAGTAGTGATAAAATATGGCAAATCAATAAAACAACCATCGGGAATAGAATTAAATTATGGCAAAATTAAGGCCAAATTTAATTAAATAAATTTGACGCAACTTTGACAGTGTACCACTTTTATGTGAATTCAATTGTATAAAAGCAAATTTTTTTTTAAAACGTGGACACCCTGAAATTTACCATATTTTTTTACTTACCGACTCGTCCAACGGTGTACAGTTCAGCCCCATTAAACAAAAGAGGGAATTTTGTTTTTGTTACTTTTTCAACTTGACTAGGGACGTATTTAAATTCAACATTACTAAGAGCCGGAGATGAAATCATTTTGTAGAAAGCTTCTAGTTGCAAAGAAGCGTCTGCTGATTCGTAAATATGGCGGGCGAAACCCAAATTTCTGAGGGAGAGTTTTTCTAAAAATGGGCGATCTGCCCCATCACCGAAACTTAGCGAAAATATTGGGGTTGCACCATTATTCAATTCATTTATCTAGAAACAAGATCGGGTTAGATCAGTGAGTGGGATAATCATTTAAAAAGTTAAACTTCGCAGATAGCTCATTTTTTATGACTATTATTTTATTTTCATATAATTGTTACACATTCTATATGATACTCTTCGCAGTAGATGATTAAAAAGGTGCATTTTTTATTTTACTGAAAGAAACGTCAAACTTTTTTTTTTGTAAACGGGTGGAGATACAAATAAATTACCGCATGCTTTTTTATAGAGAAAAATACAATCTTTAATTTTATTAAGAATATTTTTTTTTCGTAAAGTTGATATTAACGAAAATATGCATTTTTTTCTACTTTGGGGGTGTTTTTAACCCTCTATTTATTACTTGATTTTTTCCAAAAACAATAGGGCTCTTCCTCTAAATGGGATTGATTTT
The DNA here is from genome assembly GCA_963920755.1 of Cartodere bifasciata. Lineage (NCBI taxonomy): Eukaryota > Metazoa > Arthropoda > Insecta > Coleoptera > Latridiidae > Cartodere > Cartodere bifasciata. The sequence goes on along the minus strand of OY987195.1, from coordinate 21,217,172 downwards.
TGTGTTAAATCTCAAGCCGATCCGATAAACCGTTCTTGAGTTATGGTGGTCACAAATTTCGTTACAGACAGACGGACAAAAAATAAAAGTCTCAAAAAGTCATGAAACGAACGAATATGTAAAAATGTTTGCTCTAAGACGAATATTAACGATTTTAGAGAAAGTCCGACCAATCGCAATATACTCTTCGACTTTGTCTGCGAAGAGTATAATAAAGAATTAACGATAACCCAATTTACCATTTATTAAAGGGGAATGTCGCGAAGCATAAAAACTGTGGTTTTATAATGTTGGTTGCCTTAATTTCAAGAAAAACAACCCTTATTTGTTCATGGACTCAGGGAATATAAGAAACATTTAGGATTAAAAAAGGTACTTACACGCAAGAAAAAAGATCAATTAACAATACCTATAAGTGGTTTAAAACATGAATCACAATGCACTAACATACCAAATTTGGTAAATTTAAAAACACTTTTTTTTGCCATTTGTAGCTCTTTTTCAGTAATTTTATTCAGCACTTTTTGAATTGATTTACGAACCCAAAATCGGACAGATTGTTCATTTTACGTAGAATAATTATTTACTGCATGATATATGTTTTTAATTCGAATAATCTCTGGCTCCATGAAGAGAATTTGTAAAACTGTGGCCGGACGGCATTACAAATTCTGTTCATGGACTCAGAGTTTATTCAAATTAAAAACATCTATCATGCAGTAAATAATTATTTTACGTAAAATGAAGAAACACATGCCTGATTTTGGGTTCGTAAATCAATCTAAAAATTGCTTAATAAAATTACTAAAAAAGAGCTACAAATGGCAAAAAAAAACGTGTTTTTAAATTTACTAAAGTTGGTAAGTTAGTGCATTGTGATACATATTTTAAACCACTCATTTTGTTCATTGATCTTTTTTCTTGCGTATGTACCTTTTTTAATCCTAAATGTTTCTTATATTCCCTAGGTCCATGAACAAAGAAGGGTTTTTTCCTGAAATTTAGGCAACCAACATTACACAACCACAGTTTCTATGCTTCGCGACATTCTTTGTTAAGAATTAAAATAAAACACAAAATAAATTCAGCGCGCTTATGTGTTTTCGTTTTTCATCTTATAAAGAAAATAAAATTCAAGCGCCCTCTGTTAACAACACGTGTAATTGATTGTTTCACCTATTCTACACAAGGTGGCGCTTTTTTTACTACTATTCTAAACGTATCATTTTGTTTTTTTATAGGTAGTAAAAGGAATTTTCCTAGTTTGTCACTAGAGGGCACCATATTTAAAAGTAGTTTTGAACGCTCTATTGCAATTTAGCTAAATAGTCACAAAATATTTTTCATTAATTGGCTATAGAGGGCGCTTTGGATTTCTCTCGTTCAACACGTCCTAAGGTAAATTATTATATTAGAAAAAACTTACCGATGATGTAATTTTGGAAGTGTCTTGTTCACCAATGGTTGGTTCACCGTCAGTCAAGAAAATGATCATTGGTTGATTTGATTTTTCATTTTTCTTATCTTTGATCATTTTTAAAGCCACTGTTAATGCTGATTTAATGTCGGTGCCTCCATTGGCTTCCATTTTTGATAAAACAGCTTGAGCATGTTTGATATTTTCAGGGGTTGCTTTGTAGGGTTCGGGTAATTCTTGAATCTAAAAATAAATATGGAATAATATAAAAAACTGTAGATTTTAGTACTAAGAGTTAAAGTGATGCTTTGTGTGACGAGGCAGAAAGATTTTCTGGTGAGCGAAGCGAGACACACAATTCTACCGAGGCACACAAAGCCACTTTAACTCTGTGTAGTAAACGATACTTTTTCTTAAAACTTTTAAATACAATGGTTTTATAATAAATTTAATTTATTTATTTTAGTTGACTTTTATTTATTTTAAAATAAACGTCATTAAATTGATGTTTATTTGACGTTTTAGGAAAAAAAAATTTGGTAGCGTCAGCAAAAGTTACTTTTACTGTCGCCTGCAGTAAAAATAAAAACCCTATGATACACTTCAGAAAAGTGCCACTTTATGTTCGCCATATACGTCACTAAAGTGATGTTTTTTTGATAAAAATAAAAAGTAGACTTGGGCATGAGCTTTCACTAAAAATCTCTAGTTTATCTATAGTGGCTAATTTAGGTATTCTAGCCCTCCAAATTTTAAACTTTTGGGCACTTTCCCTATTTTGGGGCATTCCCCTTCCGCCCACTTCCACTATTCTAAGGTGTAGCACATTGCTTAGCAACATACAAATGTATTCTTTTCTGTTTCTTAAGTCAACCCGCGCGCTTAGTGACAGATTGGCTCAAATATGGAATATTTTTATCTTTATTTTGATTTATTTATCGCGGCGTTAATAAAAAAATGACTAAAATGTAAGTAAAGCAATAAATGAAGCAAAAAAATAGGCGGTAATGTCACTTTGACAATGAAGTAAAGGTATAGATTCAAGAAGGTGGAAGGGGAAAATGGCTGTTAAAGCTGGTCCAATTTAACGCAATTTGATTTGTTTCTTTTTCGATAAAGTAGAGACTTGTGTGATTTAAAAACTTGCTAAATACCTAGTGGCGTCAAAGTAGCATGAAAAACCTTAAAATCTCTAACTTTGGGGAAACTCCATGGATTGGCTTCATCACTAATAAAAACCAAAATGGAGACGCTAGTCCTTCCTGATTTTTTTATAGTCTTCGCAAACTATATCTTGCTTATTATTAAATGTATAAGGGAATAACATTTTGTATTAAAAAAAAATATTGCCCCCCCGAGCTCTGCTCCCTTATAGCCCCCCAAATTTTAAGTAAATTTTTTTTATGCTTATTTTTTAAGGAACAAAACTAACATTCATTATTTACCAAATAAAATAATTTAATAAATAATGAATTTTTTTTGTTCATTAAAAAATAAGCATGAAAACAAAATATTTATAATTTGGTGGGCTATAAGGGGGCAGAGCCCGGGGGGCTGACAACATTTTATTCTCTTTAATTTTCATAAGAATGATTTTCTCTGTAGATTTAATAATAAGCAAGATACAGTTTGCGAAGAGTATAAAAAATTCAGAAAGGATTAGCGGCGCAATTTTTAGTTTTTATCAGTGATTTAAATTTATTTCTGAACGTTTTTCAAAAAAAATTAAGTCAATCCATTGAGTTTCCCCAAAGTTAGAGGTAAAATGCTACTTTGACGCGACTAAATAGAGACTTGTGTGATCTAAAAGTTTAAAAAACACCATAAATAAGAGTAAGCGAGTAAGCAAATAATTTTTTTTTATAAAACATGCCCCCCATTATTAAATTACACATTCTTTTAACAAATAAATGACCACAAAAGCATTATTTTTGAAAAAAAATTTAAAAATTATTTTTTCGATTTTTTTACTTACTTTTTTTGGTTTTGGGGTAGTTGCATTTTCATTGGGGGGCCAGTACCCATAACTGGGTTCCTCCCCTTCTTCATAGGCTACTGTTTCTTTTGGTACATCCCAAACTCTCACAATTGAATTAAATTCAACAATATTTAAAGTATCTTCGGGTTTTAATTCTGCTAAAATACTGTTCATTGCTTCTTTAAGTTGCTTAATTCTATTTCCCCACATGGACCCACTTGTGTCCAGAACAAAAACAACCTGTTTTTTCAAAGGAGGCAAATCGCTAGGGGCGAAAAAGTGTACAAAATAACCGTCAGAAACCAAAACCTAAAATAAAAAACCCAAAAAGTTAAATTTAAACTTTTTCTAAAAACTCTCCCAAAAGGGTTGTTTTATATTTTGCATATAGACAAACAGGGGGCGCCACCAACGTCACCACAAGTGCCAAACAAACCCTTCAAGTTTATTAGAACTATACCGAAAGTTTTGTTACGATACGACAAGTATTTTAGCCACAATAATTTTTTTAAGTTGTGCTAAGAAAATTTGTATGCAAAACTTTTTGGCTACTTTCAAAATTAATTATCTCAACAACAATGTCTTGCCAAGTCAATTTTTACTTTTAGCGACGATGCACCACATCACACTATTTCCTGCGATTCTTAAAATTCAAACATGGACCGGCCATCAGTCTTAGCGCCCATCCTAAGACAGCTCTACCAAAAACAGGCGGAGTGTCCCGGAAATACATGGATGCTTTGCGCCAGTTAAAACCCGGGGAAAATGCACAAGTGACACACAAGATTAAGACATTCTAAGACAATTAAATGACTTCAATTTAAAGAATTATACATAAACAGTTGAATGTGAAATAAATTATTTTTAGTTGGACTGCCCAATTTTTTAGGAAGGCACAAAAGTTTAGAATTTTGAGTCTGTTCGGCGGTGGAATTTCATAAATCACATACAAAACCGCGAAAAATCATGAATTTACATAAAAAAATTAAAATAACCAACAATAAGCTTCAAGGGGGTTTTATGTAAAGAATAAGCCAAAAAGAGGTATACCGCGTTTACTAGCAGCTCGCGAGGTTAACTAAAAAATGTACTGTGGCGAAACCACTTGTCGTATCTTAACAAAACTTTCGGTATAGTTTTAATAAACTTGAAGGGTTTGTTTGGCACTTGTGGTGGCGTTGGTGGCGCCCCCTATTTGTCTATATGCAAGATATAAAAGATAACTCTTGTATTAGTATTACCTCTCCTCCTGAAGGGTCTCTTTCGACATCGTATTGTACAACAAATTGACCAGAAAGACCGTTATCAACTTCGGTACCGAGGCCACTTGCAAATTTTTTTTGCATTTCGATGTCAGGTTTAAAATGAACATTTGTGGAAGTAGCGTTAATTTTTTCTACTTGAGCTTTAGGATCCAAAGATTCATCGTTTTTGGAAATTTCATTACCTTTAAAAAACAGGATTATTATAAAAAAAAATAGTTTATTTCATATAGTTATTGTAAAAAGGGATTTTTCGTTTTTTTTTAATTTAAAAAAAAAGGACAAACTTTTTAGCTATTTATTTTTGTCAATTTTGCAGTCAATTTTGTTAATATTTTTAAAACAAAGTCTCTTACGAAAAAACAAAGTATTTTTTTGTTTTCTTTAGCATTAAAATAGTCTACAAAAAAAGTTTTGTACAAATCGCTTTCCTTAATTTTTTTCATTTTTTTCTAAGGGCATTAAAAAATTGTCAATTTTGGCCAAAATCAAGTTTTTTGACTGCCACGGCCTTAAATAAATATTGACATGCCTGAAAACTACCATAATTATGTAAAATGAGCTGCTTAATCCGAATCTGGCACTTAACCTTTTGTATCTCATCTAGTTCTAAAGTTATCGTCACCTAAAGGCACACAATTTCATCCAAAAAAAATGACAAGATGCTGAAATTTTAGGAAAATAATTTTTTATCCAATTTAAAAATTTAAAGCACCATTTTTTTCGTAATTTTAATTGCTATCGATTTATGTTGTGGTAATTTTTAATAGAAACAGTAATAACGAACGTATGTGCTAAAACAAAAAATGCGAGAAAAAATTCTGGTTTGCAGTGAAATTTAGTAATAATTTTAAAACAAAATCTCTTACGAGAAAACAAAGTACAATTTTGTTTTCTTTAGCATTAAAATAGTCCACAAAATAAGTTATGTACAAATTGTTTTCCTTAAATTTTTTCACTTTTTCCCAAGGGGTAGGCATTAAAAAATTGTCGATTTTGGCCAAAATCAAGTTTTTTGGTTGCCACGGCCTTAAACAAATATTAACATTCCTGAAAACATTCACACTTATGTAAAATAAGCTGATGAATCCGAATCTGGCACTAAACCTTTTGTATCTCATCTAGTTCTAAAGTTATCGTCACCTAAAGGCACACAATTTAATCCAAAAAAAATTGTCAAGATGCTGAAATTTTAGAAAAATATTTTTTGTCCAATTTTAAAATTTAAAGCACCATTTTTTTCGTAATAATAATTGCTATCGATTTTATGTTGTGGCAATTTGATTAAAACAGTAATAACTGACGTATGTCCAAAAAACAAAAAGTGCAGCAGAAAAATGTTATCGATTCTGCATGCAGTTAATAATTTAAAAACAAAATCTCTTACGAGGAAACAAAGTACAATTTTGTTTTCTTTAGTATTAAAACAGTCCACAAGAAAAGTTTAGTACAAATCGCTTTCCTTAAATTTTTTTCACTTTTTCGCAAGGGGTAGGCATTAAAAAATTGTCAATTTTGGCCAAAATCAAGTTTTTTGACTGCCACGTTCCTAAAAAAATATTGACAAGCCTGAAAACTTTCATTCTTATGTAAAACGAGCTGCTGAATCCGAATCTGGTACTTAAACATTTACAGCACTTTTAGTTTTATTGATAGAAGCCTTTAAAGGCAGTTCTATACGCGATTTTTTAAAACACTTTTAGGCATAAATATTTTTTGAAAAAAACTTGAAGAAAGCTTTGTTTTCTGCAGCATAAAAGATTATAAACAAGTTTAAATAACATCAAAGGCAAATTTTCTTTTCATAAACATTCCTAATTTTAACGACGAATGTCGCGAAGCATACAAACTGTGGTTATATAATGTTGGTTGCCTAAAATCAACAAAAAAAGCACTTTCGGGTCATTGTTTAGTGGGTTTATTAGAGTTAATTTTAATTAAAAATTGTGCTTACCAGCAACATAAATAAACAAAGCACAAGTTGACATTCTAAAGGTCCATCAATAAGCGTTTAAATACAGAATTTTGGCAATTTAGAAGCACTATTTTTTTGCATTTTAAATTCTGTATTTAAACGCTTATTGATGGACCTTTAGAATATGTCAACTTGTGCTTTGTTTATTTATGTTGCTGGTAAGCACAAGTTTTAATTAAATTAACTCTTATATAAACCCACTGAGTAATGACCAGAAAGTGCTGTTTTTTGTTAATTTTTGGCAACATTACATTACCACAGTTTCTATGCTTTGCAACATTCCCCTAGTAAAAAAAGAGCAGTAAAGGGCGATTTATAGAACGTTACTTTCACTTTACTTCGGCGTAACTTCACTTCCGCGTAACTTAACAAATTTGCTTAATTTATAGCTTGTAAAGTTACGTGAAATTGGAAACAGGTATGCGCATGTGTCTGAACTCGCAACTTCTGACTATTTACACCTGGGCCGTAATTACGGAATATCGCTTCGTACGAAACCTACATAAGAAGACCAGCAGGTATCGTACGAAGCGGTATTCCGTAATCACCACCCTTGAAAATAAGGGTGAATATCTCATTTTTGCAAATTTTGCGCATGATCGGCCAAGCTCGGCTTTTGACAGTACTACTTACAGCTAAATGAATCAGCAAAGTAGCGCTAAAGTGAAGTATAAATTTGTTAATACGTTCCCATGTAATTTATTTAATTTTCTGTAAAATTACGCTGAAGTAAAGCGGAAGTAAAGTGAAAGTAACGTTCTATAAATCGGCCCTAAGAATTCTTACCAGATCTCAAAGATGGCACTTTGACAAAAGTTAAAGGACGAGTTTCTTGGATATTTACATCAACTTCTAGGTCTTTTACAGGTTGTCCTGGATGAATATTTATAACGATTTCATATTTTCCGTTTTGCCTCTGGAGCAATTCTTCATATTTCAGTTTAAAAACGGCTTTTTTTTGAGGTTCTACGTTACAGGAAACTGTAAAACGATTCGAATCTCGCGCGCTTGCTTCGACATGTGCTGCCCCCATACCAGTTGAAACGGCATCATCGTATATTTTTTTCGCTTCTTCTTTTTCTTTAACATAAGCCTCGTATGATTTTCCGTCAATTTCCATCACGAAACCGGAAATATAGGCGCTTTCCGGAAGGACAACTGAAAAAGTTGCTTCGCGCGCTTTTTCGTCGAGGTTCTTAACTTTGCTAGTAACTGAAGTGGTCGCGAAACGATTCGAAACGTTGGTGTTTACTTTCATTTCGTATATTTTTGGGACTGTTGTTCCACTTTCCTGAGGAGGAACAAGAGCGGGTTAGATCATTGAGTGGGTTAGGAGATATTTCTAAAAATATATGTACCGTGTCCCGCAAAAAACGCACGAGCTCATAACTTTCTACGTATACTTTTTACAGAACTGAAATTTTAGCAGTTGTCTAAGAAGACTTTTAGCATTCTTTTACATGCATTTTCAAAAATAAATGACTTCCGGTTTAAGCGGAAATGACATTTATTTTGTATTTTTAAATGGAACACCCTTGATATTTTGACATTTTTAGGAACATTCTTTTAATAAGAATACAATCGGTTTAAAAAAATAATGTATCATCAATACTAACGATTCTGTAGCTCTATGAAAATCACCTAATTTCATCATAATCGCCTATCTTAGTCATAGAGTCCTGAAGCATAGATTGCAGCGATCCCTGTAGGACCAAATTAGCCCATTTTCAAAGTGCTATAAAATCGTTAATATTGGTGATACATTATTTTTTTAAAAATGATTGTAATTTTATTAAATGAATGTTCCTAAAAATGTCAAAATATATAGGGTGTTCCATTTCAAAATACAAAATTAATGTAATTTCCGCTTAAACCGGAAGTCATACATTTTTGTTAATGCATGTAAAAGAAGGCTAATAGTCTCCTTAGACAACTCCTAAAATTTCAAATCTGTAGAAAGTATACGTAGAAAGTTATGAGCTCGTGCGCTTTTTGCGGGACACACGGTATTTAATATTTCTTAACTTTTGTCCAATACACTGCAGCCCTAACAGGTAGCGTTTTTCTTTAACATCATAAGTGGAATATTTATTTTTGAAGAAATAAAATAATATGTGCTAATATGAACTTTAATACTGCCAGACATTTATAAAGTAAAATTTTTTAATTTTGTGTTATCTGTAGACTTTTATGCGTAACATAAGAAATTTTTATTACAGGGTTTTCTGTCCTTGGAAAGCACATTTGAAAAGCGATTAACCCATCATAAAGGGTTGGCAGGGTTATAGCTCGAAGGTGCAATTGTTGTACGAATTTTGTTGTACGAAGAAAGCCATCCCACTTATGATGTTTTTACCTTAAAAAAAAACGCTACCTGTTTGGTCTGCCATTTTGTTGGATTAATATTAAATATTATATCAAAAAATCATGTCACCGTTAATGATGTGAATTTTTATGTTGATAGCTCCTATACTATAAATTGAACATATTGAATTTACTCTTCGAGGGCAATGTAAGGGGAGAAGAAATTTTTTTAGAGGAATAGTTATTCCAAAAATCTCTTAAAATATTTAGCACTTATTTGTTAAACGCTATTTATAATTTGTTTAACTACATTCAGCTCATTTGTATTTGGTCCAATTCTTATTTTTGTGGGTGAAAAAAAAATTACCTTGACATCTTTTTCAGGGGCATTTTCTTTAGTAGCAATTTCAGTTGGGGTCAACGTTTCTGTGGTGATTACCAAACTTTCGGTCGTTGGAGCTGCCAAAACGGAGACAAATTGCAGCAAAGCAATTGCCCACAAAATAGTGGTCCTCATACTGAAAAAAAAAAATTATAAAATAATTAAAAAAAAATTAAAGTTTACTGTATTTTTTCTTAAAAATGTAGGAGAATCTTTTTAGGATTCCAATTGGTAATTAAAAAAGAAATAAAATTGTGCAATTAAGTACCTTTATTTAAAAAAAATTAAATTGATTGTATTTTTAATGATTGAATCATTATAATATAACTTCGTGATTTAAATAATTCTTATTTTAATTATCTCATATTTAATTGTTAATAACGTGAAATAATTAAAAACAATTGAGCTTTAACCACGTAGTAGCCATATTTTTTGCTAGAAAATCTATTGAACTATTTTAATTAAAAAAATTGTTGATTTTCTTTAAAAAAGATTTTTTTAAACCGATTAAATTTTTACAAAATATTTACCTATTTATAAATTAAAATATTTTAAGAAGATAAAGTTACTTCACAGAAATAAACATTACAAATTATAACAACATTAGCAAGAAGCGAATAAATAAACTTATTATTTAATAAGCTTATTCAAAACAAAGTTTTTAAGGCTAGAGATTCAAATTCACAGTTTCGAAGATCTGTGCTCCTAGAAGCTCGTATAAGTCATCTCCGTTGAGCTGCCGTCAATTCTACTAAATAGCACATCTACATGAGGGCCCCATCCTATATTAAAACTAAAAGAAGTTTTAAAAACTACAAAAGTAGGGCTACAAAATGGTTTCATTTAAATCGGTTATTTCTTTCTGTTGAAAATCTGACTTTAAAAAACAAAAATATTTTAATGATGAAAAAAAATATGCGATTTAAATGAAACCATAATACTTTTGTAGCCCTATTTTTCTGGTTTTCAAAACTAAATTTAGTTTTAGTATACGATGGGGCCCTCATGTAGATGTGCTATTTAGTAGAATTGACGGGAGCTCAACGAAGATGACTTATACGAGCTTCTAGGAGCACATATTACAAGATCTGTAAATTTGAATCTCTAGCCTTAAAAGGATGTAATGCTAAAATTTAAAAGATTATAAAAAAACGAATTGATTTGTTTATGTTTATGCTGTAGTAGCACGCAAACACCAAATGTTTATAATTGAATTCGAAAAAAAATTTCTTATGTAAAAAAATAGAAACTATCATTAAAAAAATTATTTTATTGTAAGATTTTTTTAAATTAATTTTTGCCAACCGGAAAATTGAACACCTGTTTATTTTTATGTCTTTTTTTTATTTGTTCGGTCCACAAAAATAACCCACTCTGTATACTATTTGTTGCTTCTTTTTTGGCCAAATTTTAAGTTTAATCATACCTGTTTTTTATGTTATAAACCTATCTATTTTCCACACTTAAAACTGTGTAAAAGGAACTTTGCAGCCAATAATTAATGTACTTTTTGTAATATCTCGATGTTGACTTGAAATAAACCGGTATATGTACTGATTGCTAAGCCAACAAAGTTGTTATTTTAATTTTAAATCTCCCACCTAATCAAATTCTAAAACGACCTTACGGGTTATCCCAACTATTTGCCGGAAAGTATATATTCACATAAAAGGACGGATGTAAACTGTTCCCTAGACAACTTTCTCAGAAATTTCAATAGACACGGTCAAACCCTACGTCACAGTTCACAGAAGAGCATTACAATACTATCTGTGAAATTATTTTAGGCAACTAACATTACGAACCAAAGAAAATGGTAATTTTTTTCTTATTCTGTGTTTCCAACATTGGTCTTTTTAAAACATTATTTAACGAAAAATAAAGGAGTTTTTTAGGTCCCATTTGTGTAAAAATGTTCCTTGATATCTTATTTACAATATTTTAATTTAAAATTACCCGAGAATCTACCGCAAGAATTAAAAAATTCCCTATTAATCTGATAATGATGATCACCCACCAAGATGTCAGCTTTAAACGCGAATTGCTTGAGAAAGCAACCATATCAAGGGGTATGGTTTGTTCTAGGTAATAGAAGAAAATGTTAATTCCACAATGGTACTTACCAGATCTCTTGATATGGTTGCTTTCTCAAGCAATTTGCGTTTAAAATTCACATCTTGGAGGGTGCACAACGTGAACACATAAACTGTATATTATAGAGTTTTACAATGAACTAAACTTGAAATATCGAATTTAAGACATTATAGCACATTTTTATACCAAGAAAACCTTTTATTTTCACAAAATATTGTTCTAAAAAAGTGGCTAAATCTGACAGAATCAAAATTCTACTTCACAGACAGTTTTTTAATGTGGATCTGTGATCTGTGATCTGTGACGTAGGAGTGGAGTTGACAGTGTGTATAGGGTTTTTTCCCCGAACGAGATTGATTTTTTCTACCAAATATCAAGTCAATTAAATAAACCGTCCTTCGGAATCGATTAAGCAAATAAATAAAATATTAAGGACAGTTTACAAACTTCTAACTGGAAAAAATTTAAATAATTTTGAGAATTGAATATTTTATTTATTTACATCTTAAAGAGATCAAAAGTTTATCAATAAATTAACAAATACTTAATTCATAATTCTCCATTTTAACAAAATTAATTCTTAAAATCCAAAATTCATAACAAATTCGGGCCAAAGTATTTTTTATAAAAATTGTTTATTTATTTTGACTAGAGTTGTGCTTTTGACCAAAAAGTTTTTGGCGGGTCAAAATTTTTGGTATTAATACGGTCAAATAAGGTCAGATAAGGAATTATTCCTAAAAAATTTGTATTTAATGAAAAATCAAAAATCTTAGGGAAAAAAATAAAGGAAACACTTAATGTTACTATTCTTTCTATTCTATTTTAGTATTTTTAATTGCTACTTGTACAGTACCGAAAAAAACATAGTCACCTGTTTATACTCTTCGAAGACAAAGTCGAAGAGTATTATAAAATTGATCAACTTAATCCTAAAATCGTTATTCTTCGTCGTAGGGCAAAAATTCATGCAGATTCGTGCGTTTCATCGAATTTTGAACAACTTTCAAAAAATCTGTTCGTCTGTATATGTCACAAATATCTCAAGAACGAAAAGTCAAATCAAGTTCAAATTCTTGGTAAAAATCATTTTGAATAGATTTTTTTTTTATTAATTTATACTAAATATGTAACTTAAATTTTTCAAATTTTCAAAAATAAATCGAAAAAGCTCTTTTTCTTATTGAGAAAATGGCCACCTTTAAAATGGGGTTATTAATACCTGATCAAAATCTTGGTCAAATACCATTGGCACATCTCTAAATTTTTGACCTCAATCTTCATTTTTTTTTGGAATATTGTTTATTCAGAAAATCTTGGTTATCATTAACATTTTGGTAAATAATCAATATTTAAGTTTCCAAAAAAATTACTAAAGGCGGATACCTACTATAATAATTCTTGGAAGTAAATAATTTTAATTTTAACAATAAATATTTAATAATTATACTGGTGTTGATAGTGCAGGCAGATTTTTATAATTACCATAAAACAATAAAAAAAGCTGCTAATCGACATCAACAATTAATTCCATGCAAAACATTGCTGTGAATCACCTTTTCTGTTTAAAGTATAATAATATTATTTAAACATTAAATAATATACAGAGTGTCCAAAAAATGGCGCATAAACGCGATGGTACTTTCTTGGGGCATGTCTAGGGACCCACAGTAAATTAAAAAAAAAAATCTCATATACCCTCGGAGATATAAGGTCCCAAAGTGTGAAACTTCAAACGCTTATACCTTAAAGATAACAGCTCATATTAACGAAAGAAATGGCTAAATACAAAGGTACAATCTATGTTTATTTATTATACCATTTGTTTATCTTTTAAATGGTCTAATTACATTTATATAATCAATTTAATGTTACAAAAGTTTTATGAAATGAAGCTGGCAACAATGTCAATATGATCTAATGCAAAAATGTATGCTCAAGAATCTAGATGAGCTTTTAAGATGTATTTTACAATCAGTGTTGCCGAACTTATGCAACTTTGTTCGCATTTTTCTCGATGAATAAAACAGATAGATTTTTTTTGACAATTTTCTAGGGATCCCTGAGAATGCCCCTAAAGCGTACCATCGCGTTTATGCGCCATTTTTTGAATACCCTGTACTGGGTGTTTCCTAATGTCGTAAAAAAAATGCAGGGGGTGATTCCTGGACCCATTTCAAGAAAAAAAAATCATATAAACATGTGTCCGATTTTTCCCCCTTAGTTAGTTACAGCCCTCTAAAAAAACCCTCGAAAATTACTTTTTTTCGCTTTATTTCCGAAACGAATAATTTTATCAATAAATGTTATAGGACCTTTTTGAAGCATCTAAATACTAGAAATATTTCTTCATTTGTAAAATTTGGGAAAAAGTGTTTATAGTGGTGATTCTTGGGGGGCTGTAAGTTAAAAAAAGTCAAAATTAAACACAAGTTTATATGAACTTTTTTTCTTAAAATGGGTTCAAGAATCACCCCTTGAATTTTTCTAAAACCTTATAGGAAACACCCTGTAGAGGTATTCTTCATAGACATGAAAATAATACATTAGAAAAGTTGGGTATACTCAAGAGGTAATCTAACAATGAATGGGAATTACAAGGATGTTTTTATTAAAAGTGTACCTATGTGGCAGAAATAATTTTTAAATAAGTAATGCACAAGCACATTCAATGAAAATGGAAAAACCAAAAACTTCTTATTATGCTATTCCCAAAAGCGATAACTTTACAATTAGAAGGTTAACAAAAGGCATGATTAGGAATTGGGAAAGCCCATTTATTAATGTTATGTCGGCAGCTAGACTCTCATGTAATTTAAGATAAAAATTTACCTATTTTTGGTCATTTAGGAAAAGCTGGAAAATTTCTGGACTGCTTTTCTTAAAACACCGCAGGCTAAGTAGTAGTTCTAGGAGTTTTTTCATTCACGACGTTATTTCATCGTTTTATTAGGTTTCTATTCATCCAATTTACATCTTTTTGCTTCCAGAATCCAGATTTTAAGTTCTAAAGGGGACGCTTAACCCCAAAACTGTTGGCTTTAAAAACAGCCGCCATTTTCTAGTAACATTAATTTTTGCAGTGTTCCCACTCGCGCGAACCAAAAATCCCCAAATACACCGGTTTGTTGTCGTTCCGTCATTGGTCTTTAATATTTGTCAAAATGTTGCGTTAAAATATGGTTAAAATTCAATTCCAACTAATTTAATAACAAAAAAAATCTCTACCTAGCTCAACTCCCCTACAATTTAACCAAAACCCCATAATTAAACCTGGTACGTGTTGTTTTAGTCAAAAAAATAAAAGTGAGGTTATGTACACTTTGGCAAACGTATAAATTTTGATTTTTCTTGGCAAATACGCGTTTTAGCGCTAATTTTAGCACACAAAACCATGAACTGGTTGTTTGCAAGTGTGTTTTTTGTTGTGGTGAGCAATGTACCAGTTTTTGGGCGCTCAAAACGAGCGAAATCAGTGTCAACGCTTTTGGACGCAAAATGGGGCTCTACGCCTCTAATTTTGGAAACGGCAGCTTATTTAGCGGAGGAAAATGTAGACTTGTTTTGGAAATTTGTGGACGAAGTCAGTTTACTGCAACCGGCGTTGGAGGATTTGCGTAAGTAAAGTTTTTTAAGCTTGTAGACATGAGTGAGCAAAAATCAATTTTAGCAACGGACAGGGAACAATACGAGAAAACTTTGAGTGTCTTAGGGAAGCAAATGAGTCAACAAGAGCTGTCTTTACTAAAATTCAGCCTTGCACTTCATATACACTCGCCCAAAATTGAAATGTTCAGGCAAGTTGCTAAAGAACGAAAATTACCAAATTGCAATACAATAGTAGATGTAGGGGGCACACTTACCTGCGACGTTTTAGAAGTGAAAAAACTCATCAAAATTGATCAAAAAGAAACGCCAGACATATTTAACGTTGATATCCACTACCCGGGGTCTGAAAACAGAAGTAACATCGCGATTTTGTATGGTAAAATAGGTACTAAAAGCTTTGCAAAGTTTCACGGGGTCCTAAGCGAGGGAGCCAAAGCCGGGGGCATCGATTACGTCATCAGGTTTTACGACAAAAAGTCCGACAGTAAGAAATTACGCCTCTCAGGGTACGGAGTAGAATTACAGATGAAATCAACCGAATATAAAGCACAGGATGACACCGAAATACATGAAAGTCAAAATTCTGAGGAAGGGGGCCCCGTAGATGACTCCGACATCGAAATTGAGGGTTTTGACTTCTCAAAATTGAAGAAATTGTTCCCAGACATGAAAAAAGATCTCGAAAAGTTAAAATTACATCTAGAGGAAAGTTCAAATGAAATGGCCCCCTTAAAAGTGTGGCAATTCCAGGAGTTAAGTTTACAAGCAGCTGAAAGAATTATAAGTGCCCCAAAAGAAGAGGCGCTTAACGTTTTTACGCATATTGCTCAGAATTTTCCGATGTTGGTAAGAAATTGTATTTTTTTATTTTTTTGGCCCCATTTTTGCGTTTTTTTCTGTTATTACTGCTTTTATTAAAAATTGCCACAACACAAAATCGATAGCAATTAAAATTAGGAAAAAAATGGTGTTTTTAATTTTAAAATTGGACAAAAAATTATTTTTCTGAAATTTTAGTATCTTGACAATTTTTTTGGTTAAATTGTGTGCCTTTAGGTGACTATAACTTTAGAACTAGATGAGATACAAAAGGTTTAGTGTCAGATTCGGATTCAGCAGCTTGTTTTACATAAGTATGGACGTTTTCAGGCATGTCAATGTTTTTTTAAGACCGTGGCAGTCAAAAAACTTGATTTTGGCCAAAATCGACAATTTTTTAATGCCTACCCCTTGAGAAAAAAGTGAAAAAATTTAAGGGCTGCGATTTGCACAAAACTTGATTTGTGGACTATTTTAAAGCTAAAGAAAACAAAATTGTACTTTGTTTTCTCGTAAGAGATTCTGTTTTTAAATTATTAACTAAATGCATGTAGAATCGATAACATTTTTCTGCACTTTTGTTTTTTGGACATAAGTCCGTTATTACTGTTTTTATCAAAAATTGCCACAACATAAAATCGATAGCAATTAAAATTGTGAAAAAAATGGTGCTTTAAATTTTAAAATTGGATAAAAAATTATTTTTCTAAAATTTTAGCATCTTGACAATTTTTTGGATTAAATTGTGTGCCTTTAGGTGATGATAACTTTAGAACTAGATGAGATACAAAAGGTTTAGTGCCAGATTCGGATTCAGCAGCTTATTTTACATAGGTATGGTAGTTTTCAGGCATGTCAGTATTTTTTTACGGACGTGGCAGTCAAAAAACTTGACTTTGGCCAAAATTGGAGGCGAAAAAATTAAATTTATCTAACACAGTATCTCAGCAATAGTTCTGTAATAAAATAATTAAATATTTTTAGGCAAAGAGTTTGGTCAAGACAGTCGTCAGCCCTGAGTTAAAAAAGGAAATAAAAAGGAACCAAGACATTTTTGCAAGTACTCTTAACTTACAACCTACTGATACAGCTTTATTTGTTAATGGAATGTATTTTGATCTTGATATAACTGATATTTACGCTCTTCTTGATGTTATACGGCAAGAATTACGTACAATGGAGGGTCTTAACTCAATTGGCATAAGCTCGAAACCAATGTCATCTTTATTAGCTCTCGATTTAACTGGTGAGAGCGGGACGAGTCAAGAATTTGCAATAGACATTCGAGATTCGGCAATAACCTGGCTAAACGACATTGAAAACGAGAGTAAATTCTCACGTTGGTCAAGTTCTTTAATGGAGCTCTTAAGACCCACTTTTCCTGGTATGTTGCGCCAAGTTCGAAGAAATTTATTCAATTTGGTAAGTTCTAAATATGTCTTTTATATCTTAAATACTGGGTGTTACCAAATAACTAGGAAAACATTCAAGGGGTAATTCCTGGACACATTCTAAGTAAAAAAGTTCATATAAACATGTGTCCGAAAATCCTTCGTTTCTGAGATACAGGGTGCCAAAGTTTCTAAAAAAAAACTTTTTTTTAAGATTACCAAGAAACTAAACCAGATATTTATTTGAAACTTAACACGGGTAATTTTCTTGCCCTTAGGCTTAAGTGCAGTAGAAGAAAAATAAAAATAATAATTGGAAGGGGCGCATTTGGGGGTACCATGGGGGTTGTTCACCCCCAACTGTTTTGATTGTTACTTTTTTGGTATTTTCATGAAATAATTGGAAGCCCTAGAATATGATCTTTAAAATTAATGTCCTGTTCTTTTTTCATAAAACTAACCGTTTTCGAGAAAAAAATTCATTGCCCAAAGGCAACAAAATTTCTTTTTTAAGTTTGGCTTTTTTATGTTAATGAAAATAAAACATAGTTAACAATGAAGGGTTAATTTATTTCTTTTTTTTATTATTATTTCAAATAAATATCTGGTTTAGTTTTTTAGTATTCTTAAGATTAAAATTTTTTTTAAACTTTGACACCCTGTATAGACAAATAGGGGGTGCCACCAACGACACCACAAGTGCCAAACAAACCCTTTAAGTTTATTAGAACTATACCGAAAGTTTTGTTATACAAGTGGCTTCGCCACAGTACATTTTTTAGTTAACCTCGCGAGCTGCAAGGAAACGCGGTATTCCTCTTTTTGGCTTATTCATTACATGAAACCCCCTACAAGCTTATTGTCGATTATTTGATTTTTTTATGTTAATTCATGATTTGTCATCATGCGATTTATGAAATTCCACTGCCGAACAGACTAATAATTCTGTACTTTTGTGCCTCCCTAAAAAATTGTGCTGTCCAACATAAAATAATTTTTTTCACATTCAACACTTTATGTAAGATTCCTTAAATTGAAGTCATTAAATTGCTTTAGAATGTGTTAATCTTGCGGTGTGTCACTTGTGCATTTTCCGCGGGTTTTAACTGGCGCAAAGCATCCATGTATTTCCGGGACACTCCGCCTGTTTTTCGTAGAGCTGTCTTAGGATGGGCGCTAAGACTGATGGCCGGTCCATGTTTGAATTTTAAGAATTGCAGGAAATAGGCTAACGTGGTGCATCGTTGCCAAAAGTAAAAATTAACTCGACAAGACATTGTTGTTGAGATAATTTGATTGAAAGCAGTCAAAAATGTTTGCAAAGAGGCATTTTTTTGAAAACTCCAACTTAAAAAAATGATTGTGGCTAAAATACTTGTCGTATCGTAACAAAACTTTCGGTATAGTCCTAATAAACCTAAAGGGTTTGTTTGGCACTTGTGGTGACGTTGGTGGCGCCCCCTATTTGTCCATATGCAAGATATAAAAGACAACCCTCGTATTTTTGTCTAAAGTTCACTTTAAAGAGAACATTTAAGGCTGTTCTTCGATTTCACGATGACGTAATATCAAAATTTTTAGTTTTTATGTTATTAAAAATATATGGGATCATTTCAATACAAATAAAGCTATCATGCAAGAGAATTTTAATCTTAGCTTTTATGGTAACATTGCACAAAAGCATGTATTTATTAAGATTAATTCAAAACAACAGAAAATTATCCTACCTTTTGGTTTGTAGAGTTAATCGTAAAAAGTATTACTTTTTATGCCTTTGTACAATGTTTACATGAAAGCTAAGATTAAACTCCTCTTGATTAAAAGCTTTATTTGTATTGAAATTATTCCATACACTTTTAATTACATAAAAACTATTTTTTTTTGACATATGTCAGCTATGAATCGAAGCGCATTCTTAATAGACACCGTCAAGCACGTCACAGTTTACAGAAGTGCATTAAAATACTATCTGTAAAATTTTTTTGGGCAACCAACATTACGGACCAATGAAAATGGTAATTTTGTTCTTATTCTGTGTTTCCAACATTGGTCTTTTTAAAACATTATTTAAAGAAAAACTAGAATGGGTAGAAGTCGGAATCGGTAGAAGTCGAAACGCGTAGAAATTACTCTTCGCAAATGAGGAGCTTAAGTAGAATTCGGATTCGGTAGAAGTGTAATTTTATATTCTTTAAATCAAAGCTAAATCAGTATTTTATATAATTGCTTCACATTCTATAGCATACTCTTCGCAAGAAAACTATTAAAGGATAATAGTTTTTGTTTAATAAAACAAATTTTATTTAAAAAAATCTGCGAAGAGTGCAAACTATTAACAGAAAACACGAAGAATTTCATTAACGAAGTGGATAAACGTCATTTTTGACGTTTAACATACTTATGTGAGGTTATTTGTTCTGACAGCTGCTTTTGTTTTGTTGGTTGAAATATTTTTCGCATGGCCTTCTTGACCGACTCGTGACGCAATTAGGACTTAGAAGTTTTTTGCTACTGAAACCCTTTATTTTTTGTTTTTTTAACCTTTCTGGTTAACTTTACAAAAAATAAACCAACCTTTTTAATAGAAAATAAAATTTTCATTAATTTTGCAGGGAATATTTTTTTTGTAGATTGAATAATAACGGAGAAAGGAAGTTTTTTTGTGGTGGGGGGTAATTGGGGGGTCGGACAAAAAAACTAACGAATACTTTTTGGTAAAGAATTAAATTGTCTATATTCTATGTCAAATAATTTTTTTGTAAATTCAATAATAGTTGAGCTATGATTTTTTTTTCATGGGGGGCTGAAAAGGGGGCTTTGTAGTATTCGGATTCTTATCAAAAACAATAGGGATCTTCCTCTTATAGGGATCGATTTTTCCTTAAAATTTGAATTGGATTGGAATTTTGGTTCTTAAGATAGCGTGTTTACAAGAAACGTGACATACATACACACCGACCGACCGACCGACCGACCGACCGACCGACCGACCGACCGACCGACGGACGGACAAAAAATGAAAATCTTAAAAAGTCATGAAACGCACGAATCTGCAAAAATTTTTGCTCTAGGACGAAAATTGACGATTTTAGGATTTTTGTATCGATTGCAATATACTCTTCGGACCTAGTCTTGCGAAGAGTATAATAAGAGTTTTCTAGGTGTAAAAGTGTTCCTTTATCTTATTTACGATATTTTAATTTAAAATTACCCGAGAATCTACCCCAAGAATTAAAAAATCCCTTATTAATCTGATGATGATGATCACCCACCAAGATGTCAGCTTTAAACGCGAATTGCTTGAGAAAGCCATATCAAGGGGTATGGTTTGTTCTAGGTAATAGAAAAAAAATGTTAATTTTACAATGGTATTTACTTACCCGACCTCTTGATATGGTTGCTTTCTCAAGCAATTTGCGTTTAAAATTCACGTCTTGGAGGGTGCACAACATTAACACCTTAACTGTATATTATAGAGTTTTACAGTGAACTAAACTTGAAATATCGAATTTAAGACATTATAACACATTTTTATACCAAGGGTTCCATAAGAAAGCCTTTTATTTTCACAAAATATTGTTTTAAAAAAGTGGCTTAATCTGACAGAATCAAAATTCTACTTCACAGACAGTTTTTTAATGTGGATCTGTGACGTAGGAGTTGACCGTGTGTATTTAATTAAAAAATGTTCCAGGTATTGATTATTGACCCTACCGAGCCAAAATCAAGAGGTTTGATAAAATTGGTCGAATCTTTTGTGACTCATATGGCACCTTTGAGAATTGGAATTGTTTTTAAAGTTAACTCAGAAAAAGAAATAACTGGCCTTCAAGACCCAGGCGTAGCCGTTTTGTGTGCTTTCCACTTCGTTTCACAAAAGAAAAGTCCATCTTCAGCCTTATCATTCTTAAAAAACGTAAGTTGTATTTTCATATAGTCCGTCCGCATAGCGTAAAAATCGTTTACGTTAACTTAGAGCTTTGAAATTTGGCATGCAGCTTGCTGATCATATTTTAAATATATTTGCCAAAAATGGTTATCGTAGTGTGCCCCATTTCTGAAATAATAGGACTTCAAAAATTGAAAATTAGTTTTAACACCCTTTACTAGGTTTTTTGCAAAATTTTGATAGGCAGCCGAGCTACTATTCATTAGTTCCACTCATTTATAAAGAATTTTTTATTATGTATCTTGGTAACTTAGAAAAATGGCCTTACAAATGTTAAGCAAAAGTAGTAAGTTAATCAAGCAAAACGAAATTAATTCCTGTTCTGTGTAAAAAGATGCGAGAAAAAATGTATTTTCCCTTAGAACCGCGCATTACTTTTGCTCAATATTTGTGAGGATTTTTTTCTAAGTAACCGTAATACAAAATGAAAAAATGTCTTCATAAATAAAGAGAACTAATGAAAAGTTGTCTATCAAAATTTTACAAAAAGCCTAGTAAAGGGTGTTAAAACTAATTTTTAATTATTGAAGCCACATTATTTTACAAATGGGGCACACTACGATAACCATTTTTGTCAAATATTTTTCAAATGTGGTCAGCAAGGAGTATGCCAAATTTCATAGCTCTAAATTAAAGTGATTTTTATGAAATTTGACGGTATGTTAACGGGCTAATATTAAGAGTGTAAAAATCTAGGCTAGAGATTCAAATTCACAGATCTTCTAATCTGTGCTCCTAGAAGCTTGTATAAGTCATCTCCGTTGAGCTCCCGTCAATTCTACTAAATAGAACATCTTCATGAGGGCTCCATCATATAATAAAACTAAATGTAGTTTTGAAAACTACAAAAATAGGACTACAAACGTATTCTGGTTTCATTTAAATCGGTTATTTCTTTGTGTCGAAAATCTGCATACAAAAATCGTTATACTATTTTTTACAGATACATTTTTTGGTTTATGTACATTACGTGGTCTATGCCAAACCATAATACGTTAATTTACCATGGTTTTTTAGGCTTGTGAATGATTAAAATTACTACTTACGTTTTTCCCTAATATAGATGTGCTCGTTCAAAGATTTCAATGTAGAAATTAAAACACCAAAAGTACTATTTTACCATATTTTTATTATTTCTTGCACTCAGTACCACTTCTATGTATTATGAACATTATCCTAAATGTTTTTAATCATAGTTATTGATGTATTACTCCTTGCATATTTTGTTGAAATTTCGAAAATAACTGACATTCAGGGAGATGACTTTTACGAACTTTTGAGTGCACAGAACATCCCATTTATGAATTTGAATCTATAGCCTTAAGAGTGTAAGAATCTTTAAAACCTTGGTATTTTTTATTAAAAACAGGTAATGAGTCAAGCAGACGACAAAGTAACAATCGAAATAGTCAAAAAACAACTCAAAAAAGACTTTAGTGATGACATAGACGATATTTTGGGTGATTACTCTGACTATGATTTTGGTCGGCAACTTTCTCATGATTTCTTGCAACGTCTCGGTCAGTCTAATTATCCTCAGGCATTAATGAACGGTATCCCTTTACCAGTATCCCAAATAAACACAGATGATTTTGAAGAAGCCGTTTTGCAAGAAGTAATGGTCCAGACTCATTTATTCCAAAAAGCGATTTACAGAGGCAAGCTTACCGACACCGATGACGTCATAGAATACTTAATGAACGAGCCTCACGTAATGCCAAGGTAGGACTAGATAGATTATTTTTTACCTTGCTAAAAAATATACTATCCATTCATAGTTTAAAAAAAACAGAGTCACCTATGAAAACTAGAATCTTTTTCTTTGAAAAGTTGAATTTTTCACAAAGTTGGCATTACATTTCAAATTTACTGTCATTAAAAATTGAAAAATGCCAAAAATAATATGACAGTTACATAAAACAGGCGTTAAAATTGGAAAATAAAATAGAAGAAATTTTTGCTTGAGATGTAAGAATTTATAAAGAAAATTGTAGACATTTTTGTAAAAGTGCAAATTTTCCCTATGATACCTAAAAAGACTTCTTAACAGTGAGTACTTACATAAATAATTCCTATTTATTGTAAACTTTTAAATGGTTTTATGATTAGTGCATTATAAAGTAATTTAATAAAAGGATAAATATGTACTTCTGTATATGTTGAGACCATTGTTTTTGATTCAGATGCCCTGATCATGTTTTTAAATACATTTTTTAATTTTTTTGACTTTTCTTACATAACCAGCAAACACAAGTGACATTAATGACAATATACAGGCTAAAATCTGTCACCCTATGGCTCGCCTGCTCTGCTTCTTTTTTAATTGAGAATGAAAAGTATAGCTGCCAGATTTTTATACAGAGGGTCCGCGATCAATGTGCTTTTTTCAAATGGAAAAGAGGTAGGAAAAATCCAAGAAGTTCTTTGGTTTTTTGAAAAAGTGCCTCCATTCAGATATAATGGTCTTTAAGCAGGTGGTTAAAAACACTTGATCGTAAACATTTACGTTAAATTTGAACAATCAATAAAGTGTATATAAACTGCCAAAAACACTCTTAATGTGCCCCATATTTTTGCACAAGACTAGACTTATTATACTCTTCACAAGAGTATATTGCAATCGATCAGAAAATCCTAAAATCGTCAATTTTCGTCGTAGAGCAAAAATTTTTGCAGATTCGTGCGTTTCAGGATTTTTTAAGATTTTCATTTTTTGTCCGTCCGTCGGTCGGTCGGTCTGTGGGATGTCACGTTTCTTGTAAACACGCTATCTTAAGAACCAAACTTTCAATCCTATTCAAACTTTAAGGAAAAATCTATTCCTATAAGAGGAAGAACCCTATTGTTTTTGACAAGAATCCGTGTACTATAAAGCCCCCTTTTCAGCCCCCCAAGTGAAAAAAAAATCGTAACTCGATTATTATCATGACAAAGAACAATGGTATGTTCAGATATGACATCTTGCATAGAGTTTCTAAAAAATGACGTCACCTTGGTGACAGAAAATCGTAGACCTATAAATTTTTGCGGTATATGAACTAAATTTGATCTATTTATTTAAACGTCAAAAAGAAACTGCACTTTGACATTTATTTGAAGATTTTGCTTTTTATAATTTAGAAGCATGTAATTATAAACTTTGGTATGTACAGTGTCTGAATATTTTATGTTATTTAAAGTAAGTATTAAACCACGGTTCATGACTTGTAAACTATGTCGGTGCCTAGCAGTGCGTCCAAAAAATACTGCCAATGAAGATTTCACATTGAAAAACTTGGCTGATCAGTACTGTACCTAGGTAGCTCTATGGGGATGAACTATGGGGATGAACGTGAAAACTATGGAGCAAACTCAAAGTTTTATCATACTTACGAAGTAGTGCCCGTAAAACTGGAAAGAAGAACAAATGTGGAGGTTAGGCAAATTATTGCCGCGGATAAATTAGTATAAAAGAAAGAATAGATAAACGTTAAGATTTTTTACAAATAATTAACCATGAATTGTAAGGATATCTTAAAATGCCAGAAAAAATATTGCCAAAAAAATTTTTTCATCCGTCTCACCGGTAATAAGAGAAGCAGGAAATCTACTGAAATTATTGTAGAATGCTTTCATGCGGGAAAGGATGTATCCCCGTAATCTGCAAGAATAAGACGCTTCTTTATGGAGAATTTTGACGTCGGAAAAAGGGAGGAATCTGTTCCTGGATTTTTAAAATAAAAAATGCATCAAAATGGAGAAACGCCAAAAATAAATGTTTTAATAAAAGCTGGCAAGAAATTAGAATGGTACCAATTGGTGCAGGCAGATTAATAAAAAAAATATGGAAAAGAAAAAAGAGAGACAAATCATCCTGATGTGGATATGGCAATATCATGATCAACAACTCAACAGCAAACAATCTATTTTTTAAAAGATTAAAACTGTTGAAATACTTTTTAAGATTCTTATATTTGTTGTATGTATAAGTTAAAATTTATAAAAGAAAAAAAATATTTTTTTAATTACTTTTTCGTTTCATTCATTGTTTCTTTGGTATGCGTCCACAAAGGGCGCGCAAGGGGGGGGCTGAACTTCTCTAGGTTTTAAAAAACAAGTAGTAAAATCTAGGTTTTTCAAAAATTCTTGGAAAAATTCGAAGATATGTCTCCTGGTTGCCAGTGTATCAGTGTTCGTTCGGGTTCCTGAAGCATTTTTATTTGTCCAAGAGCAAACATTTTGCAAAAAGTTTTGGTGCTCGCTTCCAAAAGTTGTTCATTTTTGGAAAAGTATAAAATTTTAATCCACTTACTGGAGTCCAAAATGTTTGCAAGTTGAAACGGCACAATTTGCCATGATAAACAATAAACCCAAAGTATAGTAGACGATGAAATTAAATAATGTTAAACAATAAACGCACAGTCACACACACGAATTTACTTTTAAAAGAAACCGAATGTACACTTTCAAAAATGTCAAATTCTTTTTTAATTACATTAAACGTCAGAATCAAGTTTTTTGAACTCGATAACTAGATTCCCAGTAAATCTTTAGCCAAGGTGACGTCACGGCGTCGGAAGCACAGAAAAGTGAGCATACCATTGTTCTTTGTCATGATTATTATTAAATTTACAAAAAAAATTATTCGACATAAAACATAGGAAATTTAATTCTCTACAAAAAAGTATTCGTTGGTTTTTTTGTCAGACCCCCCCGTTACCCCCCACCACAAAAAAAAACTCCTATCTCCGTTATTATTCAATTAACAAAAAAAAATCTATTTTGCAAAATTAATGAAAATTTAATTTTTTATTAAAAATGTTGGTTCGTTTTTTGTAAAGTTAGCCAGTAAGGTTAAAAAAACAAAAACTAAGAGATTTCAATAGCAAAAAACTTTTAAGTCCAAATAGCGTCGCGCGTCGGTCAAGGAGGCCATGCCAAAAATATTTCAAACAAAGAAACAAATCCAGCTGTCAGAACAAATAACCTCAAATATCTTAAAGTTCAGAACTGACGTTTATCCTCTTCGTTAACTAAATTCTTCGTGTTTTCTGTTAATAGTTTGCACTCTTCGCAGATTTTATTTACATAATTTTTTTTTTAAGAGACTATTAATTATCCTGTGTAATAATTTTCTTGCGAAGAGTATACCATAAAATGTGTAGCAATTATATAAAAAATTGATTTAGTTTTGATCAATAAAATTTAAAATTACACTTCTACCGATTCCGAATTCTACTCGAGCTACTTATCTGTGAAGAGTAACTACTACGCGTATCGACTTCTACTTATTTCTTGTTTTGAAATGTTTATGTCACTGTCACTAAATTGAAATAAGTTTTTCAAGTCAAATGCAAAATGTGGGTTACATCAAGAGAGTTTTTTGCAGTTAATTCATAAAAAGTACAGTTTCTCAGAAATTTCAAGTGGTAGAAAACTTTTCACTTCAATTGGGGTATTTATAAAAAATAAGCGAAATCCCTAAAAGTAAAAAAATTGCTTGCAGTTTTTATCAACAATACCAGTGTTTAAACCATTTTAAAAGGGGCCCCAAATTTCAAAATGGGTTTTAAATGACCGTTTTTATTACCTTTATTGATTGTACAAATTTCATGATGGTTGGAAAAATCATTTGGTAAATATTTACGATTACGTGTTTTTAGTATACCTGGTTAAAGGCCATTATTTCCAAAGAGGGGCACTTTTTCAAAAAACTGTTTTTACCTAATGTCTTGAATTTTTCCCAGCTATTTTCCATTAAAAAAAGCACATTGATCCCGACACCTTGAATATTTTTTTTTGTAAGATTTTATTTGTTTTTTTACTATTTTGTTGTCCTAAGGTTGAATGAAAGAGTTTTGAACAAAGAAAAGTCTACTCATTTGGATATGCAAGGAAAACCGTCGAGCATTGCAAATTTGCAAGAATTAGTCAATTTATCTGCAAGAGATATGACTGCTACCGCTTTGGAAAATTTAAAGTATTTTACCGGTCCCAAAAAAGCTAAAACAAAGTATCATACAATGACATATTGGATTGTGGGCGATCTTAACTGTAAAATGTCCAGAAATGTACTTTTATCAGCCCTAAAACGTTTGGTAAGTATTTTTAAATTTAAAAAATTAAAATTTTGTTGAATTTTATCATTTTTAAAAAATATCAAGACGAGTTTTACAAAGATTGATTATCTTTAAAACGTTTTTATATCAATTACAAAAGTTGTCTTTTATATCTTGCATATAGACAAATAGGGGGCGCCACCAACGTCACCACAAGTGCCAAACAAACCCTTGTAGTTTATTAAAACTATACCGAAAGTTTTGTTAGGATACGACAAGTATTTTAGCCACAATAACTTTTTTAAGTTGGAGAGTTTTCGAAAAATACCGATAGAATTTTCATGCAAAAATTGTTGACTACTTTCAATCAAATTATCTCAACAACAATGTCTATCCGAGTTAATTTTTATTTTTGGCGACGATGCACCACATCACACTATTTCCTGCTATTCTAAAAATTCAAACATGGACCGGCCATCAGTCTTAGCGCCCATCCTAAGACAGCTCTAACAAAAACAGGCGGAGTGTCCCGGAAATACATGGATGCTTTGCGCCAGTTAAAACCCGCGGAAAATGCACAAGTGACACACCGCAAGATTAAGACATTCTAAGGCAATTTAATGACTCCAATTTAAAGAATCTTACATAAACAGTTGGATGTGAAAAAAATTATTTTCAGTTGGACAGACAATTTTTTAGGGAGGCACAAAAGTACAGAATTTTGATTCTGTTCGGCAGTGGAATTTTATAAATCGCATACAAAACCGCTAATGATTATCAATCATAAGTACATAAAAAAATTAAAAATAACCAACAATAAGCTTGTAGGGAGTTTCATGTGAAGAATAAGCCAAAAAGAGGTATACCGCGTTTCCTAGCAGCTCGCGAGGTTAACTAAACAATGTACTGTGGCGAAACCACTTGTCATATCTTAACAAAACTTTCGGTATAGTCCTTATAAACTTAAAGGGTTTGAAAAATAGAAGTTGTTTTTTTTAGAAATCGGAACCAGATGTACGGGTTAGTTTTCTTCCAA
Source organism: Cartodere bifasciata (assembly GCA_963920755.1). Taxonomy (NCBI): domain Eukaryota; kingdom Metazoa; phylum Arthropoda; class Insecta; order Coleoptera; family Latridiidae; genus Cartodere; species Cartodere bifasciata. Next base: position 21,188,918 of record OY987195.1, on the reverse strand, counting down.
ATGTGAACGGAGATCAAAATAATGATTTAAATAAACTAATTTTAACAGTAATGGAACTTTACCCAGCCGAAAAAGGCACTAATTTTGCTATAGAACTTTTAAAAAACGATGATAAATGCAGTAAAATTAAAAATGGTGATCTGTCTGACCTTGAAAATGACCTTACGTCGAAAATACAAAGTCACGAGCTAAATTTGAAGATGTTAAGGATTTATAGTCAAAGAGTATTGAAATTAAAAGCTGGTGAAAGAGTTATTGTAGCCAATGGAAGAGTTTTGGGTCCACTCTTAGAAGAAGAACAATTTACCGAGGAAGATTTTTCACTTTTAGAAAGATTTAGTTCTGCACAATATTTGGATAAAATTTTGAATGCTTTGAAAAAACATCTTGACGACGATTTGGGTAAGTTTTTTTTTTAAAATAGGAATTTTATAGGCCTTCAAATATTTTTTTAAGCAAGTATTTTTTTTAATTTTAAATTAGAAAAAATTAAATTTAAAATTTAAAAAATTACTCAAAAAATTCTCAAAAACAAAAAATTAGTTTTGATTATAATGAAACCTGTTTTTTAGCTTTCTTTTATGCTGTAAATTAATATTCTGCATTTAGATTTCTTCTTAAAAATGTTTTTTGCTGATTAGAGTATTTAAAAAAAATCGAGTCGCGTTGTAAGTTGCCTTTGAAAGCTCATAGCATTAAAACTAAGAGCGGTGTAAATATTTAAATGCCAGATTCGGATTCAGCAACTCTTTTTACATACGCATGGAAGTTTTCAGGCTTGTTAATATTTTTTTAAGACCTTGGCAGTCAAAAAACTTGATTTTGGCCAAAATCGACAATTTTTTAATGCCTACCCCTTAGGAAAAAGTGAAAAAAATTAAGGGAAGCGATTTGTACAAGACTTTTTTTGTGAGACATTTTAATGCCAAAGAAAATAAATAACCGATTTGTTTTTTGATACATTTTGGTTTTACTTTTGACTCAAGAATATGCCGAAATAAAAATTGTTTTTTGCATTTTTCGTTTTTTGGACATACGTTCGTTGTTACTGTTTTTTTCAAAATTTGACACAATATAAAATCGATATCAATTAAAATTACGAAAAAAATGGTGCTTCAAATTTAAAAATCAGATAAAACATTATTTTTCCAAAATTTCAACATTTTGACATTTTTTTTGGATTAAATTGTGTGCCTTTAGGTGACGATAACTTTAGAACTAGATGAGATACAAAACGTTTAGTGCCAGATTCGGATTCAGCAGCTTGTTTTACATAAATATGGAACTTTTCAGACATGTCAATATTTTTTTAAGACCATGACAGCCAAAAAACTTGATTTTGGCCAAATTTGACATTTTTTTAATGCCCCCCTAATGCGAAAAAAATTAGCGAAAGCGATTTGTACAAGACTTTTTTTGTGGACCATTTTAATGCCAATGAAAACAAAAAACTAGTTTGTTTTTTTATACAAGTTTTGGTTTTACTTTTGACTCAAGAATATGCCGAAATAACAATTTTTTTTCTGCATTTTTCGTTTTTTTGGACATACGTTCGTTATTACTGTTTTTTTCAAAATATAAAACCGATAGCATTTAAAATTATAAATAAAATAGTGTTTCAAATTTTAAAATCAGATAAAAAATTATTTTTCGAAGATTTCAGCATCTTGACCATTTTTTTGGATGAAATTGTGAGCCTTTAGGTGACGATAACTTTAGAACTAGGTGAGATACAAAAGGTTTAGTGCCATATTCGGATTCAGCAGCTCATTTTACATAAGTATGGAAGTTTTTAGGCGTGGCAATATTTTTTTAAGACCGTGGCAGTAAAAAAACTTGATTTTGGCCAAAAGTGGCAATTTTTTAATGCCTACCCCTTAGGAAAAAGTGTGAAAAATTAAAGAAAGCGATTTGTACAAGACTTTATTTGTGGACCATTTTAATGCCAAAGAAAACAAAAAACCAGTTTGTTTTTTGATACAAGTTTTGGTTTTATTTTTGACTCAAGAATATGCCGAAATAAGATTTTTTTTCTGCATTTTCCTTTTTTTGGACATACGTTCGATATTACTGTTTTTTTCAAAAATTGTCACTATATAAAAACGATAGCATTTAAAATTATAAATAAAATGGTGCTTCAAATTTAAAAATTGGGTAAAAGATTATTTTTCTAAAATTTTAGCATATCACCCATTTTTTTAGATGAAATTGTGTGTCTTTAGGTGACGATAACTTTAGAACTAGGTGAGATACAAAAGGTTTAGTGTTAGATTCGTATTCAGCAGCTCATTTTACATAAGTATGGTAGTTTTCAGGCATGTCAATATTTTTTTAAGGTCGTGGCAGTAAAAAAACTTGATTTTGGCCAAAATAGGCAATTTTTTAATGCCTACCCCTTGCGAAAAAAGGAAAAAAATTAACGAAAGCGATTTGTACAAGACTTTTTTTGTGCACCATTTTAATGCCAAAGAAAACAAAAAACTAGTTTGTTTTTTGATATTAGTTTTGGTTTTAATTTTGACTCAAGAATATGCCGAAATAATAATTTTTTTCTGCATTTTTTGTTTTTTGGACATACGTTCCTTATTACAGTTTTCTTCAAAAATTGACACATTAAAAAATCGATAGCATTTAAAATTACAAATAAAATGATGCTTCAAATTTTAAAATTGGATAAAAAATTATTTTTCTAAAATTTTAGCATCTTGAGAATTTTTTTGGATGAAATCGTGTGCCTTTAGGTGACGATAACTTTAGAACTAGATGAGATACAAAAGGTTTAGTGCCAAATTCGTTTTCAGCAGCTCATTTTACATAAGTATGAAAGTTTTCGGGCATGTAGGTATTTTTTTAAGGTCGTGGCAGTTAAAAATCTTGATTATGGCCAAAATTGACAATTTTTTAATGCCTACCCCTTGGGAAAAAAGGAAAAAAATTAAGGAAAGCGATTTGTACTAGACTTTTTTAGTGGATTATTTTAATGCTAAAGAAAACAAAAAACATGTAAACATAGGGAGGAAACATTGTTTTTGGACGTGACAACAAAAAAATTAAAAATATTTTACCCCTCACTAAAATAATTTACAAACAATAATTTACAAAAAAAACCCCACTCTAAAATACATGTTTTTTTGACTCATTAAAAGATGCAAAAAAAAAACTACGTTTAGATTTCAAAGTCGTCCATTTTTTTTGTTCATTTTTTACACACAAAAAAATTCCAACTTTAATGTGTACTATTTTTTCTTTCTAGAATTAACAAGCAATTCTCTAACAAAAGTAGTATCACTTTTGGTAGCAAGAACGCAGTCAAAATCGCGTTTTGAAATCTTGGGCAAAAAAGAACACTCAGTTGTAAAAATCCCCGCCAAAAATCCTGATTTTTTGGCATTTGACATAGCAGCAATAGTAGATCCCGTTTCAAGAGGTGCCCAAAAATTAGGACCAATTTTACAAGTCCTTCACGAAGTACTTAACTGCAATATTGAAGTTTTCTTAAACAGTGTTGAAAAAAACAGTGATATGCCTTTAAAGAGCTTTTATAGATTTGTCCTTGAACCTGAGGTACAGTTTTTGGAAGATGGGAAATTATCAAGTGGCCCTGTTGCCAAATTTAACAATATGCCAACATCGCCTTTGTTAACGCAAAATTTCCACGTGCCAGAAAATTGGCTTGTTGAAGTAGTGCGCTCAGTTTATGATCTTGATAATATTCGGCTGGAAAATGTGGAAAATAACGTACACAGGTTAGTTTTAAGGGCGATTTATAGAACGTAACTTTCACTTTACTTCGGCATAACTTCACTTCCGCGTAACTTAACAAATTTGCTTAATTTATAGATTGTAAAGTTACGTGAAATTGGGAACAGGTATGCGCATGTGTCTGAACTCGCGACTTCTGACTATTTACACCTGGGCCGTAATTACGGAATATCGCTTCGTACGAAACCTACATAAGAAGACCAGCAGGTTTCTTACGAAGCGATATTCCGTAATCACCACCCTTGACAATAAGGGTGAATATCTCATTTTTGCAAATTTTGCGCATGATCGGCCAAGCTCGGCTTTTGACAGTTCTACTTACAGCTAAATGAATCAGCAAAGTAGCGCTAAATTGAAGTATAAATTTGCTAATACATTCCCATGTATTTTATTTAATTTTCTGTAAAGTTACGCCGAAGTAAAGCGGAAGTAAAGTAAAAGTAACGTTCTATAAATCGGTCTTTAGGAGCATCCAAAAAGAAAATAAAAAAAAATCTATCTTATACTGTGAGATTCTTTATTTTTCCCATTCTATCTTAGCTTTTGAAAGGTTTAATATTTTTTTTAATTTTTAACATGTATTACTCGGTTTGTCTTTTATATTTTGCATATAGACAAATAGGGGGCGCCACCAACGTCACCACAAGTGCCAAACTAATCCCTCAAGTTTATTATGACTCTACCGAAAGTTTTGTTAAGATACGATAAGTATTTTAGCCACAATAATTTTTTTAAGTTGGAGAGTTTTCCAAAAAATGTTGACAAAATTTAAATGCAAAAATTCTTGTATAGTTTAAAAAAAAAATGTCTTGTCGAGTTGATTTTTACTTTTGGCGACCATGCACCACATCACACTATTTCCTGCTGATTCTTGAAATTCAAACATGGACCGCCCATGAGTCTTAGCGCCCATCCTAAGACAGCTCTACGAAAAACAGGCGGAGTGTCCCGGAAATACATGGATGCTTTGCGCCAGTTAAAACCCGCGGAAAATGCACAAGTGACACACCGCAAGATTAACACATTCTAAGGCAATTAAATGACTCCAATTTAAAGAATCTTACTTAAACAGTTGAATGTGAAAAAAAATATTTTGTTGGTCAGTCCAATTTTTTAGAGAGGCACAAAAGTACAGAATTTTGAGTCTGTTCGGCAGTGGAATTTCATAAATCGCATACAAAACCGCGAATGATGACCAATCATGAATTTACATAAAAGAAATTGAAAATAGCCGACAATAAGCTTGTAGGGGGTTTTATGTAAAGAAGAAGCTAAAAAGAGGTATACCGCGTTTCCTAGCAGCTCGCGAGGTTAACTAAACAATGTACTGTGGCGAAACCACATGTCGTATCTTAACAAAACTTCGGTACAGTCTTAATAAACTTGAAGGGTATGTTTGGCACTTGTGGTGACGTTGGTGGCGCCCCCTATTTGTCTATATAAAAAATATAAAAGACTACCCTTGTATTTACATTTAAAAGTAACTTTTAATTTCAAAAAATATTTAACTTTGCTAAAATTGTAGAAAGGGGAGCATTTCTAATAAAAATATTAAGAGTCGACTGTCCCTTTATTTTAATCATATTTTTGTAAATATTCTTTTAGCAAATTTCAAAAAGATCCTATTAAATACTTGGTGCCCCCTATTTTAAATTTTAACATGCCCCCTTTCTAGTTATATTATTATAAAAAAAAAATATTTCCTTTTTAAAACCTTATAAATTTTTTATTGTACAGTGAATATGAACTGGAATACTTACTTTTGGAGGGGCACTGCTTTGAAGCAACATCCGGCAGCCCCCCTAGGGGGTTGCAAATAACCTTGGGCACAGAAAGTGAACCTGTCAAAGTTGACACCATTGTAATGGCAAATTTGGGGTACTTCCAATTAAAAGCAAATCCGGGGGCATGGGTTTTAAAACTGAGACAGGGCCGTAGCTCTGAAATTTACGATATTGTCAGGTTAGTACTGAAAAAATCATCATTTGACCTTGAAATGACCTTGGCATGACCTTGAATGTCATTAAAGGGGTTAAATAGTGTTTTTAATGGGTTTTCGAGTGTAAATGTTTGTGTTTTTAGTCATGATGGAATAGATGTGCCTCAAAATAGTTCTGATATTAAAATTTTGATTAATTCACTAAGATCTCATATTGTTAAACTGAAAGTGCAGAAAAAACCGGAAAAATCCGGGATGGACTTACTTTCTGAGGACGATTCGAATTCTGGAATATGGAATTCCATTACAAGGTACAATTCGTTTTAAAATTTATCCTAATTAAATGTTAATCTTTTTTTTAATGGAGCGTATTCGTATAAAAATTGGTTGGGGTTACCAAGGAGATCTGTCATGCCACCGTCGTTCCAGATGCTAACTGACATTACTTCGGAATTTTTTATTTTTATCAAATATAACGCTAATATACCAAAAAACAGCAAACTGCCGGTTTAAAACATTTAATGTACCAGCTAAAAGGTTTGTATAACGTTTAGAGAGTGTTTTACATCTTCAATTCTTTATAATTAGGTAAAAAGGAATTATGACTCATTTACAAAAGAATTTCCGTGAATGTTTAAAATAGTCCGCATTTTTTTGGATGCACCGCGGATTTTGCATTAAAACTACCTTTGTAAATGAGTCATTATGCCCTTTTTTACCTAATTATGAAGAATTAAAGATGTAAAACACTCCGTAAATGTTATACCAACCTTTAAGCTGGTACGTTGAATGTTTTAAACGGGCAGTTTGTTGTTTTTTGGTATATTAGCGTTATATTTGATAAAAGTATAAAATACTGAAGTTATTTTAGTTAGCATCTGAAACGACGGGTGGTATGACAGATCTCCTAGGTAACCCCAACCAATTTTTGTACAAATACGCTCCATTGGATATTTTTTTGATTTAAATAATTTTTTTTATTTTAAATATTTTTTGTTTATTCTTATTAAATTGAAGCGTATTATTTTAATTGCCTTGAAAGGCAAATTTTGATAACTTTTTCTTTTATTTATCCCATGTTGTTTTGCAGATTTTTCAAAAATTCTTTTGATTTTTTTGCCCCGCCAAAAAATAACATTGCCGTTACAAAAAATTCTAAAAAAATTAAAAAATATTTTAGCTCCTTTTCCAACAACGAGGAAGAACAAGAAGAAAAACTTAACATTTTTTCGTTGGCGTCTGGACATTTATACGAAAGATTTTTGCGAATTATGATGCTGTCTGTTTTAAAACAAACAAAAATGCCTGTCAAATTTTGGTTCCTTAAAAATTATCTGTCTCCACAAGTTAAGGTAAATCATTTTTACCTAATTTAAACAATTTTCTCTTAAAACGTTAAAAAAAATCACTTTAGTGACGTATGGCGAACATAAAGTAGCACTTTTCTGAACTGTATCATAGAGTTTTTATTTTTACTGCCGGCGACAGTAAAAGTAACTTTTACTGTCACTACCAAATTTTGTTTTCTTCAAACGTCAAATAAACATCACTTTAATGACGTTTATTTTAAAATAAATAAAAGTCAATTAAAATAAGTAAATTAAATTTATTATAAAACCATTGTATTTAGAAGTTTTAAGAAAAAGTATCGTTTACTACACAGAGTTAAAGTGGCTTTGTGTGCCTCGGCAGAATTGTCTGTCTCGCTTCGTTTACCAGACAATCTTTCTGCCTCGTCACATAAAGCATCACTTTAACTCTTAGTACTAAAATCTACTATTTAGAATACCAAAATGTTTTTTTTTGTATTTTTTAACAAGTCAATTTGTTTTTTAGGATTTCTTGCCCTATATGGCAAAAGAATACGGTTTTGAGTACGAATTAGTGCAATACAAATGGCCAAGATGGTTAAATCAACAAACTGAAAAGCAAAGAACAATTTGGGGATATAAAATTCTATTTTTAGATGTCCTCTTTCCCTTAGACGTCAAGAAAATTATTTTTGTCGATGCCGATCAGGTAAATAATTTTTGCACAATTCTACTCATAGGTGGTCTAAAAATTAGCGAAAAAACGCGATGGTACGTTGTTGGGGCATGTCTAGGTATCCCCAGAAAAATTAAAAAAATCTTATTTATCGAGTATAACAAGGGTTTTATTAGGTACTCTTTTTCTGATCACAAAAGGTCTTAGAAGTTTCATTTAAAAAAATCTAAGCCTTTTACCATTTTATAACATTTTGCATTAACTGGAAATGTCGCGGAGCATAGAAACTGTGGTTATGTAATGTTGGTTGCCTAAAGTCAACAAAAAACAGCACTTTCTGGTCATTGCTCAGTGGGTTTATAAGAGATAATTTTTATTAAAAATTGTGCTCACCAGCAACATACATAAACAAAGTACAAGTTGACATATTCTTAAGGTCCATTAATACGCGTTTAAATACAGAATTTTGGCAATTTAGAAGCATGATTTTTTTGCATTTTAAATTGCCAAAATTCCGTATTTAACCGCTTATTAAGGGACCTTTAGAATATGTCAACTTGTGCTTTGTTTATTTATGTTACTGGTAAGCACAATTTTTAATTAAAATTAAATCTTATAAACCCACTGAGCAGTGACAGTGAAATTACAGTTTTTTGTTGATTTTAGGAAACCAACATTACAAAACCACAGTTTCTATGCTTTGCGACATTCCCCTTTAACTGTCGTTTGCCATCACAGATATATATATATATATTCGTATGATTATTAATAAACATTACAAGTCATATAAGGGTAGGTATGTGACAAATATGAACATTCAAGATAATATAATAAGGTTGTAAATAATATAAAAAAAGTACAAATAAAGTTCTTTTTGGGATGCCCATGAACAATGTTCATATACTGATAAAGCATCTGCTTCGGGGGGAGGGGGGCCAGAGGAAAGACCATGGGAAAAATAACTCACAGATGTGGATCATAAATGCAAATTAAATTAAAAATCATTACTAGACTTTCCTAGGAATTAAGTTTAGTTAAAGATGTTTAGGTGCAGCGTTTAAAAAAATTAATAGGTGCTAAAAAAGCTTTTAAAAATAATTATTTGTAAAAATGATCCCTTTAAAAAAATGCTAGCCCCCAAAATGACTCCCGAATAGTAACCACAATGACATATCCTAAAGAACTATATAAATTTTGAACGATGGGGGCAGAATACCGCACGAGATGAAAAATTAGGTCATTGAGGACCATATGTGTTAGTTTCCATTTTAAAGTAGTGTTATTAACTATCCATTTATTTGTTTCTTTGGTAAAAGAAACTGTCTTTACGTTTTTTGTATGGGAAAAACACAATAAAGCGTTCTTTAAAAAAATGTAAAAATTGTAAAAGGTCATTGCCCCTATGTATTTTAAAAATCTAGGGACTTTATTCATAATCTTCAATATTTTGAGTTGACAGACCGGAATTTTGACGTTTATGGTCTCCGTTTACCAAACATGGCGACCTCTCATTTGCTCTATATAGGTCTAAATGTGTGACCTCAATTGACAATATGTTTTTTGTTAATTAGGTAGTCAGAGCAGACTTAAAAGAGCTCCAACAGCTCGATTTAGGAGGCGCACCTTACGGATACACTCCATTTTGCGATTCCCGGAAAGAAATGGACGGTTTTCGGTTTTGGCGCCAAGGCTACTGGATGAATCACCTTCAAGGACGAAGGTACCACATCTCCGCGTTGTACGTCGTGGATTTACGTAGATTCAGAAGAATAGCAGCTGGTGACAGACTTCGAGGGCAGTACCAAGCGTTAAGTCAAGATCCTAACAGTCTGTCGAATTTAGATCAAGATTTACCGAATAATATGATACACCAAGTTGCGATAAAAAGTCTGCCTCAAGAGTGGTTGTGGTGTGAAACGTGGTGTGATGATAAGTCAAAAGAAAAGGCTAAAACTATTGATTTGGTAAGTAAACTACGGTCTTATACAGGGTGTCCAAAAAATGGCGCATAAACGCGATGGTACGTTGTTGGGGCATGTCTAGGGAGCCCCAGAAAATTGTTAAAAAAAATCTATCACATATACCCTCGTAGATGTGTTGCCCCAAAGTGCGAAACCTAAAATGCTTATATCTTGAATATAACAGCACATATTAACGAAACGAATGGTTTAATACAAAGCTACAGTATATCTTAAACCATTCAACCATTTGTTTAATTATTAAATGGTCGAATTACATTTTTATAATCAATTTAATTTAACAAAATTTTCATGAAATGAAGCTGACAACAACGTCAATAAAATCTAGTGCAAAAGTGTATGATCAAGACTCATAAATGGGATTTTTAGACTTATAGATGGGATTTTTAGATGTATTTTCCTAGACTGTGTTGCCGAATTTATGTAACTTTGTTCGCATTTTTCTCGATAAATATAACAGATGGATTTTCTTTGACAATTTTCTAGGGATCCCTGAGAATGCCCCAAGAGCGTACCATCGCGTTTATGCGCCATTTTTTGGAGTCCCTGTATAAGTAAGAGAGCTGGCAACCAAAAACACACATCATCTAACGTTGTCATGATTTTTTGTGCATTGCATTATATTTAATTTTTCTTAACTTTTGTCCAATACACTGGCAGCACTAACAGGTAGCGTTTTTTTAAACATCATAAGTGGGATATTTATTTTTGAAGAAATAAAATAATATGTGCAAATATGAGCCTTAACACTGCCAGACATTTATGATGTGAACATTTTTAATTTTGTGTAATCTGTAAACTTTTATGCGTAAAATAAGAAATTTGTATTACAGGGTTTTCTGCCCTTGGAAAGCATATTTGAAAAGCGATTAACTCATCATAAAGGGTTGGCAGGGTTATAGCTCGAAGGTGCAAAAATCAATTTTGTTGTACGAAGAAAACGATCCCACTTATGATATTTTTACCTTTAAAAAAAAACGCTACCTGTTTGGCCTGTCATTTTGTTGGATTAGGAAAAGTAATATTAAATATTATGTAATATCAAAAAATCATGACACCGCTAATGATGTGGATTTTCATGTTGATATAGGTATACTATATATTTTGTATACAGGGTGTTACCAAATAACTAGGAAAAAATTCAGGGGGTAATTCCTGGACACATTTTAAGTAAAAAAGTTCATATAAACATGTGTCCGAAAATCCTTCTTTTCTAAGATACAGGGTGCCAAAGTTTCTAAAAAAGAACTTTTTTTTTAAGATTACCAAGAAACTAAACCAGATATTTATTTAAAACTTAGCACAGGTAATTTTCTTACCATTAGGCATAAAGTGCGGTAGAAAAAAAATAAAAACTATAATTGGAAGAGGCACATTTGGGGGTACCATGGGGGTTCTTCACCCCCAACTTTTTTGTGTGTTACTTTTTTGGTGTTTTCATAAAATAATTAAAAGCCCTAGAATATGATCTTTAAAATTAATGTCTTGTTTTTTTTTATAAAACTAACCGTTTTCGAGAAAAAAATTCATTGCCCAAAGGCAACAAAATTTATTTTTCATTTTTGGCTTTTTTATTTTAATGAAAATAAAACATGGTTTGTCAAACATTTTTATTTTTTAAATGTTTGGATTTTTAAAATTGCTTTTAATGTAATAATAATTTTTTTTTCACATCGTTTATTAAAGACATTCATTAACGGACTTTAAATCGTTGATTAATGACCCCTATTAATGCATGGATACGAGCCTATAGTAACGCTCTTCTATGTATAAAATTACTATCTATGATTCTGCATTACAAATGTTAAAGTAGCTTTAATTACGGTTTAAGCAACAAAAACCAAAAGAAATTAAATAGTTACCGTTGGAAAGAATGAGAAGCAGATCCTTTTACCACATTTTAAGGAAATAACATTTATTTTCTATTCACAATTAATAAAAATTCGGTGACAGCTCTTCTTCTTCTTCAACTTTAATGAATTTGAATGGCCGACGCATTATTTCTGTTAGTTGGTGAAATATCTGCTTATTTTATAATTTGTTTAATAATGATCTACGATGTGCGATGCAGCATTGTAACCAGTTCGTATGTTAAATGGCGATTAATAAACTCACTTATTAACAAGCTCGCTGATCGCTCGCTTGTTAAAACCGCAGGTTTATTAATCGCCTTTATTAACACACTTACTGGTTAAATAACTATTAACATTGTTTGTAGTGTAATAATCCTTTAACAAAAGAGGCCAAACTTTCGGCAGCTGTGAGAATTTTACCAGAATGGCAAGGTTATGATAATGAAATTCGGGATTTACAAAAAAGGATAGATTCGGGAATTTTGGACCCTGAGGAAGATGGAGAACCTGCGGAAAGAATTGTGGACAGCGGTAAGTTTTTTTTTTGAATAAAAATAAACATTTTGATTTTTGCAAAAAATCCTCAAAATGTTTTAAAAAAAAATTTAGCGTTAAAAAAAAATTAAGACGATATGTTTTTTTTTATTACAGGCACCACACAAAAAAGTGATAGTCTACACACAGAACTGTAATTTTAAAATTTAAATATAGGTAATTAATTAAATATTTAAGAAAAAATAATCAATTTTAAGTATGTACAGTTTTTTTTTAAATTAAATAAATAATAAAAATTTTAAATTAAATAAAATTAAAATGCTTTCTATTTACAATATTCCTTCGCTATAATTAAACATTTAAAATAAGAAATAGAAATGTGCTTTTTTTACGAAGAGTATAAATTTAAAGCCTTAAAAAAATGATGGTAAGGTGCCAAAAGGTCGTACCTCACAAAAAAAAACAATGGACAAGTGCTAAAAAAAGTCTTATAAAACGAGTTTTTTATACTATTTTTTATATTTGCTTCATATAATTTATTAAAATGCATTTTTAATTTGAATTAAAAACTTAACGTAAAATTTTATTTTTATTGGATTGGCAACATTGACATTTTGAAGTAAAAAGTAAATTTAACTCAGACATATTGAATAATGACATTTGTAAACTTTACTCACTTAATACTAAATGAATAGGTGTTTTTGAGAAAATGTAACCATTGATATCGTTTCTCCAATTCTTCTAGTTATTCTCTTTAGTCTCTACAAAAAAACTATGTCCTCCAATAGTTTATAATAGTAAAATTGGTAAATAAAGATTACCTTGCAAGGGAAGAATTCATCTTTTTGCATGTGGAAAACCAATCTAATAAAATAAAATGTTGGGTTTAATAATAAAGCAATTCAGAAACTTTAAAAAACCAAATTTCGGGTTTCATAATGTGCATATTATAGAACGTAAATATAAAAACATATTTTTATACTCCAAAGTCAACAATTTTTTTTGTTTCCTACGACCTTTTAGCACACAGCCATCAAATTACAAAAAAAAGCCTAACTGCATTCATATCTCAAAGAAGTACTTTTACAAATCTTACACTTAACGTAGCAACAATAATAATATTTACACTGACATCTTTCGATTTTTTCTTCGACCACGGTTCGATACCCCCGACCGCAGCAAAGCTGTCTGCAGCTGTTTGAGTCCTTTGAGGTTACGTTACACCGTCTGAAATATAAAAAAAAATCATATTTTGGCGTGAAATAATTTTTAAAAGAGGAAATGTGCAAGAAAAAAATAAAAAAGGATTGTACTTCACTGGGGTTTGAACCAGCGTTCTTTGCGATGCGGTTCGTGTAAAGTAGGTAATAGGCGTCTTGTATAGGTGTTTGGAAAGAAATTATTCATAAAAATAGAGATTTCTTTGGCTAAAATAAGTCAAAATGACTTGACATGTCCAAAATTTTAATATTTTAGGATAAATAGTAGATTACGTACTGTAAGGAAAAGTGCTCCATTACAGCCGAGGGGTGTTTAACCGACCGAGAGCGAAGCTCGAGGACGGTAATAGGCCCGAGGCTGCAATGAAGCTGTTTTCCATTGGTACATATACTATTTTATTCACAATCATGTCTGAAAACATTTAAATTATTTAGATAAAATAATAATAAATAGCTTAATATCGAGATTTAAAACAAAGCGTGAACATATTGGTAACTAAGTAGGCGGTAAAAGCAAAAGAATGTTTTTGTTAAATGTTTGACATTTACATTTTTCAAGTTATTAAATTCAAAATGCCCGATAGTTCAGACACTGAATTTAAAAACACTCTCCCAGAGTTAAAAGTAACTAATTTAAATAATTTAATACGAAATCCAACACAAACACAATAAGCTAACCTGAAAAATGCGCTGTCAGACGTGCAAATAAACTGTTTCATTGCAAATTCCTAGACAGTTTAGCGAGCGCGTCATCTAGCGGTGTTTCCCTGTACCCGAAGCACGAGTGTAATGTGGGTCATTACTAACGTCCACCTGTTCCATTACACGCTTGTAAGAAATAATGACGTATTTCTCATTTTTAGTTTGTACAACAGTGTCCAAAAAATGGCGCATAAACGCGATGGTACGTTGTTGGGGAATGTCTAGGGAGCCCCAGAAAATTCTTAAAAAAAATCTATCTCATATACCCTCGGAGATATGCTGCCCCAAAGTGCGAAACTTTGAATGCTTATATCTTGAATATAACAGCACATATTAACGAACCAAATGATTTAATACAAAGCTTTAGTCTATTTTAAACCATTCCACCATTAGTTCATTTTTTAAATGGTCGAATTACATTTTTATAATCAATTTAATTTTACAAAATTTTGATGAAATGAAGCTGACAACAACGTCAATAAAATCTAGTGCAAAAGTGTATGATCAAGACTCATTAATGAGATTTTTAGACTTATAGATGGGATTTTAAGATGTATTTTCCTAGACTGTGTTGCCGAATTTATGCAACTTTGTTCTCATTTTTCTCGATAAATATAAGAGATGGATTTTTTTTGACAATTTTCTATTGATCCATGAGAATGCTCCAAGAGCGTACCATCGCGTTTATGCGCCATTTTTTGGACACCCTGTATATGAAATGGTGATTTTACACAATGATTGTGAATAAATATTTTTTTGGGGTTGCTTAAATAATTAAGTTATGTTTCAAGTGGTCCTCATTTTAAACAATTGGGCTAAGAACTTAAGAAAGCATTCTTTAACTCACAAAAGAAAACTTTTTCAGCTTAATAACGTTAATAAAAATATTTTCCATTCAATAAATTCTTCGGGTTTAAATTTAATTGGGGTAGATAATTATATTGAGAATGCAGTTTTATAAGAAGTAGCCGAACAAAGAAATATATTTAGGCTTTAAATAAATCGATATCAAAAAGCATACCTTTTGAAACGCGATTTAAAAATTGTTTTTGTTACCCAGGGTACCTTAAAATTTTTTACGAGGAATGTCGCGAAGCATAAAAACTGTTGTTATGTAATACTACAGTCAATCTGTCCTAAATAAGGGGGGTACATCGACAAAATTCCTGGTAGGGCCGCCTTTTTTATATGATGTAACTGGATGTCCAAAGAGTAAAACTCCAAATTGGCGTATAACTACCTATTGCAGAAACGGAGTTATGGCCCCCCAAAGGGCCCCCTTTAATTCATCACGGTGGAACTGCACCAAATTTTGCAAATAGATGTCAAATAAGGTTTTAAAAAGATTTGCATAAAATAAAAATCTCTAAAAAAATTCCTTCACCTCCTAAATAGCCCCCAAAGAGTAATAACCAATCACGTCAAATATTTGTTAATAACTTTTTTTGAAAAAAAAATTAAAAGCCCCCTTCGTTTATGGGGCGAAGGAATTATTTTTTGAATAAAAGTTATAAGGAAATATTTTTTAGCATCTCATTCTACATCTATCTGCAAAATTTGGTGCAAATCCAACGTGATTGGTTATTACTCTTTGGGGGCTATTTAGGTGGTGAAGGAATTTTTTTAGAGATTTTTTTTTTATAAAAATCTATTTAAAACCTTATTTGACGTCTATTTGCAAAATTTGGTGCAGTTCCAGCGTGATGAATTAAAGGGGGCCCTTTGGGGGGCCATAACTCCGTTTCTGCAATAGGTAGTTATACGCCAATTTGGGGTTTTACTCTTTGGACATCCAGTTACATCATATAAAAAAGGCGGCCCTACCAGGAATTTTGTCGATGTCCACATACGGATTGACTGTACTATAACGTTGGTTACCTAAAATCAACAAAAAACAGCACATTCTGGTCATTGCTCAGTGGGTTTATAAGAGTTAATATTAATTAAAAATTGTGCTTACTAGCAACATAAATAAACAGCACAAGTTGAGATATTCTAAAGGCCATCAATAAGCGTTTAAATACAGAATTTTACCAATTTAAAATGCAAAAAAATAGTGCTTCTAAATTGCCAAAATTCTGTATTTAAACGCTTATTGATGGACCTTTAGAAAATATCAACTTGTGCTTTGTTTATTTATGTTGCTGGTAAGCACAATTTTTAATTAAAATTAACCCTTATAAACCCACTGAGCAATGATCAGAAAGTGCTGTTTTTTGTTGATTTTAGGCAACCAACATTACATAACCGTTTCTATGCTTCGCGACATTTTTGTGATGTAATAATTGTTTCTTACCTTCCAAATGTTCCAAAACTCCCCAGTTTTTCGTCTTTAACGCAATAATTTGCAGATTTTTGAAGGTAAATTAAATCCTTGGTTAAAAAATCAATTTTTGGATCATTTTCATCCTTTAACTTTTGCGATACCTCCTTAGCTTTTGAGTATCGTTTTAATAATTTTTTACCAACATCTAGCATAGAAGGAAGTGCCCTCCAACAAGTTTTTATACTGCAGGACCCGGATACTCCATGGCATTTGCATTGAGTACGTAAACTTTCAGAAATTACCTTAAAAAATACAAAAATATTAAAAAATCACATATAGCCCAATCATTCTAATAATGCCCCCAGAAAAAAATCCCAACCCAAGATCTGCTTATGCAGGATTGTAGGCACTATCCCCAGGAACATAAAAGTGAAAAATTCCCACAAAATTTCCGTGACGTTTAGCCCCCATCTTGCATAAAAGTGAGGAGTTAGTTTTTTGTTAATACCTAAACTATTCGGCACTTTTAAAAAAAGTTTTAAAAATTTTTAGAAACATTATTTTAATAAGAATACAATCATTTTTAAAAAAATAATAAATCACCAATGTAAACGATTTTATAGCACTTTGAAAATGTGATAATTTGGTCCTACAGAGAACGCTGCAATATATGCTTCAGGGCTCTATGACTAAGATAGACGATTATGATGAAATAAGGTGATTTTCAAGGCGCTATAGAATCGTTAATATTAGTGATACATTATTTTTTTAAAAATGATTGTATTCTTATTAAAATAATGTTCCTAAAAATTTTCAAAACTTTTTTTAAAAGTGCCAAATAGTTTAGGTATTAACAAAAAACTAACTCCTCACTTTTATGCAAGATGGGGGCTAAACGTCACGGAAATTTTGTGGGAATTTTTCACTTTTATATTCCTGGGGATAGTGCCTACAATCCTGCATAAGCAGATCTTGGTTAGGATTTTTTTCTAAGGAACCTACAAATTTTAAATAGAATGATTGAGCCAATAAAACAGTGTAAATTGTAATTTTTGTCTCGGAAAATTATGTACTATGAGCGTGTTTCACAAGTGACAAATTTTAATTTTTTGTTTAAAAATAAAAAGTAGACTTGGGCATGAGCTTTCACTAAAAATCTCTTGTTTATCTAGTGGCTGGTTTAGGTGTTCTAGCTCTCCAAATTTTAAACTTTTAGACACTTTCCCTATTTTGTGGCATTCCCCTTTCGCCCACTTCCACTATTCTAAACTGTAGCACATTGCTTAGCAACACACAAATGTATTCTTTTCTATGTTTCTTAAGTCAACCCGCGCGCTTAGTGACAGATTGGCTAAGATATGGATTATGTTTATCTTCATTTTGATTTATTTATCGTGGCGTTAATAAAAAATAGCTAAAATGTAAGTAAAGCAATAAATTAAGTAAAAAAATAGGCGGTAATGTCACTTTGACAATGAAGTAAAGGTATAGATTTAAGAAGGTGGAAGGGGAAAATGGCTGTTAAAGCTGGTCCAATTTAACGCAATTTTAGTTAATTTTTTTTTTCTTGAAAAGTAGAGACTTGTGTGATCTAAAAATTTGCAATAGACCATAGTTTAACAAGAGGAATTGATTAAGCAAATAAAAAATGTTTATAAAACACGCCCATTGTAGAAAATGATTAAAAAACTGTTTAAATTTTTTGTGCATTTAAAAATGTTTGTCTTTAAAATTTTTTAAGAACTACATTTTTATTAAGGACAAAAGTTAGTTTTAGTTTAAACCATATTCAAAAGGGCAGACTTTAAAAAATTAACTGTGCTAGTTTTGGAAGAATTTTATAACTGGCAAAAACCAAAAACTAAATGTCTTAGTAAGAAAAAATCAAAAATGTAATATACCATTTTCAGTAGTGTCCAAGAGCCCCACTAACGACACGAGATATTCAAAAATGTAATTTCTGAATTTCTGAAGGCAAAATTGTAATAATTTTGAAGGCAAAATTTCATCACAAAGAAATAACTGATTTTAATAAAACTAGGACAGTTTGTAGGCCCATTTTTCTAGTTTCTAAAACTGTCATTACATTTAATATACGGTGGGCCCTTCATATATTAATGGGGCTTATTATAGAAGCTCTGCAAAGCTGACTTTTTTACATTAACAGATTTTTATTTTTCTAATTATCTTAAAATCTAATAACTTACTTTTCGTCCAATTTTGTTATTATGCAGATTCACAACAGCCCCCTCATTTTTCAGCACCTTGCCCCCTTGAACTGGGGCCCCCTCATTTTTCTCTCTCTTCATTTTGTCTCTTACTTTTCGAACATTGTACTTTTCGACATTGTCAATAAAACGTTTAGCAAAGTTGGCCCCCCATTGTAAGTTGTCGCTGCAACCCCCCCATTGGAACCCCTTGCCTGGGGGGTCTGTGGGTTTGGAAGCGCATGTGCAATGATACAGGGCCCCACTGGAACATGCCTTGGCCATTGTGTATGTTAGAGCTGCCGAACTGAGGGCGTAGACGTATGCCTGCTCTTTTGTTGCTAAAAAAATATAGATAATAAAAAAGTGTGTTGATAGCGATCCAAAACAATAAATTTTAGTTGAATGGCGGGAAAAGGATCAATAAAGAAAACCAGTTTTTAAATAGTCGACGTTTTGTCTAATTTATTGACTTCCTCAGGACACTTTATGAAAAATAGAACTTTTACTATGTAAATAAAAACATAGAGCACAACTCTATGTTTTTATTTATACACATCATTTTAACATAAGATGCCTAATTTAAATGTAAGTACTTGTTTTTAATTTTTACTCACTTTATTTATAATTTTGTTTGTTTTTTGTCTTTTACAATTTTTTAGATAGTAATTACCCCTCGTTATTTTTCTTAAAGTGTCCTGAGGAAGTCAATAAATTGGACGAAACGTCGACTATTTAAAAACTGATTTTCTTTATTGATGCTTTTCCCGCCATTCAACTTAAATAGATAATAAATGTTGTAGTCCAAAATAGTTATTAAAAAAACATAGCTATCACAGTACAGCAGTCAGATTTTTTAAATGTGTTAGAACATTTATTCAGGAAGTTAAATCTACAAAAATAAGGGTTTAGGGTAGACGTGGTAGCCCCTCAATTATAGTACGAGAGCTGGCAACCAAAAACACACATTATCGAACGTTGTCATGATTTTTTGTGCATTACATCATATTTAATATTTCTTAACTTTTGTCCAATACTGGCAGCGCTAACAGGTAGCGTTTTTTTTAAACATCAAGTGGGATATTTTTTTTTAAAGAAATAAATTAATATGTGCAAATATGAGCCTTAACACTGCCAGACATTTATGAAGTGAACATTTTTAATTTTATGTAATCTGTAGTCTTTTATGCATAAAATAAGAAATGTTTATTACAGGGTTTTCTGTCCTTGGAAAGCCCATTTGAAAAGCGATTAACCCATCATAAAGGGTTGGCAGGGTTAAAGCTCGAAGGTGTAAAATTCAATGTTGTTGTACGAAGAAAACAATCCCACTTATAATGTTTTTACCTTAAAAAAAAATGCTACCTGGTTGGCCTGCCATTTTGTTGGATTAAGAAAAGTAATATTAAATATTATGTTATGTCAATAAATCATGACAACGTTAATGATGTGGATTTTCATGCTGATAGCTCCTATAGTAATTGGCCTAAAACATTACTGTCCTAAGTTATTTTAAAAGTTAGTAAAAAAACCCAGACTAAAAAGAATCACGAACTCTTATTTTCTAAAATTGTAGAGAATTTTATTGCTGGAAATTTCGTCTACCACCCTCTTTCTTTTTCTTTAGTAAGGTTAATTTTTTAACATTTTAGCTTTGGTATGGTCATCACGTGGCACTTTTTTTGTATAGTCTAGCTAGGCACCTATTCTTACAACCCAAAATTGGCAATAAGAAAAGGAAATATCATCATTTTGAATGCGAGGCACGTTCGACTTCTGATGAAATTTACAAAAGTCGATAAAAAGGATAGAACTGTAATCTTAAAGCACCTATAAGGGTAGGTAATAGGGGTTCTTCTGCGGACGAAAAACTTGAATGTATATACGTGCAGTCTAAAACGGGAAATGTCCCTAAGTATAGAAACTGTGATTATGTAATGTTGGTTGTCTAAAATCAACAAAAAACAGCACTTTCTGGTCATTGCTCAGTGAGTTTATAAGAGTTAATTTTAATTAAAAATTGTGCTTACCAGCAACGTAAATAAACAAAGCACAAGTTGACATATTCTAAAAGTTCATTAATGAGCGTTTAAATACAGATTTTTGGCAATTTAAAATGCAGAAAAAAATAGTGCTTCTGAATTGGCAAAATTCTGTATTTAAACGCTTATTGATGGACCTTTAGAATATGTCAACTTGTGCTTTGTTTATTTATATTGCTATAGTAAGCACAATTTTTAATTAAAATTAAATCTTATAAACCTACTTAGCAATGACGGGAAAGTGCTGTTTTTTGTTGATTTTAGGCAACCAACATTACTTAACCACAGTTTCTATGCTTCGCGATATTCCCTTTTAGAAAAATAAAAAAAAAGATGTCATTTTAGACCCTTCCATGCAAAAAAAAAACTAGGGTGTTCCGTTTAAGAATCTCGAGAAAATATCATTTTAAAAAGTAAAAGTTGACGGATATTTAATTTTCGTTTTTCATATTCGTAAAAATAAATGATTAAATAATAAACAGGCGCACTCTCTTAACCTATGTGTGAAATTTCAATTAAAATAAACAGAAAATACTTAAGAAATAAAATAATTTTTAAAAGCTTGTAACTGCAACAAAATTCCAAATAAAAAAAAAACAAAAATGTTTAGAAACATTTTTTTAACAAATTTAACTCAAAATTACTATGAGAATTTAAGTCTTAAATAAAAAATGGGGTTTGTCGGCCAAAATAGGGTAGCAATTGCGAGAACATCCTAATTGACCCCCGTATACAAAATTTTATAAAAATAATGCAAACCGTTCCTAAGATATCTCTACTGGAACTTCCCGGTGGGACACTCTGTATAGGATAGTACCGCTCTAAGTCCACTTAAATTCCTTCCAAATATAGGACAGTACCGCTCAAAGGGTTAACATCAAAGAGATTATATATTTACAATAGAGAAGCTATAAAAATTCATTGTTTGGGGCCAAGATCTTTTTGTTCACCCAATGTAAGTAATATGGACTAATGAGTCAGTGGACGTAAATAAACAAACGTTTTCAATCAAAACTTCCCTATGCTAGCCTTTTAGATCTTGGACCCACACACTGGTAATGTTATGATTATAAGCACTTCATTTCTAGTCATTCTATTTCTATGATTAACACCCTGTAGTCTGTACTTACCCCTAGCTAAGTCAGGCATAAGATACGGAGCCCTTGTAATAGAACTGCAGTTCCATCTCTGGTCCTGGAACACTCTCTGACATGTCTGCGCAGCCAGGATAGCAGCAGCTTGTACATGAGGCATGGATTCCATAGATGTGCGACATAGCTTAGCTTGTAGTCTCTGGAAACCGTAGCGTCTACGGGCAACCCCACAAGGTGACCTTACTCCACTGCGAGTACCGCGTGCTGGATTATTAGAGACGGTAGCTGTTAGGTTCCAATGTAGGTTCGAGTGTTGCAGAGACCTTTTGAAGATTACTTTGTGAGAAAAATGTATTTTTAACAAACATGATTTTATTTTAAAGAGAAACAAGAAATGGGCTAGATCAGTAAATGGGTTAAAAGATACTTTTTGCAAAGTTTGATTTTTTTATTTATTATTTTAGGTAAACATTTTATAAGATACTCTTTGTAGTAATAATTCAATGCATTATTATTTGCAAGAAAGATGCGCATTTTTAATTTTATAAAAAAGGGTTAAAATTTAATTTTTTCCAGCTGAAGGACTACGGTCGATGGCCTTATTGTAAATATTTATGTTTTTTATGTAGAGTTAAAGTGATGCTTTGTGTGACGAGGCAGAAAGATTGTCTGGTGAGCGAAGCGAGACAGACAATTCTGCCGAGGCACACAAAGCCACTTAACTCTGTGTAGTAAACGATACTTTTTCTTAAAACTTCTGAATTGTTTTATAACAAATTTAATTTACTAATTGACTTTTATTTATTTTAAAATAAACGTCATTTAAGTAATGTTTATTTGACGTTTTAGGAAAAAAAAAATTGGTAGCGGCACTAAATGTTACATTTACTGCCTCCAGCACTAAAAATAAAAACTCTATGATACAGTTTTGAAAAGTACTACTTTATGTTCGCCATATTTGTCACTAAAGTGATGTTATATTGAAGTTTTAAGAAAAATTACGTTTATTACTATTTTTTAATTTTTTTCTAAATGGGTGGGGATAATAAAAATTGTAAGCTGCATTTTGATACATAAAAGTAAAGTCTTTAATTCCATGCCGAATACTTTCTTATAAAATTAATATTAGCCGAAATATAAATTTTTTTCAACTTTGGGGGTGCTTTTTACACCCTATTTATTGT
This sequence comes from Cartodere bifasciata, assembly GCA_963920755.1. NCBI lineage: Eukaryota > Metazoa > Arthropoda > Insecta > Coleoptera > Latridiidae > Cartodere > Cartodere bifasciata. The sequence continues at coordinate 21,166,189 of OY987195.1, read as the reverse complement.
TTGATTTATTCCAAAAAGAATACTGTTCTTTCCCTAAATGAGATTGATTTTTGTTTGAAATTTCAAGTCGATCCGACAAACCGTTCTTGATTTATAGGGGTAGCAAATTTCGTTACTGACAGAGGGACAAAAAATAAGTCTTAAAAAGTCATGAAACGACCGAATCTTCAGGATTTTTTGTTATAAATATCATGGACAATGGTTATGAAATTTTCACTACTAACAACAAATTTGTTACGGTTCGCATTTTTATTCTAAGCTTTGTTTATGTTTATGAGAATGAAAAGAAGGTGGTCTCTAGCAGTTATTTATTACGGTAGCTTATTAATTTCTAATTATGTATTGTCTAGGTCTTTAAAATTTTAATATTTACTGCCGACGGGTAGGGGAATGTTGGGCTAAATGAAACCATTGGGTAAGATAAAACTTTTCAAGTCAATTAAAAAAAAATCTTTTCTTTGATGTTATAATTCTTATAAAATCAAGTTAAAAAAATAAGAGAAAAAGTTCCTATAAACAAGTGTTCGATTTTGCTCCTCTACTGAGTTACAGCTCTCAGAAAAGCCCCTAAAAAATCGGTTTTTATGAAATATTTCGGAAACAAATGATGTTTTTAAAAAATTCTATGGGACCTTTTTGATTTATTTAATTACAATAAATATTTCATTATTTGTCAAATTTTTAAAAAAAATGTTTATAGTGGGGATTCTTGAGGGGTTGTACGTTTAAAAAAAATCAAAATCGGACCCATGTTTTTGGGAACTTTTTTTCCTTATTTTGGTCCAAGGAATATGTAATTAACGTAGAATGTCGTGAAGCATAGAAACTGTAGTTATGTAATGTTGGTTGCCTAAAATCAACCAAAAACACCACTTTCTGGTGAGTTTATAAGAGTTAATTTTAATTAAACATTGTGCTTACCAGCAACATAAATAAACAAAGCACAAGTTGGCAGATTCTAAAGATCCATTAATAAGCGTTTAAATACAGAATTTTGGCAATTTAAAATGCAAAAAATTAGTGATTCTTATGCCTGGATTCACCGCACATTCTTAAGTGTTTCTTAAAGATAAGTGACTGTTTACCATAAACAGATATTGACAACTGTAGCATTAACATTGTTTAAAATTAGTCACTTAGATTTTAAGGAACAGTTAATAATTGCAGTGCAACCGGCCCTTAATTGCCAAAACTCTGTATGTAAACGATTATTGATGAACTTTTAGAATATGTCAACTTGTGCTTTGTTTATTTATGTTGCTGGTAAGCACAATTTTTATTTAAAATTAACTCTTATAAACCCACTGAGCAGTGACCAGAAAGTGCTGTTTTTTGTTACATTTAGGCAACCAACGTTACATAACCACAGTTTCAATGCTTCGCGACATCCCTCTTTAACTTAGTATTCTATATGTATAACATTGTCAAAAAAAGTCACAATGCATGTTCAATGGTTCATTCTAGCACTAAAAAATACATTTTTATATTTGCGTTCTATAATATGCACATTATGAAACCCGAAATTTGGTTTTTTAAAGTTTCTGAATTGCTTCATTATTAAACCCAAAATTTTATTTTATTGGTTGGCTTTCCTGATGCAAAAAGATGAATTCTTTTCTTGCAAGGTACTTTTTATTTAAAAATTTTACTATTATAATCAATCGAGGGACATAGTTTTTTTGTAGAGGGAATAACTAGAAGAATTGGAGAAACGATATCAATGGTTACATTTTCTCAAAAACGCCTATTCATTCAGTATTTAATGAGTAAAGTTTACAAATGTCATTATTCAATATGTCTAACTTTAATTTATTTTTTACTTCAAAATGTCAATGTTATGCTATAAGGTTGGTCATAAAAAACAAAATTTCATCTTAAATTTTTAATTCAAATTAAAAATGCATTTTAATGAATTAAATGAAGCAAATATAAAAAATAGTATAAAAAACTCGTTTTATAAGACGTTTTTTATCACTTGTCCATTGGAAAACTCGCCGCTGCGCGGCTCTTTTTCCAAACCTGGACGCGTGCTAAAAAACGTTCCTTATAAAACTCTATGTTTTAATATACTATTCTCGAATTCTCAGTTACATTAAAACTAATCTATAATTAAAATGTGTGAGTAAGGGCGCCAATTACAAGATAGGTATACCTCAGGTAAGGTAAGTGGCGGTCTTGGCAACCAAGGGGAGGAGTAGCTATGAATCTAGAGCATGGGTGCCAGACTGGCGGAATAGATAGCCCCACATCTGATTTATTATTTATTGTAAAGTAGGTAGAACGGGTAGGTAGCGCCTTCAGCAATCCACCGTGTCGCGGCTAATTTTTACCCCGATACCATTGACTTACAAACATGGATCAGTATACAGTATACAAGTGTCTCCTAAACAAGTGCATCTTTAATAGTCCGATAAAATATTACAAAAAATCCCAATTTTCCAGAAATTTTTCGTGCAGCCAATTTTTTGTGAAAAAATGTAGTATTTGATATCTAGAAACATAATTACGATGTGCGCACTTATGCACATATTAGCATTTTGAGCTAGAGTCCCCCAAAGAGTCCCCTTTAATTCGTAATACTGGATCATGGTGGATCTACACCAAATTTTGCAAATAGACATTAAATAAGGTTCTAAAATTACATTCGCAAAAAAAATTCTCCCAAAAAATTCCTTTACCCCCTAAATTGCCCCAAAATGAGTAATATTTATCACATTCAATTCACATCAAATTTTAAAAACAGACGCACAATTAGGTTCTAAAAAAAAATTTAAATATTTTGAAAAAAAAGTAGGTATTTAAAAAATGTTCTTTAGCACTTTATTATGAATCTATTTTTAAAATTGGTCTAAATCTAACGTGATAAATATTACTAATTGTGGGTGAGGGAATTTTTTTGGAAAAAAAAAAATTTCTAGGAAAATCTCTAGAACCGAAAATATTGTGTCTATTTGCAAAATTTGGTCTAGATCCACCATGATCTAGTATTACGAATTAAAGGGAGCTCTTTGGGGGGCTCTTTGGGGTACAAAATGCTAATATGCGCATGAGTGCGCACATGCTAATTATGTTTCTGGGTATCAAATACTACATTTTCTCACAAAAATTGTGCTGTCCGGAAAATTTCTTGACCAAATGTAAGATTTTATCGGACTATAAGAGGGTAGATAGACGACAAAAAAATAGTCAGATACACGGAAAATGTCCTAGGCTAGGGGCACCGCCGCCGCCGTTTAAAAACTACACCCCTTTAAGTCTACTTCACTATAAATACTTGATCGTAAATATCATACAAATGGTTTGTTGAAACCTAATAAAATTGATGAAGTCATTAACGGCAATAAAAACATTTCTTTCAAACTTATTTTGACATTTGTAGTCCCCCTAGAACTGGAGTTACCACCGGTAGAGTGCATAAAAATTGTCGTAACTTTTTTGTTCCTCACAATTTTGTAATTTTATTTATTCGTTGCTGGTAGATAGGTTCAATAAGAAACTTTCTTATCACCCAAAACTTCTTGCTTAACTGTACCGATTTGGAATAATTAATAATTTGAAAGGGGTTTATTGTATTTACTATTTTGCAGAAATCTTGCATTTCACTAGCATTTTACTAGCATTTCACTATTTACTGTCACTCAACGAAAGTAAGTTTTTTTATGTACATCGTTTTACGTAAAATAGGAAGAACAATTTGATTAATTATTCCAAGTTGGTACAGTTAAGCGAGAAGTTTCAGGTGATAAGAAAGTTTCTTATTGAACCCATCTACCAGCAACAATGAATAAAATTACAAAATTGTTAGGAACAAAAAAGTTAGGACAATCGTTGTGCACTCTACCGGTGGTAACTTCACAGTTATTTGTCCATATTTTAAAGATCTATGAGCGCGCGGACTATTCCAAATAATCCCATTTTCTCACGCCAGACACATTGCTATGTAATTTTCATTCTTTCCATCTTTTCTTCCACTTTGCTTTTACTTTGGTTTTATTGTCTTTTAGATGGGGTAAAAAGCACAGGTGATTTGTTGAAAATTGGTAGTTTAAAAAAACTTTTCACATCTTTTTCCTAACACCTAACAAGAAAGCAGGATGAAACCAAATTTATTCATATTATTATACTCTTTGTTTTTTACTTTGTCTGCAAAAATATTAAAGGAAACATTTTGTACTTTTGCAAGAAAAGCACTGTGAAGTAAAATTTTAATTCTGTCAGATTTAGCCACAATATTTTGTGAAAATAAAAGGCATTCATAGGGAACCCTTGGTATAAAAATGTGCTATAATGACTTAAATTTGATATTTCAAGTTTAGTTCATTGTAATACTCTATAATATACAGTTTATGTGTTAATGTTGTGCACCCTCCAGAATGTGAATTTTAAACGCAAATTGCTTGAGAAAGCAACCATATTAAGAGGTCTGGTAAGTACCATTGTAAAGTTAACATTTTTTTCTATTAACTAGAACAAACCATACTTCTTGATATGGTTGCTTTTTCAAGCAAGCGTTTAAAGCTGACATCTTGGTGGGTGATCATCATCATCAGATTAATAAGGGATTTTTAATTCTTGCGGTAGTTTCTCGGGTAATTTTAAATTAAATATCATAAATAAGATATAAAGGACCATTTTTACATCAATGGGACCTAAAAAACTCTGTTATTTTTCTTTAAATGTTTTAAAAAGACCAATGTTGGAAACACAGAATAAGCAAAAAATTACCATTTTCTTTGGTCTGTAATGTTGGTTGCCTAAAAAAATTTCACAGACAGCATTTTAATGCACTTCTGTGAACTGTGATATAGGACTTGACCGTGTCTATTGCCTTAAATTTTAAATTAAAAAAAAATCTGCGAAGAGTATCTTCTATTTATATTTTTATTTTTTTAATTTAAAATATGAGTAGGTTTCGTCTGCACTGCCAACGCAATTGCCTTTCTTGTAAATTAATTAAGTCCCATAATTTCTTAAACAAAACTTCAGAACAATAATTTATACAGGGTGTTACCAAAAAACTAGGAAAAAAGAAAAAAAGTTCATATAAACATGTGTCCGAAAATCCTTCGTTTCTGAGATACAGGGTGTCGAAGTTTCTCAAAGTAAATTTTAATCTTAAGATTACTAAAAAGCTAAACCAGATATTTATTTAAAATAATAAAAAACAGAAATTAATTAACCCTTCATTGTTAACTATGTTTTATTTTATTTTAACATAAAAAAGCCAAACTTAAAAAAGAAATTTTGTTGCTTTTAGGCAATGAATTTTTTTCTCGAAAACGGTTAGTTTTATGAAAAAAGAACAAGACATTAATTTTAAAGATCATATTCTAGGGCTTCTAATTATTTTATGAAAATACCAAAAAAGTAACACACAAAAAAGTTGGGGGGGAACAACTCCCATGGTACCCCCAAATGTACTCCTTCCAATTATAATTTTTATTTTTTTTCCACCGCACTTTATGCCTAATGGTAAGAAAATTTCCCGTGCTTAGTTTTAAATAAATATCTGGTTTAGTTTCTTGGTAATCTTAAAAAAAAGTTTTTTTTTAGAAACTTTGGCAACCTGTATCTCAGAAAAGAAGGATTTTCGGACACATGTTTATATGAACTTTTTTACTTAAAATGTGTTCAGGAATTACCCCCTGATTTTTTTTTAGTTATTTGGTAACACCCTGTATTTTTAACGATATTTAACTTGATAAAAAAAAAGTTGATATCGATGTCAAATCTTTCGCATGTTTGGGTAACAAAACAATTAATTCCTGTAGCAAAGTGACTTAGTAGTCACGCAAAAGTATCATTAAGTTAAACTTAACAAAAGTACAAAACTACTTCAAGTCAGTCCGGATGAAGATTTATTTTTTCACAGAAAAATGATAGTGTCAACATTATGTTTTGTTTTTAATTTATGATCGTTAAAACTAAAAGTAAATTAATTACAAACAAGAGCGGGTTAGATCAATGAATGGGTTAGATCATCTAAAAAGTTACATATCGCAGATAGGTCTTTTTTTATGACTTTTTTTTATTTTTATATAATTGTTACACATTCTATATGATACTCTTCGCAGTAGATGATTAAAAAGGTGCATTTTTTATTTTATTAAAAAAAACGTAAAACTCATTTTTTTTTCTAAACGGGTGGGGATACAAAAAATTACTAGATGCTTTTTTATAGGAAAAAATACAATCTTTAATTTTATTTAAGAATATTTTTTTTCGTAAAGTTGATATTACGAAAATATGAATTTTTTTCTACTTTGGGGGTGTTTTTAACCCTCTATTTATTACTTGATTTTTTCCAAAAACAATAGGGCTTTTCCTCTAAATGGGATTGATTTTTGTGTTAAATCTCAAGTCGATCCGATAAACCGTTCTTGAGTTATGGTGGTCACAAATTTCGTTACAGGCAGACAGACGGACAAAAAATGAAAGTCTTAAAAAGTCATGAAACGAACGAATATGCGAATTTTTTTTTGTAAACGGGTGGGGATACAAAAAAATTACTAGATGCTTTTGTAGAGGGAAAAAAATACAAATTTTAATTTTATTAGGAATATTTTTTTTTGTAAAATTGATATTAACTGAAATATTAATTTTTTTCAACTTTGGGGGTTGTTTTAACCCTCTATTTATTATTTTATTCTTCTCAAAAACAATAGGGTTCTTCCCCAAAACGAGATTGATTTTTGTACCAAATATCAAGTCAATTGAATAAACCGTTCTTCAGTTATCGTGATAACAAGTTTCGTTACAGACGGACAAAAAATAAAAGTTTTGAAAAGTCATGAAAAGAACGAATCTGCAATTTTTGCTCTAGGATGAATATTAACGATTTTAGAGAAGGTCCGACCATTGACTTTGTCTGCGAAGAGTATACAAATAGTCTGTATGCCCAATCATTCTAATAATGCCCCCAAAAAAAAAACCCAACCAAGATCTGCTTATGCAGGATTGTAGGCACTCCCCCAGGAACATAAAAGTGAAAAATTTCCACAAAATTTCCATGACGTTTAGCCTCCATCTTGCATAGAAGTGAGGAGTTAGTTTTTTGTTAATACCTAAACTATTTGGCACTTTTGAAAAAAGTTTAAAAAATTTTTAGGAACATTATTTTAATAAAAATACAATCATTTTTAAAATAAATTAATGTAAAAAAATTTTAAGAAAAAGCTTTTATTTAAATGCCCTAAAAAGAAAAAAATAAATTTTTTCAATTAAATTAAACCCATTAATTTGTCACAATATACACTTTTTATGATATAAAAGCTTGTCGCGAGATTCTGCATTTATGTAGATTTATTTTGTAAAATACATACATTTTTTTCTTTTTTCAGAACCACTTAAATTAAAAATTGGTAAATGGTATAAGTATTGTATTCTTTTTATTAATTGCAATAGTAAATTTCGCGACAAGCTTTTATATCATAAAAAGTGTATATTGTGACAAATTAATGGGTTTAATTTAATTGAAAAAATTTATTTTTTTCTTTTTAGGGCATTTAAATAAAAGCTTTTTCTTAAAATTTTTTTACATTAATTTATTTTACATTTTTTAGTTTTTACTGTAGATGTTTTTTAATCATTTCATTTAGTATGTCATTGCTATAACCTTTTATTTGATACCCATATTGGCAAAATAGTTAAAAAAAGAGAATCCGCCATTTTTTTTAGGGCGCCATATTGGATTTTGAATTGTCACATATCTTACTATATCCTACTTGTCATTACCTTTCATTTGATACCCATATCGGCAAAATAGTAGAGAAAAAGCTAATTAGCCATTTTTTTGGGCGCCATATTGGATTTTGAATTATGTCATATATTTTACTGTATTCTACAAGTCATAACCTTTCATTTGATACCCATATCGGCAAAATAGTTAAGAAAAAGCTAATTTGCCATTTTGTTGGGCGCCATATTGGATTTTGAATTATGTCATATACATATTTTACTGAATACTACCGGTCATAACCTTTCATTTGATACCCATATCGTGAGAATTGTTTAGAAAAAAGTCATCCGCCATTTTGTTGTGGACGCCATATTAAGTTTTTAGGACTAAAAAAGTTACCATTTTGCATTGTCACCGGACTTCCACATGTATACAAAATTTCAGAAAAATTGGTCAAGCGTAAGTGTTTCAAAATCGAGTTGCAAGATTTGTACTACACAAACACACATACATACAAACATACATTGCGAGTTAAATAAAAGCTTTTAAAAATAATAAATTACCAATATGAACGATTTTATAGAACTTTGAAAATGTGCTAATTTGGTCCTATAGAGAATGCTGCAATCTATGCTTCAGGACCCTATGACTAAGATGGACGATTATGATGAAATAAGGTGATTTTCAAAGAGCTATAGAATCGTTAATATTGGTGATTTATTATTTTTTTAAAAATGATTGTATTCTTACAATGTTCCTAAAACTTTTTAAAACTTTTTTTAAAAGTGCCGAATAGTTTAGGTATTAACAAAAAACTAACTCCTCACTTCTATGCAAGATGGGGGCTAAACGTCACGGAAATTTTGTGGGAATTTTTCACTTTTAGGCTCCTGGGGAAAGTGGCTACAAACCTGCATAAGCAGATCTTGGTTGGGATTTTTTTCTAAGCAACCTACAAATTTTAATTAGAATAATTGGGCTAATAATAAAAAATACTTACAGCCATTTTATAGGGGCACAAAAATCCAAAAAAATGCAAAAAATAAAAACCACTTTAAAGCCACTTAGAAAAATGTTACGCATTTTTTTAAATGCTTTTAAACACTAAAACTTTTAATATTAGGACATTTTTTCCAAACATTGTAAGTTCTTGTTGGTAAAAAAAACTTATTATTCAATTACAAATTGAAGTTGAAAAAAAATTTGTTTTTTTTTAATCTTTAAAAAACTCGGAAAGACGATTCTAAAGTTCTAAAATCTGTATTTCTCTTTGTAAAGTCCGACGGGGCGGTCTTTATACTTCGCCGTATTGAGGAAGACTGCATTCGTAGATTTGATACATACAAAAGCATTCGCGCTGCTTTTTGTTATTAAATCTGATAGAAGAGAAACCACTAATTATACTTTCAAAAGAAAGAAACTCTAAACTCCAAACTTCAAGCCTTTTATTTAGTGCAAGTTGAATTGGAAGTAAGTTTTGTTTACAATTTGAATTTGTAACGTTAAGTAATTATTGTAACCATTTTAAGAAAATTTAACACTTGTTTTATTTTGCACATTAAATTTCAAATAAAATAGCGCTTTAAATTTTAAAATTAGATGCAAAATAATTTTCCTAAAATTCCATTTTTTCACCAATTTTTTTGGATAAAATTGTGTGCCTTTAGGTGACGATATCTTTAGAACTAGATGAGATACAAAAGGTTTAGTGCCAGATTCGGATTCAGCAGCTCATTTTACATAAATATGCAAGTTTTCAGGCATGTTAATATATTTTTAAGACCGTGGCAGTCAAAACGCTTAATTTGGGCCAAAATCGACAAAAAACAAAAAACTAGATTGTTTTTTCATATAAGTTCTGGTTTTACTTTTGACTCAAAAATATGCCTAAAATAATAATTTTTTTCTGCATTTTTCGTTTTTTGGACTTACGTTCGTAATTACTGTTTTTATTAAAAATTGTCACAAGATAAAATCGATAGTATTTAAAGTTATAAATAAAATGGTGCATCAAATTTTAAAATAGGATAAAAAATTATTTTTCTAAAATTTTAGCATCTCGACAATTTATTTGGATAAAATTGTGTGCCTTTAGGAAGCGATAACTTTAGAAACTAGATGAGATACAAAAGGTTTAGTGTCAGATTCGGATTCAGCAGCTCGTTTTACATAAGTATGGTAGTTTTCAAGCATGTCAATAATGTTTTAAGGTCGTGGCAGTCAAAAAACTTGATTTTGGCCAAAATCGACAATTTTTTAATGCCTACCCCTTGGAAAAAAGTGTAAAAAATTAAGCAATGCGATTCGTACAAGACTTTTTTTGTAAACCATTTTAATGCCAAAGAAAACAAAAAACTAGTTTGTTTTTTAATATAAGTTCTGGTTTTACTTTTGACTCAAAAATATGCCTAAAATAATAATTTTTTTCTGCATTTTTCGTTTTTTGGTCATACGTTCGTTAATACTGTTATTTTCTTAAATTGTTACATAATAAAATCAATAGCATTTTAAATTATAAATACAATGGTGCATCAAATTTTAAAATCGGATAAAAAGTTATTTTTCTAAAATTTCAGCATCTTGACAATTTTTTTGGATAAAATTGTGTGCCTTTAGGTGATGATAACTTTAGAACTAGATGCGATGCAAAAGGTTTAGTGCCAGATTCGGATTCAGCAGCTCGTTTTACATAAGTATGGACGTTCAGGCATGTCATAATTGTTTTAAGACCGTGACAGTAAAAAAACTTGATTTTGGCCAAAATCGACAATTTTTTAATGCCTACCCCTTGGCAAAAAGTGAAAAAAATTAAGCAAAGCGATTCGTTCAATACTTTTTTTGTGTACCATTTTAATGCCAAAGAAAACAAAAAACAAGTTGGTTTTTTGATATAAGTTTTGGTTTTACTTTTGACTCAAGAATATGTCAAAATAACAATTTTTTTCTGCTTTTTTCGTTTTTTGGACATACGTTCGTTAATAATGTTTTTTTCTTAAATTGTCACAAGATAAAATCGATAGCATTTAAAATTATGAATAAAATGGTGAAACACATTTTAAAATCGGATCAAAAATTATTTTTCTAAAATTTTAGCATCTCGACAATTTTTTTGAATGAAATTGTGTCTCTTTAGGAGACGATAACTTTAGAACTAGATGAGATACAAAAGGTTGAGGGCCAGATTCGGATTCAGCAGCTTATTTTACATAAGTATGGTACTTTTCAAGCATGTCAATATTTTTTTAAGGCCGTGGTAGTAAAAAAACTTGATTTTGCCCAAAATTGACAATTTTTTTATGCCTACCCCTTGGAAAAAAGTGTAAAAAATTAAGAAAAGCGATTTGTACAGGACTTTTTTTGTGGACCATTTTAATGCCAAAGAAAACAAAAAACTAGATTGTTTTTTCATATAAGTTCTGGTTTTACTTTTGACTCAAAAATATGCCTAAAATAATTTTGTTCTGCATTTTTCGTTTTTTGGACTTACGTTCGTAATTACTGTTTTTATTAAAAATTGTCACAGGATAAAATCGATAGTATTTAAAATTATAAATAGAATAATGCTTTAAATTTTAAAATCGGATAAAAAATTATTTTTCCAAAATTTCATCTTGACAATTTTTTTTCGATTAAATTGTGTGCCTTTGGTCACGATAACTTTAGAACTAGATGGGATACAAAAGGTTTAGTGCGAGATTCGAATTCAGCAGCTCATTTTACATAAGTATGGTAGTTTTCAGGCAGGTCAATATTTATTTAAGGCCGTGGCAGTCAAAAAACTTGATTTTGGCCAAAATTGACAATTTTTTAATGCCTACCCCTTGGAAAAAAGTGAAAAAAATTAAGCAAAGCGATTCGTACAAGACTTTTTTTGTAGACCATTTTAATGCTAAAGAAAACAAAAAACTAGTTTGCTTTTTGATATAAGTTTTCGTTTTACTTTTAACTCAAGAATATGCCAAAATAATAATTTTTTTCTGCTTTTTTCGTTTTTTGGACATAGGTCCGTTATTACTGTTTTTATCAAAAATTGTCACAAGATAAAATCGATAGTATTTAAAACTAGAAATGGGTTAGATCATCGAACAGGTTAGATCATTGAGTGGGTTAGGTTTTATTATAAAATGCCGACATTTAATAGGATACTCCTCGCAGTAATTAAGCAATCACAATATTTTATAAAAGAAACATTTTTTTTATTTAAAAATAATCTGCGAAGAGGTCCAACTATTAACTCTCTTTCGCAAAAAAAAATATTTATTAGCGAAGAGCATAAATATGAATTCTGCCACTGACGTTTGAGATTTAATTTGACTTAAGAAAGATGCTGCTGTGTTTCGAATGTTTTTACAAAGCCTCCTAGACCCAGGCCAAGACTTATGGGACTTAGAACTTTTTTATTACTAAAAATCTTTCTTTTAGTCTTTTATGCCTTAATAACTTAACAAAAAAAATTACAAAAAATTATTTTTAATACAGAATTACATTTTCTTTAATTTTTTATTAGAAATTTTTTCAGTAAATCAAATAATAACGAAAATACGGCGTTTTTTTTTTATTGGGGGGCTAATGGGGGGTCGGATCAAAAAATGTTTAAAATAAATTTTGTAAAGAGTTAAAAGGGCTTTATTATTACGAAAGTTTTTTTTTTCTTAAATTTATAATAACTGAAATATGAATTTTTTACCAGTTTGGGGGCCCCGATGCGCCCCTTATTATTATCCGATTTTTCCCAATAACAATCCCAACCAAGATTTTAATGAGAACAATTTTTCCTGCAAATTTGAACACGATTGGGCTTTTCGTTCTTAAGTTATCGTGTTTACAAAAAACGTGACAGACGGACGGACGGACGGACGGATTTTTTGAAAGTTGTTCAAAATTCGATGAAACGCACGAATATGCAAGAATTTTTGCTCTACGACGATTTTTGACGATTTTAGAATTTTCAAAACAATCACAATATACTCCTCGTTTTCGACTTTGTCTGCGAGGAGTATAATTATAAATAAAATACTGCTTTAAATTTTAAAATCGGATAAAAAATTATTTTTCTAAAATTTCAGCATCTTGACAATTTTTTTGGACAAAATGGTTGCTTTTAGGTGACGATAACTTTAGAACTAGATGAGATACAAAAGGTTTAGTGACAGATCCGGATTCAGCAGCTCATTTTACATAAGAATGGTATTTAGGCATGTCAATATTTTTTTAAGACCGTGGCAGTTAAAAAACTTGATTTTGGCCAAAATTGACAATTTTTTAATACCTACCCTTGGTAAAAAGTGAAAAAAAATTAATCAAAGCGATTCTTACAAGACTTTTTTTGTGGACCATTTTAATGCCAAAGAAAACAAAAAACTAGATTGTTTTTTCATATAAGTTCTGGTTTTACTTTTGACTCGAAAATATGCCTTAAATAATAATTTTTTTCTGCATTTTTCGTTTTTTGGACTTACGTTGGTAATTACTGTTTTTATTAAAAATTGTCACAAGATAAAATCGATAGTTTTTAAAATTATAAATAAAATAGTGCTTTAAATTTTAAAAACGGATAAAAAATTATTTTTCTAAAATTTTAGAATCTTGACAATTTTTTTGGATGAAATTGTGTGCTTTTAGGTGACGATAACTTTAGAATAGAGGAGATACAAAAAGTTTAGTGCCAGATTCGGATTCAGCAGCTCATTTAACATTAGTATGGAAGTTTTCAGACATGTCAATATTTTTTAAGATTGTGGCAGTTAAAAAACTTGATTTGGGCCAAAATTGACAATTTTTTAATGCCTACCCCTTGGGAAATATTTAAAAAAATTAAAGAAAGCGATTCGTACAAGACTTTTTTTGTAGACCATTTTAATGTTAAAGAAAACAAAAAACTAGTTTGTTTTTTGATATAATTTTTGGTTTTACTTTTAACTCAAGAACATGCCTAAAATAATAATTTTTTCTGCATTTTTCGTTTTTTGGACTTACGTTCGTAATTACTGTTTTTATTAAAAATTGTCACAAGATAAAATCGATAGCATTTAAAGTTATAAATAAAATGGTGCATCAAATTTTAAAATCGGATAAAAAATTATTTTTTAAAAATTTTCTTGACATTTTTTTTTAATGAAATTGTGTGCCGTAACGATCACTTTAGAACTAGATGAGATACTAAAGGTTTAGTGCCAGCTTCGGATTTAGCAGCTTGTTTTACATAAGTATGTATGTTTTGAGGCATGTCAGTATTTTTTTAAGGCTGTGGCAGTCAAAAAACTTGATTTTGGCCAAAATTGACGATTTTTTAATGCTTACCCCTTGGAAAAAAGTAAAAAAAATTAAGGAAAGCGAATTGTACAAAAGTTCTTTTGTAGACATTTTAAATGCTAAAGAAAACAAAAAGACAGTTTGTTGTTTCTTTAGAGTTCTTTTTTAAACAATATTAACAAAATTGCACTGCAGAATCGATAACTTTTTTTTTTGTTAATGGGGTCTACAAAAAAAAATTAAGAAAAATTGATTTCTACGTGTTCTTATGTTTAAATAGAATAATTTAATTACTTAAAGACTCCATCTAACTTTAAAGGTTGTGTTTATTGTAAAAATAGACAAAAAAATGTATTCTTTTTAAAGAGTAGCCCTTAATGGAGCGTATTCGTACAAAAATTGGTTGGGGTTACCTAGGAGATCTGTCATACCACCCGTCGTTCCAGATGCTAACTGACATTACTTCTAAATTTTATATTTTTATCAATTATAACACTAATATACCAAAAAACAACAAACTGCCGGTTTAAAACATTCTACGTACCAGTTAAAAGGTTTGTATAACATTAACCGAGTGTTTTACAACTTCAATTCTTCATAATTAGGTAAAAAAGGGCATAATGACTCATTCACAAAGGAACTTTTAATGCACAATCCGTGCATCCAAAAAAATGCGGATTATTTTAAACATTCACGGAAATACTTTTGCAAATGAGTCATAATTTCTTTTTTTACCTAATTATAAAGAATTAATGATGTAAAACACTCTCTAAATGTTTTACAAACCATTTAGATAGTTTGTTGTTTTTTGGTATATTAACGTTATATTTGATAAAATTATAAAATAGAAAAGTAATGTCAGTTAGCATCTGAAACGACGGGTGGTATGACAGATCTCCGAGGTTACCCCAACCAATTTTTGTACGAATACGCTCCATTTAGGGCTCAAATACACACGGTCAACTCCTACGTCACAGATCACAGATCCACTTTAAAAAACTGTCTGTGAAGTAGAATTTTGATTCTGCCAGATTTAGCCACTTTTTTAGAACAATATTTTGTGAAAATAAAAGGCTTTCTTTGGGAACCCTTGGTATAAAAATGTGCTATAATGTCTTAAATTCGATATTTCAAGTTTAGTTCATTGTAAAACTCTATAATATACAGCTTATGTGTTAATGTTGTGCACCCTCCAAGATTTAAATTTTAAACGCGAATTGCTTGAGAAAGCAACCATATCAAGAGGTCTGGTAAGTACCATTGTAAAATTAACATTTTTTTCTATTACTTAGAACAAACCATAACCCTTGATATGGTTGCTTTCTCAAGCAATTCGGGTTTAAAGCTGACATCTTGGTGGGTGATCATCATCATCAGATTAATAAGGGATTTTTTAATTCTTGTGGTAGATTCTCGGGTAATTTTAAATTAAAATATCGTAAGTAAGATATTAAGGAACATTTTTACACCAATGGGACCTAAAGAACTCTTTTATTTTTCTTTAAATAATATTTTAAAGACCAATGTTGGTATGACAGAATAAGGAAAAAATGACCACTTTCTTTGGTCTGTAATGTTGGTTGCCTAAAAAAATTTCACAGACAGTATTTTAATGCATTCTGTGAACTGTGACGTAGGACTTAACGGTGTCTATTATAAAAACTAAATATCAATAATTACAAATACCTCAAACTTCTGATTTTCCACATCATTAACAATTTGCATCGCTGAATAAGTTATAGCTTTGACCTCTGTTCCTTGGGGATGTTTTTCAAGGTCAAAATCCTCCCCGAAACACGTACATTTAACTTTAAATTCTTCTCCTTCCGTCACAAATTCATCAATCACAATTTTACTAACAATAAAATATTCTGGATCACTATAAAAAACATCTAACAACTCGTCCAAAAAATGAAACATCAAGTTCTCGAAATCGTCCCCTGTTGCCACAACTTCGCGCGTCTTTTTGATTTTCACTGTTGGCAACTCTGTCATATACCCAAACATGGCAACGCCGCATTGTTCAAAAGCTTCTTTTAGGCTTTCACCCCAAGCGTGAATTCTGCAAGAAAAAAAGAGTTTTTGAGATGTTTAAGGGGCGCAAAAGATGCAACATGACTTACTGTACGTCGGCTGTGTGGTCTAAATCTGAAATAATGCGAAATAGTTAGGAAAAACAACAAAAAAAGGTACGTACATGTAGTTTTTTGCGTGAAAAGCGTACTTACATTCGTATTTGCATGGGGCTAGCTCCAAATCAGAGTCTTTTAACGTGTCCATGATTAGAAAAACTTAAAACAATGCTTAATTTTGCACAATTTTGGGTAATATTGTCGTAAATGCGTTAGTGAGGTTATATTTCTTGTTTTGAGTAGTGCAGCCATCTAATGGTGAACGTGCGAACTTTTTGTAGGAATCTGTAATTTGCTGCAGCGTTCTGTGGTTGTTGCAGTGTTCTGTAGTGTTTTCGTTTAGTTCGGATGTTGTCCAACAGATGGTTTTTACGTAATCTTTAGTTTTTGCTCTGGAAAATTGGAAAATTCGTTTCCATCCCGATTGTTGAGTTAAGGGTTGAGCTGAAGTCGTGCTTTCTTGCCAAACTTGACCTGGTTATAAGATTTAAGCTTTACCTTACAACTTTTTCGAATAAGTCTAATAATATCGATTTTATTAAAAAACTCGTTTCTATTTTAAATTTTTTATTTAATCATTTTTAATATTATAATACTTTTTCACTATTAAAAAAAATGACGAACTTAATATGGTTGACTTAATTTAGATTTAAATTCCTCAACTTAATTTCTATACAATTAACGTTTCCACAAAAATATTCGGTGGAAGAATAAACATTTATACAGTGTGTTCTAAAAACGAAAATTTTATTATTTAGACTTCCAACGAAAGGTTAGTTTTTTTTTACAAATATCTGACTTTTTAGGTTATTTGGTATTTGGTGTTTCTGTCATAGAATAAACAATTCTATGGGGTTTTGTGACTGCAGTAGTAACTTTTATTTTTTACCATTCTACCTAGAAAACAGTAAAATTAAATTTTTGTGCGATTATTACAAAAATTAAAATCTTTAAAGAAAAAAATATTTTTTTGTACAATGTACCTAAAATATTACATAGATTTTTTGTCTTTTAAGACTAGATATTCAAATTAACAGTTATAAAGATCTGTGCTCCTAGAAGCTCGTATAAGTCATCTCCGTTGAGCTCCCGTCAATTCTACTAAATAGCACATCTACATGAGGGCCCCATCTTATATTAAAACCAAATGTAGTTTTGAAAACTAGAAAAATAGGGCTACAAACGTATTATGGTTTTATTTAAATCGCATATTTCTTTGTGTCGAAAATCTGACAAAAAAACAAAAATATTGTAATGATTTTTGAGGTCAGATTTTTGACACAAAGAAATATGCGATTTAAATGAATCCATAATACGTTTTTAGCCCTATTTCTCTAGTTTATAAAACTACATTTAGTTTTAATATAGGATGGGGCCCTCATGTAGATGTGCTATTTAGTAGAATTGACGGGAGCTCATGACTTATACGAGCTTCTAGAAGTACAGATCTTCGAAGCTGTGAATTTAAATCTTTAGCCTTCTTTACTGCGAAGAGTACATTACCAATTTTCTAGGTAGGAAATTCTAACATTAAATTTTCTATAACATTAACATCTATTTACAAATTTCTATAAAAGAACAAAAACTATTTGTATCTTTACACATTTTTTTGTTTTAAATATTTACATTATTTTTGAGATTATAAAAATGGTTTTAATTAATTTTTAAACAAGTCATTATTCGTGTCATTATTTCAGTCATTATTTAGTTGTGACGACGTTTCGACTTTGTGAGTGGTTCTTCATCAGAGCACTTCTATTTTTCTATTTACTTATACCAAGTCAAGAATTAAGGAATAAAAATATACTATATTTTTTAATACTTTATAACAACAACGAGCACTAAGCACTAGCAACAATTATATATATAACATTTATAACAATTACAACAATGTGAAAACTAATTTTGTTTGTTTTTTTTTTGGTTTGAAGAAACTATACAGAGTGTCCAGAAAATGGCGCATAAACGCGATGGTACGTTGTTGGGGCATGTCTAGGAACCCCCAGAAAATTATTAAAAAAAATCTATCTTATATACCCTTGGAGATATGAGGCCCCAAAGTGCGAAACATTAAACGCTTATATCTTGAAAATAACAGCACATATTATCGAAAGAAATGGCTAAATACAAAGGCACAATCTATCTAAAATTATTTCACCATTTGTTTATCTTTTAAATGCTCAAATTACATTTGTATAACCAATTTAATTTTACAAAAATTTTATGAAATGAAGCTGACAACAATGTCAATATGATCTAATGCAAAAATGTATGCTCAAGAATCTAGATGAGTTTATAAGATGTATTTTACAAACTGTGTTGCCGAACTTATGCAACTTTGTTCGCATTTTTCTCAATGAATATAACAGATGGATTTCTTTTACAATTTTCTAGGGATCCCTGAGAATGCCCCAAAAGCGTACCATCGCGTTTATGCGCCATTTTTTTGCACACCCTGTATAAATGGAGGAAAATTTGACCAAAGTTGCATAAGTTCGGCAACACAGTTTGTAAAATATATCTTAAAAGCTCATCTACATTCTTGAGCATACATTTTTGCATTTAGATCGTGATGACATTGTTGTCAGCTTCATTTCGTAAATTTTTTGTAAAATAAAATTGATTATAAAAATGTAATAAGACCATTTAAAAGATAAACAAATGGTAAAATAATTTTAGATAGATTGTGCCTTTGTATTTAGCCATTTATTTCGTTAATATGTGCTGTTATCTTCAAGCTATAAGCGTTTAAAGTTTCACATTTTGGGGCCTCATATCTCCAAGAATATATGTAAGACAGATTTTTTTAAAAATTTTCTGGGCATGCCTCAACAACGTACCATTTGCTTTTATGCGCCAATTTTAGGACACATTATAAAACTATTTAGTTTTAAAAAAGTCAGAAAACATTTTTCATAAGAAATTTCTTCGTGAAGTTAATAGTTTTCCATTGTTGAAAAAGGCCTATATTTTATTTATTATTTGAGCCACCGTAGTTTACAAATGAGTTTTTGCACCCAAAGTTTATAAGTTAATTATTTTTAGCTATTTAATTTTTTTTTAAATATTTTTAACACAACAAAAAAAAATATTATAAACGTAAGAAGTGGGACACTGTTGGTGTCTATTTGTAGGGTTTTTTGTTGCAATTGGTAGCCCTGAGTATAAGCTTAAGGTGAAAAAGCTCATTTGTAAACAGTACATTATTTAGAAATATTTTAAGTACAGTTTTTTCTGTAATTGAAGTCAGATATTTGTAATATTTTGTCCACCTAATTTCAAATCTCCTTATCTTACTTTAGTTATTAGTTTAACTTAAAAAATCTAATAATTATCTAAATACCCTAATAAAATATAATAACTATTACAAACCAACGTACTTTACTTATATCTAGTATACAATGGCACCACAAATTATACTAAAAAAGAAGTCAAATAAATTTGTGCATTTTTTGTTCATTTGGCCACTTTTTAGTTATTGTTTTTTTTATGTTGGCCACCGTGTAAAATAATTTGTTATTTTTGCTGGAAACGTTTACAATTACTATTTTTTAGGGCGCACTCTTGATAATTTTAAGAAATATTTATAAATATTTAAAATATTTAAAATATTGAAATCTTATATAGGGGATTAAAATAGTGTTCTAAAAATATTAATTATATTTATGTATATTAATTAATTATGTATTGCATTCTAAGGCTAGCTTTGTAACGAAGTTACAAGCCGAGTTTTAATTAATTAATAAGTATAGTTTTTGACATTTCCAATTTTTTGTAAGCACCTCACTAAATCGTTAATATTTCGGTTATTTTTTGAGTTACACAAAAAGTTTGGGAAACAAAATTGATGAGAATTAAATTCTATACAAAAAAAGACTAGTAGTACTTTTTGGTACAACTGCCCGTTTTTGAGAAAAACGGGTTTTTGTCAAAAATTTAATTATATCTTAGTTGTTTGTAGAGTTACACAAAAAACTGTTTGAAGCAAACTTAAAGATAATTTAATTTCCTACAAAAATGCTCTCTTGTGATTTTTTGTAGCTGTGTTAATTTTCACAAAAAACATGTTTTTGTGAGGTGCTCTCTGTCAATTTTTTCATGAACAATTTTGGTATTATTTGTCATCATATCCAAATGGTTTTAACTTGCAAAACTTACAAATTTCAAGCTTTTTTTGCAATTATCAAGAACACGCCCCAAAAAAAAAATGCAGAGATCTTTTTTTTTTGTAGACACCACTACACCACTTTGGCAAAGAATTTTTTTTTAGCCTTGTGGACAATTCTAGAGCTTACTAATAAGTGCCGTTTTTTTATTACAATTTACCATTATTATAATATATTTTGATTTTTGTAAGTTATTAAACTCAGTGGCGTATCAGAATACTTTTAAAAAATTAAAATTTGAGTTTATTAAAAAAATGTTAAGCCGTCCCTGGTTGAGAAAAATAGCACTGATCGCCACTGGTCAAAATATACATGCAAAATGACGTCCAAACTTTTTTAGGACAAGAGTGTACCAAAATTATAATAAATGGAATGATAAAAGAGGTTTTTTTTTGGATGAAATTTTGAGTAAAACAAGTGGTTTTTTTTTTTGGTTAAAAAAAAGGTGAATTTTGAGACTTGTTATTTATGAAAAAAGTCGCTTTAAATTAAATTATTAAATAGTACCCTGACTTCAAAATTATTACGTTTTTTTGCGACTTTTTAAAAGAGTTGTTTTTTTTTTCTTAAAAAATGTATTTTTTTCTGATTTTGTCCCATAATTTGCTCCGTTATCGGATTAAAATCCTTTAAAGGGGTCAACCAATGAAATATTTGTTTGCGATATCTTAAAAACCAAATATAGTTTTATATTAAAACATACAGTTTTATAAGGAACGTTTTTTAGCACGCGTCCAGGTTTGGACAAGTGCTAAAAAACGCCTTATAAAACGAGTTTTTTATACTATTTATTATATTTGCTTCATTTAATTTATTAATAAGCATTTTTAATTTGATTTAAAAACATAACTTAAAATTCCATTTTTATTGGATTGGCAACATTGACATTTTGAAGTAAAAAGTAAATTTAGGTCAGACATATTGAATAATAACATTTGTAAACTTTACTCACTTAATACTGAATGAATAGGCGTTTTTGAGAAAATGTAATCGTTGATATCGTTTCTCCAATTCTTCTCGTTATTCTCTTTAGTCTCTACAAAAAAACTATGTCCCCTGATAGTTTATAATAGTAAAATTTGTAAATAAAAAGTACCTTGCAAGGGAAGAATTAATCTTTGTGCAACTGGAAAACCAACCAATAAAATAAAATTTTGGGTTTAATAATAAAGCAATTCAGAAATCTTAAAAAGCCAAATTTCGGGTTTGATAATGTGCTTATTATAGAACGCAAATATAATAAAATACTTTTTATTTTTTGACCTCTTTAAGGGGCTTTAATATAAGTCAAAATTCACGTTTTTTTCTAAAAGGAAACATGAAAATAAAAAAAAATAATATCGGGTAGGACAATCCATTTTTGGAAATAGGGGGGGCTAAGTAAGCTTATAAAAAAGGGGTAATAAAAAACCCTACATATTTCTGCCTTCGTTTTACATTTTAGTTAATTAAAAAAAATATTTTTTTTTCCAAAAATGGACGGCACCAATTTTTTTATCTCAAAAACAAAAAACGCTTTGATATGACTTTGCTAAAATGTTAAAACAAACAAAATTAATTTTTTTGGTACCACTATGCACAAAAATGGCAGTCGCGAACAGTTATGCGCTTGCGCTGAAAATCTAACCTCAAAAATGACATTCGCACTTAAACAAAACACTATATCAATTCAAATTTCAAAGGTATATGGATCTCACACATTTTTTAACTTTTTTTTTCTCTGCAGTTATTATAGCGTCTATATTTTTTGTTCATTAAACTATTTAATTTAATTAATTAAACTAAATGAATTTTATTTTGACGACGCGCTAAATTTATAGGAGCTGCTAGTTGGCTGTTTTTTTTTTTAGTATATCTTAATTTTTTTAAATGTCCCATGACTTTAAAAAGCTTCAAAAGAATGTTTAGACCATTTTTATAGGGAAAGCCAGGCAAGATATGAGTTCCATTTTGCCCCACCTTCCCCTATTTGAGATTCCTGCTCAAGACTAGAGATTCAAATTCACAGCTTTAGAGATCTGTGCTCCTAGAAGCTCGCGGTATAAGTCATCTCCGTTGAGCTCCTGTCAATTCTACTTAATAGCACATCTACATGAGGGCCCCATTGTATATTAAAACTAGATGTAGTTTTGAAAACTGGAAAAATAGGGCTACAAACGTATTATGGTTTTATTTAAATCGGTTATTTGGTGTGTCGATAATCTGACTTAAAAAATCATTATATTTTTGTTTTTTGAAGTCATTTTCGACACAAAGAAATAACCGGTTTAAATGAAAGCATAATACGTTTGTAGCCCTATTTTTCTAGATTTCAAAACTACATTTAATTTTAATATAGGATGGGGCCATAGATCTAGAATAACTATAGATAAAACATCAGCTTTGAAAAATTTTGATGGTCGCCATTTTATACTATTCTATTGCCGCGAATTTTAAATTATTGCCTCATATTAATTAAATATAAATAAAACGTTTTATGGGAGGCCACAGACTGTCTAAAACGCAAAATCGACATGTTTTGGCTATTTTTATACTTTTAAAATACCCAACAAGTTGCTAATGCAAAAAAAAATTTAAAACGTAAATACCTTCAAGAGCCGTTTTTTGCTAATTTTCCAACTTTTTACGTAGCAACTCATATTCTAGTTTGTGTTTTTGGCTTATTAAATCAAAACAACAGGAAAACGCACAATTTTTGATAAAATGTAAACTGTAAACCCCCGATTTCTATATCTAACGGTAAGCAGTGGTGGCAACCTCCAACCTAAGAAATGGAAAAACACTAGATATGTAGTATAAAATGAAGGGCTTCAAATTTAAACAACTCGATAGGCTGCGCAAAGCGTCAAATTACATCTTTTTTTAATAATACATCTATGGATGGGGCCCTCATGTAGATGTGCTATTTAGTAGAATTGACGGGAGCTCAACGAAGATGACTTATACGAGCTTCTAGGAGCACAGATCTGCAAAACTGTAAATTTAAATATCTAGCCTTAAAATGATTAATTTTTTAATTAATTTAATCTTGGTTCTTTCGAAGCTTTAATCTAAGATTTTGAAAGTAAAAGAAAATAATACTTTTAATGGGGAAACCTTAATTTTATGATGATCTTTAATCAGCCCAATGAGTTGGTTTTATTACTAATAAAATGTGTTTGGCCGGAAATCGAAATTAATATTAAGTTATTATATTTACAATAATGCAATTATGTGCTTAAATTATTTTCCGTTAATAATATTTAACAAATTTAATATAGTATCAAAATAATCAATCAATACAAATTGGTTGTTGCACAAGATAAAAAACCGACAATGTTTATAATTTGTAAATTAATTAATCATAATTATTAAAAAATTATGTATTTCGATGGCATTTCTTGT
This sequence comes from Cartodere bifasciata, assembly GCA_963920755.1. Classification (NCBI taxonomy): domain Eukaryota; kingdom Metazoa; phylum Arthropoda; class Insecta; order Coleoptera; family Latridiidae; genus Cartodere; species Cartodere bifasciata. Next base: position 21,142,577 of record OY987195.1, on the reverse strand, counting down.
ACTTATTACATAGAACAACCTAGATAAAACATTGTCAAAACTATCCAGGCATTATATTATTTTACTTTGGGTATTTTGAAGTACATAAAGTGGTGCTGCCACCTATTGCAACTACTTGGAAGCTCTCTAGTTAAGCTTGCTCCCGCACGATGGCGTTTAGGCCATAACTCTTTTGTTTCGTTCCGAGTAGTTTAATATAAGTCCAAGTGTTTTTTCTGACAATTATTTTACCTAAACTACTCTGCGTTGCAATTTCAAAATTTAAATTGTTGCAAATTAATACTTATTGTGCATTTATCTTGTTCAACACTTTTAAATATATTAGTCAACATTAACAATAAATATATTCTTCATTATATACTTCAAACAGCCATATAAAATGTTGTATTCATCAGATAATACCATATTTTTAATTAATTATAGATTATACTTAATAATAAAAGTCTTCTTTGAGCGAAATTCGTTTTGAAATTTATTTCATTAGATAAGCTGTTTCTTGCCAATGGATAATCTGTTGAATTTAAATGCTTTCTTAGGCAATAATAATAATTGACAAATTATCTATGGTATTTTTCTGAATGAACAACACTTACAGCAGTCCGTTTACAATTCTATGTGCTTGAAGATATATTTTTCTTCTAAAAAAATGATACTTAACTACACTCACTTTTACAAAAAGTATGCAAATTGCAAAAAAAACATGTTGCAAGAATTTTTCGTGGATAATTTGCAACATTGTAATATACAATTTTGCAAGAATTTGGAAGCAGTTCTGAGTTATCTTGCAATGTTTGATAGTTTCAGTAAAAATTTTGCAAATTTCTAATAAAAATGGTGCAAATTTTTAGATATAATGTTGCAAATTTCCAGAAATCATTTTACAATGTTGAAATATTTCAGAAAGTATGCTAAATAGTTGTAATTTTCCAGAAATAATGTTAAAATATTGAAGATTTCTAGAAATTAATCTGTAATGTTACAAATTTCCAGAAATTTTGTTTAAATGTTGCAAATTTTCAAAAACTATGTTACCATGTAGCATGTTTTCAGAAATTAGATCATAATGTTGTTAGATTTCAAAAAGTTTGGTAAAGTGTTGCAATTTTCCTGAAATAATTTTTCAATATTGCAAATTTCTAAAAAAAATCCATAATGTTGCAAATTTCTAGAAATGATGCAAAAATGATGCAAATTTTCAAAAAATATGTTACAAAAGATAGCAAATTTCCAGAAATTATGTTATAATGTTATAATGAGAAAATATGCAAAAATGTTACAATTTTCTAGAAATTATGTTATAAGGTAGCAAATTTTCAGAAATTATGTAACAAGATAGCAAATTTCCAGAAATTATGTAACAAGATAGCAAATTTTCAGAAATTATGTTACAAGATAGCAAATTTTTAGAAATTATGATAGGTAGCAAATTTCCAGAAATTATGTTACAATTGTTGCAAGATCCAGAATGTATGCAAAAATGCTGCAAATTTCCAAAAAATATGTTTCAATATAGCAAATTTCCAGAAATGATGTAACAATGTTGCAAAATTCCAGAAAGCATGCAAAAATGCTGCAAATTTTAAAAAAATATCTTACAAGGTAGCTAATTTTAAGAAATTATGTTACAATGTTGCAATTTTCCAGAAATTATGTTGCAATGTTTCATATTTCCAGAAATTATGTTATAATGTTCCAAGATTCCAGAAAATATGCTAAAGTATCTCAATTTTTCAGAAATTATGTTAATAGGTAGCAAATTTTCGGCAATTATGTTGCACGATTCCAGAAAATATGCAAAAATGTTGCAAATTTCAAAAAATATGCTTCAGTATAGTAAATTTCTAGAAATTATGTTACAATGCTACAAATTTCCAAAAAATATCTTACAATGTAGCTTGTTTTAGGAAATTATATTACAAAGTTGCAAGATTCCAGAAAGTATGCTAAAATGTTGTAATCTTCCAGAAATTATGTTGTAATATTGCATATTTACAGAAATTATGTTATAATGTTGCATATTTCCAAAAATTATTTTACAATGTTGCAAATTTCCGAAAATGATCTTTCAATGTTGCATTTTTCCAGAAATTATCTTGCAATGTTGCAAATATTGTTAACTTGCCAGATTTAAGCCTTTTAAAGATTTGTTTTTGCTGTAAATATCTAAGAAACATACTCTAAGTAAAAATGAATGTTGTCAAATACCAATCAGAACACATATCGCCTATTAGTCCTATTTCTATGAGCACTATAAGTTGATGTTGACAAGATCTATGATCGTCCAACCTTTCGCGTTACTAAATGTCCGTATCGCGGTGTAATATAATAGCACTGGCACTAGGCACAGAGTTCTCAACAGATGGGGAGCTAGTAGAGGGGTAGCTGACGAGGGGGCGGCTTGGGGGGGCCGACCTGGGCAGTGCTCGCACACTTCCATGCCCCGTCCTGAAGAACCGCAGTGTGTGTAGCAGCAGTCTTCGTCTCCCTGCGTCGACCTTCGTCTCTGCTCGCCTGACATTGGTATATTCGTATCTGGGAGGAAACAGGAAAAAAAATTACTTAAGTAGGGTTCAATAGAGTGCCTTGAAGAATTGACAGTTATTGTCGCCTTATAGAGTGACGCCATGCATTATTCTTTCTCTGTCAAACAGATAACGTCATTAATTGTGATTGTAAGTTGTAATTGTTGTCACTTTGGCTATAACGTTGATGACGTTATCTGTATGACAGAGAAAGAATGATGCATGTCGCCACTCTATAAGGCGACAATAACTGTCAATTCTTCAAGGCACTCTAGGGTTAAAGGGGTATGTCGCGAAGCATAGAAACTGTGGTTATGTAATATGTTGGTTGCTTAAAATCAAAAACATCACTTTCTGATCATTGCTCAGTGGGTTTACAAGAGTTAATTTTACCTAAATATTGTGCTTACCAGCAACATAAATAAACAAAGCACAAGTTGACATATTCTAAAGGTCTATCAATAAGCGTTTAAATACATTTTTGGCAATTTAGAAGCACTATTTCTTTGCATTTTAAATTCTGTAGTTAAACGCTTATTGATGGACTTTTAGAATATGTCAACTTGTGCTTTGGTTATTTATGTTGCTGGTAAGCACAGTTTTGAATAAAAATTAACTCTTGCATACCCACTGAGCAATGACCAGAAAGTGCTGTTTTTGGGTGATTTTAGGCAATCAACATTACATGACCACAGTTTCTATGCTTCGCGACATTCCCCTTTGATCAGAATCTTTTTATGTAAACTTTACCTACGACTTTTATTGAAATACATAATTGTCTACTTTCAAGATTTTACATTGGCGACGAGGATGGAAATTTACAACTCACACTAAAGTAGGTTTGCAAATTTTAAAAATGCAGGACATAAAATGACTAGGCCAAGATAGTTAGTAAAAAAACATGGTATAGGAATTCTTACAAAAAATATGCAACAGCCAGATTTTTTATTTGTGCCAGAACATCTATTTAGAAAACTAAATACACAAAATGCACACAAATAAAAGTTTAGGGTTGGCGTGGTAGCCCCCCAAAAAGCCCCTTTTTATTTGCAACATTAGATCACGATGGATCTGCACCAAATTTTACAAATAGGTGCTAATAAGGTTTTAAAATGATTTTTGGAAAATTATTCCTTCATAAAAATTCCTTCTCCCCCTAAATGGCCCCCAATGAGTAATATTCACTCATGTTGGACTTGCTAATATATGCAAAATAAGGATTTAAAGAACTTATGCATGTATCTATTTTTTTTAAATGTCTATACCCCTCTTTTAAAGCCCTTTTCAAATGGGATGAAGAAATTCTTTTTAGAAAAAAAATATTAAGCATAAGTTTTTTAAAACCATACTGTGCATCTATTGGCAAAGTTTGGTGTAAATTCAACATTAAATATTACACTTCGGGAGCCATTTAGAGGGAGAAGAAATTTTTGTAGAGGACTACTTTTTCAATAATCTTTTTAAAATCTTATTTAGCACCTGTGTGTAAAATTTGGTGCAGATCCATCGTGATCTAAGGTTGCAAATTAAAGCTGTCTTTTTGGAGGGCTACCACGCCAACCCTAAACTCTTATTAGTGTGCATTTTGTGAATTTAGCTTCCTGAATAGATGTTCTAACACAAATCTGGCTGTTACATATTTTTTGCAAACGGTAAAATTATCTATCTTGGCCTAGACTTGACCATGTATTTGAGGTATTTATGAAATGTTTGGTGTATCTAATAATTCTCTAGGGCCAAACACGTGACCTGTTAAGACCTTTCTCTACCTATTTGAGAAAATCCCAGATCTGTTGATGCCAAAATCAATTACATTCCAACAGAGTTTGGAAGACAAAACCGCAGAGAATTTGAGCCTCTCGCTGAGAAAGTGCAAACTTATAGTTTCTCATGCTGGATGCGTAACAGAAAGCTTTTACCAACATTATTGCCTGCCTAGGGTAAAGTTACATAAATTGGATCACCTCCTAAATTGATCCAGTGCTATATTTCGCATATAATGCCAATTTTAGGCAACTAAATTGGACCAACACTAAACTCGAATATCCTAATTAAATCGGTCCTATAGAGACGGTCAACTCCTACGTCACAGATCACAGATCCACATTAAAAAACTGTCTGTGAAGTAGAATTTTGATTCTGTCAGATTTAGCCACTTTTTTAGAACAATATTTTGTGAAAATAAAAGGCTTTCTTAGATAACCCTTGGTATAAAAATGTGCTATAATGTCTTAAATTCGATATTTCAAGTTTAGTTCATTGTAAAACTCTATAATATACAGTTTATGTGTTAATGTTGTGCACCCTCCAAGATGTGAATTTTAAACAAAAATTGTTTGAGAAAGCAACCATATCAAGAGGTCACGTAAGTAGCACTGCAAAATTAACACTTTTTTCTATTATCCAGAACAAAACCATACCCCTCGATATGGTTGCTTTCTCAAGCAATTCGCGTTTAAAGCTGACATCTTGGTGGGTTAACATCATCATTAGATTAATAAGGGATAATTCTTGCGGTAGATTCTCGGGTAATTTTAAATTAAAATATCGTAAATAAGATATTAAGGAACATTTTTTACACCAGTGGTACCTGAAAAACTCTCTTATTTTTCTTTAAATAATGTTTTAAATAGACCAATGTTGGAAACACAGAATAAGAAAAAAATGACCATTTTCTTTGATTCGTAATGTTAGTTGCCTAAAGAAATTTCACAGATAGTATTTCAATGCACTTCTGTGAACTGTGACGTAGGGCTTGGCCGTGTTTATTTAGAGATTTTTATTATCTCATACCTTCGATAATTATAAAACAAATTGGTAGATTGAATATTATTAAATCGAGAGTCTATATCATCAAATGGAAAGGTAAACGTTCTTAGTATAAAGCGGTGGATGAACCGACCGACAAGTGGGAAATTTCTGACATCTATCTAAGAAGATTGATTTTAGCAATTTCGAGGAAAATCTGATTAGCTAGGAAATATATAGAAGGATAGTAGCTACATTAATTCGACGTGAGAGAAGCTAACCGTCCGTCCGTCTGTCCATTCCACAATACAATATACAATATACAAGTTGTTTAAATTTGCCACTTTATAAAAATAATTTAAAGGGGAATGTCGCGAAGCATAGAAACTGTAGTTATGTAATGTTGGTTGCCGAAAATCAACAAAAAACAGCACTTTCTGGTAATTGCCCAGTGGGTTTATACGAGTTAATTTTAATTAAAAATTGTGCTTACCAGCAACATAAATAAACAAGGCACAAGTTGACATATTCCAAAGGTTCATCAATAAGCGTTTAAATACAAAATTTTGGCAAATTTAAAAGCATAATTTTTTTGCATTTTTTATTTCCAATGGACCTTTAGAATATGTCAACTTGTGCTTTGTTTATTTATGTTGCTGGTAAGCACAATTTTTAATTAAAATTAACTCTTATAAACCCACTGAGCAATGACCAGAAAGTGCTGTTTTGTTGATTTTAGGCAATCAAAATTACATAACCACAGTTTCTATGCTTCGCGACATTTCCCTTTAATACTGCTTTTCTAAAAAAATCCTTCTTCTGTCCGAGGGACAGAGACATATTAAAAAATGAATACGTATAAGTTTTTTAGAACTATTATTTTGTATTTATTTGCAAAGTTTGGTGTTAATCAAACATAATTGAATATTACTCTTCGGGAACCATTTAGTTAGAGGGGCAAGCAGTTTTCTGAGAGGAATAATTTTTCCAAAAATGTTTTTAAAATCTTATTTAGCACCTATTTGTAAAATTTGGTGCAGGTCCATCGTGATATAATGTTGCAAATTAAAGGGGGCTTTTTCGGGGGCTACCACGCCAACCCTAAACCCTTATTAGAGTGCATTTGGACATAGCTTCCTGAATAGATCTTCTAACATATAGGTACTTAGAGTGCCTTGATGATTTTGACAGTTATTGTCGCCTTATAGAGTGACGACATGCATCATTCTTTCTCTGTCATACAGATAACGTCATTAATTGTGATTGTAAGTTGTAATTGTTGTCACTTTGGCTATAACGTTGATGACGTTATCTGTATGACAGAGAAAGAATGATGCATGTCGTCACTCTATAAGGCGACAATAACTGTCAAAATCATCAAGGCACTCTATAGGTACTAAATCTGCCTGTTATACAGGGTGTTTCCAAATAACGTGGAAAAAATTCAGAGGGTAATTCCTGGACCCATTTAAAAAAAAAGATCCCATAGACATATGTCCGATTTTGGCTTTTTTTTTCTTACAGCCGCCTGAGGACCCCCACTATTATCAAGTTTTATAAAATTTTACAAAGGGGATACTATTTCTTGAATTTAGATAAACAAAAAGATCTTATGCGACTAAACTGATTTTTCAGGGGTTTTTTTGGGAGGCTGTACCTCAGTAACGACGCAAAATCGAACACCTATTTATATGAACTTTTATTCTTAAAATAAGTCCAGGAATATCCCCTTTTTCGACATCAGGGAATACCCTGTATTTTTGGTGTAAGAATTGTTATATTTTTGTTTGGCCCACAAAAATAAACGATAAAAAAGGAAAGGGTGTTAATTTATCCAGGGACACACTGTATAAGGCTTTATGATGAGATGAGTTTTTATGACATTGGTAAATGATAAATCTGACTGACTCACCTAAGCAAAGGAAGGTAGGCTCTCCGGCATACTGTGGTGGCATAGGAGGAGGGTTTATCGTCGAGACAACTCCCGGGGGTAACGTATAGTTGGCCCAATCCCCCGGTAGCAAATAGGGACACTTTTGCTCCACTGACTGACACACTCGAAGGCAGGGCCGTATTCGCTGGCCGCTACGCGAGTAGTAGGGCACTAGGGCGCTGCACACCCATCTCTTGTAGGCTTCCTAAAATAACAACACACACATTTAATATACATAAGTACATCTTTACTCAAAATATATGAAATTAAGTTAAATTGCATTTCTGGGTATGCAAGCTAAAGGTTATATTCAAAATATGTTTTTTTAGGTTTCTCAAAATTTTTTTGTAAAATACTTTCATCCCTTAAAGTAGACTCTAAAATACAGGGCGTCCGCGTATAGTTTGTTTTTTTGATTTGACAAATCTGTGGTAAATACTAAATAGGCAAAAGGGGATAAGTATAAAACTATCATTTGTGCATGTCACTCTAAAAATGGTTTTCTTACAAACATTAAACAATATTAATGCAATAGTGAGAAGCTAGCTGAAAAAATAGGTTTTAAAGTACGGCTGATCCAAATTGTAAATATCTAAATGTTTCTATTAAAATTCGGTGTCCGAAAAACACATTTTTCTAAATGTCAAAAATACTTATCCCGTTTTGCCCCTCTACCACAGAAATAGCTGAGAAAAATCCAAGACATTCAGTAAAAAGTGCTTTTTGAAAAAGTGGCCCACTTCGTAAATAATGGGCTTTAAGCAGTTAGACTAAAAACACGTAATCGTAAATATTCACCAAATGTTTTGTCCAACCATTCTGAAATTTGTACAATCAATAAATGTAATAAATACGGTCATTTAAAACCCATTTTGAAATTTCGGGCCACTTTTAAAATGGGTTTAACACTGGTAGTGTTAATAAAAGCTGTTTGTAAATTCTTTACCTTTAAGAATTTTGCAATTTTGTTTATCTTTTTAAATACCGCAATTCAAGTTAAAACTTTTTTACCACTTGAAATTTTTGAGAAACTGTACCGTTTACGAATGAACTGCCAAAAACACCCTTAAAGTACCCCATACTTTTGCATAATACTAGACTTCTTTTAAAATTTCAATGTTACTGACCACTGTCACTAAATTGAAGTAAGTTTTTTGTCAAGATAAATGCTAAATATGAGGATCCTGGGACACACTGTATCTTAGCTAAGCAAGTTAGGTAAAAATGGTAAGAAAAATACGATGGTTGTCTTTTATATTTTGCATATAGACAAATATGGGGCGCCACCAACGTCACCACAAGTGCCAAACAAACCCTTCAAGTTTATTACTACTATACCGAAAGAAATGATACGACAAGTGGTTTCGCCACAGTACATTTTTTAGTTAATCTCGCGAACTGCAAGGAAACGTATACCTCATTTTGGCTTGTTCTTTACATAAAACCCCCTAGAAGCTTTTGGCGATTATTTCCAAATTTCGTTATGTAAATTCATGATTGGTTACCATTCGTGGTTTTGTATACGATTAATAAAATTCCACTCCCTAACAGACTTAAAATTCTGTCTCTTAAAGCCAGCCAGGGAGGCGCAAAAGTGATCACTTTTGTGCCTCCCTATACAAAAATTTGGCTGTTCAACAGAAAATAATTTTTGTCTGTTTATGTAAGATTCTTTAAATTGGAGTCATTTAATTGCCTGAATGTGTTAATCTTGCGGTGTGTCCCTTGTGCATTTTCCGCGGGTTTTAACTGGCGCAAAGCATCCATGTATTTCCGGGACACTCCAGTTTTTGGTAGACCTGTCTTAGGATGGGCGCTAAGACTGATGGGTGGTCCATGTTTGCATTTTAAGAATTAGCAGGAAATAGTGTGATGTGGTGCATCGTCGCCCAAAGTAAAAATCAACTCGGTAAGACATTGTTGTTGAGATAATTAGTAGATGCATAACAATTTTCTCGGCACAAATCAAATTTTTATATTTTTTAAATAAATAAGTTTATACCTAAATTGAAGGTAGAGTTGAAAAATAAAACTAGTTCAATTAAAGTAATCTTAACTAAACAGCAGACCAGGAAGGATCGAGACGGAGAAGTAAATCGTTTCCAGCCTTTATAAGATTTCGACGATCTCGTGTTTCAATAAAAACCACTTGGAAGTCTGGGTCATGTTGAATTCCCACATAAAATCAAAGAGAAATACTTTCTATCCACCGCAAACACAACTTCAAAACATCCACTCCAACATGCCTTTTTTTCGATACTCTCTCTCATAGAGCAACCATTATTTTTGTCAGTTTATTTAACCATTTTATTTCTACTTTTTGGATGACCAAACAACTTTTTTTGGACACAATACAATTACATTTAAGACTAGAGCTTCAAATTTACAGATCTAATCTGTGCTCCTAGGTGCTCGTATAAGTCATGAGTTCCCGTTAATTCTACTAAATAGCACATCTACATGAAGGCCCCATCCTATATTAAAACTAAAAGAAGTTTCAAAAACTACGAAAATAGAGCTACAAACATGTTATGGTTTTATTTAAATCGGTTATTTCTTTGTGTCGAAATTTTGACTAGTCATTATACAAGTTTTGTTTTTTTTTCGACTACGGATACATTTTTTTGTTTATATACATTACGTGGTCTATGCCAAACCATAATACGTTAATTTACCATGGTTTTTTTAAGCTTGTAAATGATTAAAATTGCAACTTACGTTTTTTCCTAATATACTAGTGCTCGTTTAATGATTTCAATGTAGAAAGAAACACCAAAAGTACTATTTTACCATATTTTCATTATTTCTTGCACTCCACTTTTATGTATCACAAACATTATCCTAAATATTTTTAATCATAGTTATTGATGTATTACTCCATATTTTTACATATTTTGTTGAAATTTCGAAAATAACTGACATTCAGGGAGATGACTTTTACAAACTTTTGAGTGCACAGAACATTCCATTTATGAATTTGAAACCCAAGTCTTCAAATATCGAAGCGAATTTGTGATCTGACCTTTACGATTATTTTTATGGTTTTCAGGAAAACGTAATCCATTTTACAGCTTCTTAAAAAATAACAACAAAAAAGCTGTTTTACAAAACATTTAAAACTAAACCGAATACAATGTATTAAAGAAGTAAAAAGTCCCAGCTTAACAAAGCTAGTGCGCTGCAAAACTAAAACAAGAGCGGGTTAGATCAATTAATGTGTTAGAATAGTGAGTGGGATAGATCATTTAAAAAGTTAAACTTCGCAGATAGCTCATTTTTTATGACTATTTTTTTATTGTTATATAATTGTTACTTACACATTCTATATGATACTCTTCGCAGTAGATGATTAAAAAGGTGCATTTTTTATTTTATTGAAAACAACGTAAAACTTATTTTTTTTGTAAACGGGTGGGGATACAAAAAAATTACCTGATGCTTTTTTATAGGGAAAATTACAATCTTTAATTTTATTAGGAATATTTTTTTTCGTAAAGTTGAAATTAACGAAAATATGATTTTTTTTCTACTTTGGGGGTGTTTTTAACCCTCTATTTATTGGTTGATTTTTTCCAAAAATCTATAGGGCTCTTCCTCTAAATGGGATTGATTTTTGTGTTAAATCTCAAGTCGATCCGATAAACCGTTCTTGAGTTATGGTGGTCACAAATTTCGTTACAGACAGACAGACGGACAAAAAATAAAAGTCTTAAAAAGTCATGAAAAGAACGAATCTGCAAAAATCTTTGCTCTAGGATGAATATTAATGATTTTAGAGAAGGTCCGAGTAATCGAAATATACTCTTTTGCGAAGAGTATAAGCACTTTTACAAAAATATGCCGGCATCGCGCCTTGTTTAAAAGCTGAATAAAAAGTTACAGCTTTGCTATTGTCAAACCAAGAACGATTTTTAATGGATCTAAAAAACTTTTGATGGTTGGATGTTGTAATTAAAATGGAAATGAAATTTCATGCCTTTTTAAATAAAATATTATTATAAAAGTAATTTGATGTAATTAGATCTAACGAGTTGAAATAATTTTAAAACGTTTTTCTTATTACATATTTTAGGGTCTACTTAAAGGGACGGAGGTTTTTTTAATCAGGATTTAGGAAACATTCGTTTTAAAAAAGAGACTATACAATTTTTTCCAAAAATTGGCGCATAAACGCGATGGTACGTTGTTGGGGCATGTCTTGGGATTCCCAGAAAATTGCTTAAAAATCTATATGATACATTTTTAAAGATATAAGGCCCCAAAGTACAAAACTTCGAACGCTTATAGCTTGAGGATAACAGCAATGTTGGTTGCCTAAAATCAACAAAAAACAGTCATTGCTCAGTGGGTTTATAAGAGTTAATTTTAAATAAAAATTGTGCTTACCAGCAACATAATGAACAAAGCGCAAGTTGAAATATTCTAAAAGTACGTCAATAAGCGTTTAAATACAGAACATTAGCAATTTAGAAGCACTATTCTTTTGCATTTTAAATTGCCAAAATTCTGTATTTAAACGCTTTATGATAGACTTTTAGAATATTTCAACTTGTGTTTTGATTATTTATGTTGCTGGTAAGCACAATTTTTAATTAAAATGAACTCTTATAAACCCACTGAGCAATGACCAGAAAGTGCTGTTTTTTGTTGATTTTAGGCAACCAACATTACATAACCACAGTTTCTATGCATTGTGACATTCCCCTTTAACGAAAAAAGTGGCTAAATACAAAGGCACAATCTATCTTAAATTATTTTACAATTTGTTTATCTTTTAAATGGTCAAATTACATTTTTATTATCAATTTAACATTTTATGAAATGAAGCTGATAACAATGTCAATAAAATCTAATGCGAAAAAGTATGCTAAAGAACCTAGATGAATTTTTAAGATGTATTTTCACAATCAGTGTTGCCGAACTTATGCAACTTTGTTCGCATTTTACTCAATGAATATAATCGATGGATTTCTTTTTACATTTTTCTAGGGATCCCTGAGAATGCCCTAACAACGTACCATTGCGTTAATGCGCCAAGCTTTTTTTTCGCATTTCAAAAATGCGAATTAAGCAATTTATAATATTCTGAACGCGCACAGGCGGGAATGTATAATTATCGAAAGACAAATAACGACAAGCTAGGTGATAAGTAAGTTATTGTGTAGTTAAGTGGCGGATATATTGATTATGTTTTGTGTAAAGAGGGTGAATAAGCGACCGTTCAACGATGGATGTTACATTAACAATACAACGCAGTTTGCTAAACGTTAACTACTATAAATTTGACATTTATTGTCTTATAGTTTCCTGCCGATGAGCAACGGAAAGAACAATGTTTGTTACACTTCCATTTTACCTCATCCTTATATTCAATTCATAATCATATTTGCTTGTTTCACAAGTAACAAATTTTAATTTTTTGGTTAAAAATAAAAAGTAGACTTGGACATGAGCTTTCACTAAACATCTCTTGTTTATCTAGTTTTAAACTTTTGGACACTTTCCCTATTTTGGGGCATTCCCCTTCCGGCCACTTCCACTATTCTAAGGTGTTATACTCTTTGCAGACAAAGTCGAAGAGTGTTATAAATTCGATCAAAAAATCTTAAAATCGTCAATTTTCGTCGTAGAGCAAAATTTTTACAGATTCGTGCGTTTCATGACTTTTTAAGGTTTTCATTTTTTGTCCGTACGTACGTCTGTCCGTCCGTCTGATGTATGTCACGATTTTTGTTAACACGATATCTCAAAAACCAAAATTCCAATCAAGTTAAAATTTTCAGGAAATATCGGTTGTGGTAAAAGAAAGAACCCTATTGTTTTTGAAAAAGATCCGATAATTAAAAAGGAGGTTTTATTTTACTGTTTGGTGTTTTAAGTTTTAAGTACCTAATCCATGTTTCATGTTTTAAATCGGCATTTTATCATTTTTTAGGATTGTCTAGAAACAAAATGTAAAAGAGTAGATCGTATAGGAAATATTAAGGAGTAGGAAGGAGGGAAGAAGGGAATGTCTGGATGTCTCGACCCCCAGTCGCGGTCGTTAACAGCAAATAACGTTATAGTGTGGGTTCATTCACAATTCTCAGAATCTAAGATACATACAAAGTACCTATAGATACTTCTTGTAATAACACAGGGTGTCCCAGAATTGGCGCACCACCTGTATGATACGTTGTTTGGGCATGCCCAGGGATCCCCAGAAAATTGTCAAAAAAAATCAATCTCATACACCCTCGAAGATATGAGGCCCCAAAGTGCAAAACTTTAAACGCATATATCTAAAAAATAACAGCACGTATTAACGAAAAATATGGTTTAATACAAAGCTGCAGTCTATCTTAAACCATTTCACCAATTTTTCTTCTTTTAAATGGTCAAATAACATTTTTATAATCAATTTAATTTTACAAAATTTTCTTGAAATAACAATGTCAATAAAATTTTATGCAAAAGTGTATAATCAAGACTCATAGATGGGATTTTTAGATTTATATTCTGTGTACTGTGTAGTATTTTCCTAGTCTGTGTTGCCGAATTTAAGCAACTTTGTTCGCATTTTCCTCAATGAATATAACAGATGGATTTTTTTTAACAATTTTCCTGGAATCCCCAGGTATGCCCTAACAGCGTACCATACAGGTGGTGCGCCAATTCTGGGACACCCTGTATAAAACGCACTTTAAGGTCCAAACTATTCTGATATCTTTTTTTGTTGTTCTTTGACTAATTTAAAATCCTCCTCTTAAAGGGGAATGTCGCGAAGCATAGAAACAGTGGTTATGCAATGTTGGTTGTCTAAAATCAACAAAAAACACCACTTTCTGGTCATTGCTCAGTGGGTTTATAAGAGTTAATTTTAATTAAATATTCTGCTTTCCAGCAACATAAATAAACAAAGCACAAGTTGACATATTCTAAAGGTCCGTCAATAAGCTTTTAAATACAGAATCATTGCAATTAAAAATGCAAAAAATAGTGCAAATTAATTGCCACAATTCTGTATTTAAACGCTTATTGATGGACCTTTAAAATATTTCAACGTGTGCTTTGTTTATTTATGTTGCTGGTAAGCACAACTTTTAATTAAAATTAACTCTTATAAACCCACTGAGCAATGACCAGAAAGTGCTGTTTTTTGTTAATTTTGGGCAACCTACATTACATGACTACAGTTTCTATGCTTCGCGACATTCTTCGTTGAGAGGTCAAATAAAGGGCATAACATTACAAGGACCAAACTATAAATAGTCACTTTGTCCTAACATCTGTTTGCTTATAACAATTTTTTACCCGAAACAAATTTAAATTGTAAATGAAGATCCAATATGAAAAAATATCATTATAAATTTGGACGTGTAGACAACTTTATTTTTTATTTAAGAATTTGTGCGAGGCAGAGAAAGGAAAGCTTGGAAAACAGGGACCAAGGAAACTAAGAATACGACAGGAAAATATCGTCAAGCGCCAGCTGTGTCGAAAAAGATCGATCTTGCTACATAAATTCGGTCCTATTCCTCTAAATGTAGGGTAAAGTTGCATAAAATGAACCACCCTCTAAATAGACACCGTCAAGCCCTACGTCACAGTCCACAGAAGTGCATTAAAATACTCTCTGTGAAATTTTTTTAGGCAACCAACTTACGGACCAAAGAAAATGGTCATTTTTTTCTTATTCTGCGTTTCCAACATTGGTCTTTTTAAAACATTATTTAAAGAAAAATAATAGAGTTTTTTAGGTTCCATTGGTGTAAAAATGTTCCTTTATATCTTATTTACGATATTTTAATTTAAAATTACCCGAAAATCTACCGCAAGAATTAAAAAATCCCTTATTAATCTGATGATGATGATCACCCACCAAGATGTCAGCTTTAAACGCGAATTGCTTGAGAAAGCAACCATATCAAGCGGTATGGTTTGTTCTAGGTAATAGAAAAAAATGCTAATTTTACAATGGTACTTACCAGACCTCTTGATATGGTTGCTTTCTCCAGCAATTTGCGTTTAAAATTCAGATTTTGGAGGGTGCACAACATTAAAACACAACTGTATATTATAGAGTTTTACAATGAACTAAGCTTCAAATATCGAATTTAAGACATTATAGCACATTTTTATACCAAGGGTCTCATAAGAAAACCTTTTATTTTTACAAAATATTATTCTAAAAAAGTGGCTAAATCTGACAGGATCAAAATTCCACTTCACAGACAGACTTCACAGTTTTTTAATGTGGATCTATGATCTGTGACGTAGGAGTTGACCGTGTGTATTGAACCGGCGGTGCAACTATCCATTCACAGTTAAAAAAAAAAACAGAGTCATCTATGAAAATTAGAATCTTTTTCCTTGAAAAATTGAATTTTCATCAAAGTTGGCATTACATTTCAAATTTAATTCACTGTCATTAAAAATTGAAAAATGTCAAAAATAATATGACATTTAAATAAACCAGACGTAAAAATTAAAAAAAGAAAACAATTTTTGCTTGAGCTGTGAGAATTTATAAAGAAAACTGTAGACATTTTTGTAAAAGTGCTAATTTATCCTATAATACCTAAAAGGACTTCTTAACAGTGAGTACTTACATAAATAATTCCTATTTTGTGTAAACATTTAAATGGTTTAATGATTAGTGCATTATAAAGTAATTTAATAAAAAAAATAAACACTTCTGTATATTTTGAAACCATTGTTTTTGATTCAAATGCCCTGAACATGTTTTTAAATGCATTTTTTAATTTTTTTGACTTTTCTTACATAACCAGCAAACACAAGTGACATTAATGACAATATACAGGGTAAAATCTGTCACCCTATGGCTCGCCTACTCTGTTTTTTTAAATTGTGAATGGATAGTATAACATCAGTGCTACATTTCATCTATGAAACAAAAATTAAAAATGCGCATGTATTTTTCTTAAGCTTAAAAATAACATCGAAAAGGTGCTAAGTAGATCTATCTATTAGGGACCCGAACAAGTTTTTAATTAAATTTATCTAAGAAATTGCTCACGATTGCCAACACTTAATTTAATTACTGATAAAATTATTAAATCAGATTATGCTGCAAAATTAAATCAATAATTGCTTGAATTAAATTCACTTTTAATTCCCAAGTTTTAGAATGAAACATTCTTTCAGAAAGGTTCTCAATGAGAAAACTTCGTAAACAGCGCAATTATTCTAATGAAAAATTTAGATTCATTGTATTATTTTATTGATGCTTTTTAAGGCAAAAAAACCTTGGCTCGTGGATGTCTATTCAGAAACAATCAACATTTTTAGAGCCCTTAAATATTTTTTTTCACAACTAGCATTTTCTTGTAAAATGTTAATTTATAAATATGTTCAATTTTTATCAAAATGTATATGATTTTTACAAAACATTAATCGAAGTTTCCATGGAAATGACAATGACGTTACATCAATAAAAAGTTCTTCAAATGGGTGTTTTTTCCAAAATAACTCATAATTTGCACGTAAATGGCGTAAATGATTTAAATAATATGATGGTCACTGATAAGGAATTTGTAAATATAATGATAATGATAGAACACTGACAGAGCTACAGAAAAAAGTGCGACTTGTTTACAACTGTAAACATTTTTTTTCGTTAAAATATTTGTGCAATAAAATATTTTGAAGTATTTTAAAGTAGTTATGTTTTCAAAATAAAAAAATCTTCGTAAAAATTCACAAAAACTGCTGTAAGTACCGTTCTATTTATGATAAAACCTTGACATATGTTTTGACATTTCATTATTGTACAGTGTACATAGACATGGAAATTATTATTGACCAAGGGAGAGAAATGTGATTTCTCTGGAAGAAAATCGGTCAAAAATTGCCTTTTCTATAGGTAGTAGTGAAAAAATGCAATTTTTACATTAGTTGCCTTCCCGGCGCATTCGCCATATTATGAAAAGAAACATCGCAGTAGGAAAACTGTCATAAAAATCGTTTAAGTTAACTTAGAGCTATAAAATTTTAAATACAGCTAACTGATTATATTTTAAATATATTTGTAAAAAATGGTTGTCATATCTTACCCCTTTTTTGAAATATGAGGCTCCAAAAACATAAATGTATTTTTAAGACCCCTAAGTAGGCATTAGCTACATATTATAGAAATGGGGCACGATGCGACAATTCTGTTTAATAAATTACTTTTAAAATATGTAAAACTAGCTGTATGCAAAATTTCATAGCTCTATGTTACCGTGAGCCATATTTACGCTGTGCTAAAAACAGAAATGTTTGTCGCAATTTTTTGCCGCTAACAAGCCATTTATAAGGGTGTATTTTACACAATTAGTTCAAGAACAATTTGGAATTTGCTGGAAATTAATTTACTAATAAGTAATTATCGATTAAGAAAGTTGAATCGGCTCACCTGAGCTACACAAGAGAGGGGAGGGGGGATGATTTGCACCCTCACGTGGCTTGAACACGTGTTCTTACGCCAATTGTGTTTTTGTGCCTTTTACAAAAGTTTTATTTAATGGTTTACCGACTTAGAAACAGTTTATTGCCATTGTTTCTTTAAAAATACGGAAAAAAACACGTGACACATAATTTTCATATAATGGGAAAATTTTTGTTGCGTTTAGAAAACCGTTTTTTTCATGACTGTACATCACAATCACTTTCCTTAATTTGCATGTGCTTCTTAAAGTCCGATTTATAGAACGTTACTTTCACTTTACTTCGGCGTAACTTCACTTCCGCGTAACTTAACAAATTTGCTTAATTTATAGATTGTAAAGTTACGTGAAATTGGAAACAGGTATGCTCATGTGTCTGAACTCGCGACGTCTGACTATTTACACCTGGGCCGTAATTACGGAATATCGCATCGTACGAAACCTACATAAGAAGACCAGCAGGTTTCGTACGAAGCGATATTTCGTAATCACCACCCTTGACAATAAGGGTGAATATCTTATTTTTGCAAATTTTACGCATAATCGGCCAAGCTCGGCTTTTGACAGTACTGCTTACAGCTAAATGAATCAGCAAAGTAGCGCTAAAGTGAAGTATAAATTTGCCAATACATTCCCATGTATTTTATTTAATTTTTTGTAAAGTTACGCCGAAGTAAAGCGGAAGTAAAGTGAAAGTAACGTTCTATAAATCGGCCTTTAAGTATGATTTATAGTCAAGTTAAATTAACGTCATTTAACTCCACTTAAATTGAATGTAAAATACACCTAAACTTTTTCAAGAAATGAACCAAAATTACGGTTGATTTTTATCAAGAAATAAAGATTTAGGTAGATAGGATAAATTGGCAGGGTGCTTTCAAAGTGCGGTTTCAACAATATTTTAATTACAGTAGGCTATGAAGCGCATAGAGGGCGGACGGTAAAACACAAGGGCTCACTTAGATCACTAGATCACAGATTAAACAAAAGAACTTAATAGCAAGCACTCTTTGATCCCGCTACAACGATACAGATTCATTGCATGGCCGCAAAGAAAACCTTGTTAAAATTGTTAGTTTAATTGGATTCTACTAATTTTATTTTTATAAAATAACATTTTCAATATTTGCGTTCTATAATAAGCACATTATGAAACCCAAAATTTGGTTTTTTAAGGTTGCTGAATAGCTTCATTATTAAACACAAAATTTTATTTTATTACGTTGGTTTTCCAGATGCAAAAAGATAAATTCTTCCCTTGCAAGGTACTTTTTATTTACTAATTTTACTATTATAAACTATCGGGGGACATAGTTTTTTTGTAGAGGGAATAACTAGAAGAATTGGAGAAACGATATCATCGGTTACATTTTCTCAAAAACGCCTATTCATTCAGTATTAAGTGAGTAAAGTTTACAAATGTCATTATTCAATATGTCTGACCTAAATTTACATTTTATTTCAAAATGTCAATGTTGCCAATCCAATAAAAATAAAATTTTAAGTTAAGTTTTTAATTCAAATTAAAAATGCTTCTCATAAAATGTAATATATAAAAATCGTTTTATGAGGCGTTTTTTAGCACTTGTTAATTAGAAAAAATGTAGACGCGTGCTAAAAAACGTTTCTTATAAAATTCTACGTTTTAGTATATTATTTTACGACAAGAAGATCCATATTTTTTTAGACTGGTTTAGTTTTTTTTATTAAAGAGTCCTTAAATTCAAACAGAAAAGTGTTCGAATTAAGAGAACCGTATTTAGTATCCATTCACAGTTTAAAAAAACCACTGTCGCCTATGATAACTAGAATCTTTTTCTTTGAAAAGTTGAATTTTTCACAAAGTTGGCATTACATTTCAAATTTACTGTCATTAAAAATTGATAAATGCCAAAAATAATATGACAGTAACATAAAACAGGCGGAAAAATTGGAAAAACGAAATAATTTTTGCTTGAGATGTGAGAATTTTTGAAGAAAATTGTAGACATTTTTGTAAAAGCGCTAATTTATCCTATGATGCCTAAAAGGACTTCTTAACAGTGAGTACTTAAATAATTCCTATTTTGTGTAAAGTATTAAATGGTTTAATGATTAGAGAATTATAAAGTAATTTAATAAATAAATACTTCTGCATATGTTGACGCCATTTTTTTTTGATTTAGATGCCCTGAACATGTTTTTAAATGCATTTTTTATTTTTTTTTGACTTATCTTACATAACCAGCAAACACAAGTGACATTAATGACAATATACAGGGCAAAATCTGTCACCCTATGGCTCGCATGCTCTGTTTTTTTTGTAATTCTGAATGGATAGTATCTAGTAAAGACACTAGAATAAAAGACTAGCCAGTTTGATGTTATTCTATGGTATCATCAAAATTCATAGAACTGCCGCCCATTCCATAGGAGGATCCAAAAGACTTTTTAAATTTTTATTTGTGGTCAAACATAGATTTTATTTATTTAGCAAGTAAGCATGCTTTAATTTTTTTATACTTTTTAATAATAAAATGAAAAAATAAATTAACCGTTTCGTTAAAACATTAAATTTATTTAGATTAGATTTGAAGATATAATAATAATACCCAAAAAATTAATAGTAGGAAAAGGAAAAGCACAAATAAATATATATCAGGAAATTATCGTACGGTTTGCCTTTGATTTTAGTTTCATAAATTCTCTTATCAATTTCTGTTACGCCTGGCTCCTAAAAATTATATAAATTATAGTTACTTTATCTTTATGATAAATAAAAGTTAAAAAAACTACTTTTTAATTTTTAAATCTTTTACATTTTTCTTTTTGCCTGTTTAAATTTAGCTATTTGCCTGTTTTTTTCATTCACAAGTTTCTTTCTGAATAATTCTTTGGAATGAAGAACATTTAAAAATCCTTTGCCGCCGGGTTCTTCCATTTAGCACTTCCGTAACCAAACATTTCAAAAATGATATTAATTTGAAAAAATCCAAAAGACTAATAATTATAATATTAATTTGTACAATTGGAAGCCTGAAATTGTATTATATAATGAAGAAAAATCACAATACTTACGCTTTAAAATATTTTTGCCAGCAAAATTATATTTTTAATTTTTTTGACAAATTCATTGACAAATTCAAAGAATTATGTCATTATAATGTGAAAGTATCTAGCCGCCTCAGGATAGAGTGCCTCGATGTCATTTTGACAGACATTGTCGCCTTATAGAGTGACGACATGCATCATTCTTTCTCTGTCATACAGATAACGTCATCAACGTTATAGCCAAAGTGACAACAATTACAACTTACAATCACAATTATGACGTTATCTGTATGACAGAGAAAGAATGATGCATGTCGTCACTCTACAAGGCGACAATATCTGTCAAAATGACATCGAGGCACTCTACCTCAGGAATGGGCGACCAATCAAAAGCGGTAGCGTATTGTCCAGTCTTTTATTGTAGTGTCTTTAGTATCTAGATACTTTTCTAGAACGTTTTTAAGTTAAACTGCGTTGCAATGTGTGAGAAGTAAATAAAGATAGTGGGAAGGAAGTTGATATAAGTAGGTAATAAATCATTGCTTGGGATAAAATCCATCATTATTAAGAGAGTGACTATCTACAAGTAATGTTAAATGATGTGTCATAGAAACGTCCTGATGTCCCGATGCAGCCTTAACCTCGTTATATTACTACACCTTACCTAATACCTACCCAGAGACTTACTTCAAAAAGAGCGGACATTAATAATTTCCGACCGGGCGGGACGGAAAGATCGACCTTGCTAGAAAACATCTTTCTTTTACATTTTTTCGTTTTATCGGTGGTGTCTTAAACTATGATATTAATTGTTTTAACAGTTTGGTAGCGCTTTGTTATATTAAACCGTGCAAATAGGGACATTTTATGACCTTAAATGGAAAATGTACATAATTTCCATATTTACATTATTTGCTCCCCCGGCGCATTCACCATATTCTTCGTATATACAGGGTGTCCCATTGATATAGTACACTGAGTTAACCACATACTCCTTGGACCAAAATAAGAAAAAAAGTTCGATTTTGACTTTTTTTTTTAACTTACAGCCCCCCAAGAATCCCCACTATAAACACTTTTTTCAAAATTTTACAAGTGAGAAAATATTTCTTGTAGTTAGATAAATCAAAAAGGTCCTATAACATTTTTTGAAAAGGTTATTCGTTTCGGAAATATTTCAAAAAAACTGATTTTTCAGGTTTTTTTTAGAGGGCTTAAACTCACTAAGGGATCAAAATCGGACACATGCTTATATGAACTTTTTTTCTTATGTTTGTCCAAGGAATACGTAGTTAAATCAGTGTACTATATCAATGGGACACCCTGTATGGAATGTCCAAAAATTGGCACATAAACGCGACGGTACGTTATTGGGGCACGTCTAGAGATCACTAGAAAAATGTTAAAAAAGTCCATCCCGTATACCCTTGGAGATATGAGATCCTAAAGTGCAAAACTTTAAACGCTCATACCTTCAAGATATCAACACATATTAACGAAAGAAATGGCTAAATACAAAGCTACAGTTTATTTTAAACCATTCCACCATTTGATTATTTTTTAAATGGTCGAATTTCATTTTTATAATTAATTTAATTTTACAAAATTTTCATGAAATGAAGCTGACAATAACGTCAATAAAATCTAATGCAAAAGTGTATGATCAAGACTCATAGATGGGATTTTTAGATGTATTTTCCTGGATTGTGTTGCCGAATTTATGCAACTTTGTTCGCATTTTCCTTAATGAATATGGATATACAAATGGATTTTTTTTAACAATTTTCCAGGAAGCCCTAGGCATGCTTCAACAACGTACTATCGCGTTTATGCGCCAATTTTTGGACATCCTGTATTTTTACATTAGTTGCTCGCACGGCGCATTCGCCATATTTTTTACTAAATACATTACTTGGCAGCCCGGCGCCTTCGCCATATTATTGAAAGTAACACCCTAGTAGCAAAACGGTCATAAAAGTCGTTCAGGTTAACTTAGAGCTATACAATTTTGATTACAGCTAACTGATCATATTTAAAGCACCTCCTGCATAATAAAAATAGAGTTTTTAGCATCTTAATGTATAGAAAACAGAAATTCAAAAAGTATCATTTATTTTGTAATGTGGTAAAATAAAGAAACGTATTACAAAGTGACGTATTTTAAATTTCAATGACGTATCATAAAAGAGGATAAGCGCCGTATAAAAAAGCATTTAAATACGAGGTGTCAGAGTGTCACGTGTCAAAATATCTACCTCACCCATACAGATTTTATTTAAACAACTTTTTAATCCATTGATGTATGGATAGAGCACTGCCAATTCAAAAGCAAGCTTATTCCGTTTATTCACAAATAGAAGGATCTGTGACATAGACGAAGTTACTACAGATGCTATAAAAATCAAAAATATTATAATGAATTTTAAAGTCAGATTTTCGACACAAAGTAATATAAGATTTAAACTAGAAATGGGTTAGATCAGTGAATGGGTAAGATCATTGAGTGGGTTAGGTTTTATTATAAAATGCCGACATTTAATAGGATACTCCTCGCAGAAATTAAGCAATCACAATATTTTATAAAAGCAATATTTTTTTTTATTTAAAAAAAATCTGCGAAGAGGTCCAACTATTAACTCTCTTTCGCAAAAAAAAGTTATTAGCGAAGAGCATAAATATTAATTCTGACACTGACGTTTAGGATTTAATTTGACTTTAGAAAGATGCTGCTGTGTTTCGAATGTTTTTGCAAAGCCACCTAGACCGAGGCCAAGACTTATAGGACTTAGAACTTTTTTATTACTAAAGACCATTCTTTTAGCTTTTTATGCTCTAATAACTTAACAAAAAAAAATTAGAAAAATTATTTTAAATACAGAATGACATTTTCCTTAATTTTTTTTAGTAAATCAAGAAATAACGAAAATGCGGCTTTTTTTTTATTGGGGGGCTAATGGGAGGTCGGATCAAAAAAGTTTTAAAATGATTTTTGCAAGGAGTTAAATGTGCTTTAATATTACGAAAATCTTTTTTTTCTTAAATTTATAATAACTGAAATATGAATTCTTTACCACTTTGGGGGCCCCGCTACCCCCCTTGTTATTATCCGATTTTTTCCAATAACAATCCCAACCAAGATTTTAATGAGAACAATTTTTCCTGCAAATTTGAACACGATTGGGCATTTCGTTCTTAAGTTATCGTGTTTACAAAAAACGTGACGGACGGACGGATTTTTTGAAAGTTGTTCAAAATACGACGAAACGCACGAATCTGCAAGAATTTTTGCTCTACGACGAATTTTGACGATTTTAGAAATTTCAAAACAATCACAATATACTCCTCGTTTTCGACTTTGTCAGCGAGGAGTATAATAAAACCATAGTACGTCTGTAGCCCTATTTTTCTAATTTTAAAAACTACATTTAGATTAATTATTCGATTAATAAACGAGCAGTTTTAATGTTAATAAGAAAATTTATTAATCGCCATTTAACATACGAACTGGTTACAATGCTGCATCGCACATCGTAGATCATTATTAAATAAATTATAAAATAAAACAGTTATTTAATCAACTAACAGAAACAATGCGTCGGCCATTCAAATTTATTAAAGTTGAAGAAGAAGAAGTCGAGTCGTCATCGAACTTTTATAAATTGTGAATAGAAAATGAATGTTATTTCCTTAAAATATGTTAAAAGGATGTGCTTCTCATTCTTTTCAACGGTAAATATTTAATATCTTTTGGTTTTTGTTGCTTGAACCGTAATTTGAAGCTAGTTTAACATTTGTAATGTAGAAACATAGATAGTAATTTAAACATAGAAGAGCGTTGCTATAGGCTCGTATCCATGCGTTAATAGGAGTAATTAATCAACGATTTGGAGTGCGTTAATGAATGTCTTTAAGAAACGATGTGCAGAAAAGACAGATTTTTGTAACTCATGTGGTCAGAGTGTTCTACAATGATGTGGTCTAGGTAGGTTGTGATACGATGGAACAAGCAAGGCTCGCGATCGTGGTATCGGGTGGATGACACAATTCCTTTTCGTCCTTTATCGCTCGTAACCGGATCAGGTCGCGTCCCGAATCAATAGCAGGTGTTTTATACAAGATAGCACTGCCTTTCTCTACATCTCAATGACTCAAAAACACGTCAAGACTGTTTTTTTTTGAAGCGTAATCAACAACAACAAATTAATAATTTTCCGGCGGCACGTAAAAATAAACAACTTTGCTTCCATGGAATTTAATTTTAAAAAACATACAAAGCGCTTTGCTTTGTGCGGAAAGTTACAGTCGTAGGAGGCTTTGCTTTGGGGAATTTCTAGGTTATGAGCGCGTTTAACACATGGACGTTTTTATTTTTGGCTTATTTGTCGAACAAGGGGAATGTTGCGAAGCATAGAAACTGTGATTATGTAATGTTGTTTGTCTAAAATCAACAAAAAACAGTACTTTCTGGTCATTGCTCAGTGGGTTTATCAGAGTTAATTTTAATTAAAAATTGTGCTTACCAGCAACATAAATAAACAAAGCACAAGCTGACATATTCTAAAGGTCCATCAATAAGTGTTTAAACACAGAATTTTTGGCCATTAAAAATGCAAAAAAATAGTGTTCTTAATTGCCAAAATTCTGTATTTAAACGCTTATTGGTGGACCTTTGAAATATGTCAACTTGTGCTTTGTTTATTTATGTTGCTGGTAAGCACAATTTTTAATTAAAATTAACTCTTATAAACCCACTGAGCAATGACCAGAATGTGTTGTTTTTTGTTGATTTTAGGCAACCCTGTATATGTTTAGAAATGCCTCTAAGGAATCCTACGTTACAAATGGGCAACATATTGGAATAATATCAAGAAAACTTTTATTATAAAAGAAGGAACTGTTTCTATGCCGTATCTACCTTTACATTCTTAGGTTACAGTTTATTGAAATATTGTAAGCCATTTTTTTTTAACAAAACCCAAACTTTATGATTTTTTGTAGGAGTTAGGCAGTTAATAATTTATACAGGGTGTTACCAAATAACTAGGAAAAAATTCAGGGGGTAATTCCTGGACACATTTATTTCTGAGATACAGGGTGCCAAAGTTTGTAAAAAAAAACTTTTTTTTTAAGATTACCAAGAAACTAAACCGGATATTTATTTAAAACTTAGCACGCGTAATTTTCTTACCATTAGGCATAAAGTGCGGTAGAAAAAAAATAAAAATTATAATTGGAAGGGGCACATTTGGGGGTACCATGGGGGTTGTTCACCCCCAACTTTTTTGTGTGTTATTTTTTCGGTATTTTCATAAAATAATTAGAAGCCCTAGAATATGATCTTTAAAATTAATGTCTTGTTCTTTTTTCATAAAACTAACCGTTTTCGAGAAAAAAATTCATTGCCCAAAGGCAACAAAATTTCTTTTTTAAGTTTGGCTTTTTTTATGTTAATGAAAATAAAACATAGTTAACAATGAAGGGATAATTAATTTCTTTTTTTATTATTATTTCAAATAAATATCTGGTTTAGCGTTTTAGTAATCTAAAGAAAAAATTTTTTTTTGAGAAACTTTGACACCCTGTATCTCAGAAACGAAGGATTTTCGGACACATGTTTTATATGAACTTTTTTTCTTAAAATGGGTTTAGGAATTACCCCCTGAATTTTTTCCTTGTTATTTGGTAACACTCTGTATATGCTATACAGGGTGTCCCAACATTTTACGTCAGAAAAAAACAATGCCTGTCTTGTGTATTTTTAGGTTAGTCCCTGTTTAAAATAAGAATAGGTGTAAAAAATAAATGAATAGCTTTAGTTTTTGTAAGGCTCAACAAGAGCCGTCTTTAACTTTTAAATTGTCTAAAAGTTCAAGCTGTTAAAAGGTGGCAATTTTTCATTTGTAGGCAGATTTAAGTGTTGCAATTTTTTATTTAGGTAGGTTCAGACTTAATAAGGATAAAATCCTTAATTCTTGGTGTAATAAAACGGAAATAAGAGCTTAAAGTGATTAAGCTTTGTTACATTTTCATTTTAGTTTTCGTATTGCGTTTTATTAAAATGTTAATTATTGAATTTTTATCATAAATTCATTACGTGTTTTAATTATAACTTAAACACTGCTTTTTTGAATATTTAAAGCGTTTAATGTTTTTAATAATGGTAAATAGACATGTTTAAAAAATTAGTGGTACGTTGTTAGGGCATGCTTTGGAGATTCCTTAAAAATTGTTAAAAAAATCCCATATGTTATAATCATTGAGGAAAATGCGAACAAAGTTGCATAAATTCGGTAACACAGTCTAGGAAAATGCATCTAAAAATCCCATCTATAATCGATCATACACTTTTGCATTTGATTTTATTGACATTATTGTCAGCTTCATTTCATGAAAATTTTGTAAAATTAAATTGATCATAAAAATATAATTTTACCATTTTTTTTTATTAACTTATTTTATATCGGTCTGTTTCTGCAACTATGGCTTAATACCGATGGTCTGAGTGAGACTACCACCAACCGAGAAATTTTGTCGAATCCCTTCCTTTTCCAAATATGGGTAGAGCTCTTTTACGTGCACATGTGCACACGGGACCGCATCTTTTACTTCGTCTTCCGAGCGAAGGTATCACTAGAAACATTTATCCCACCAGTAAATGTTACCAGCAGACTTTTTTCATTTTTGGATCACTCCCGGGTATGAGGATTGTTTTTGACAGTTTGTACAATAACTTACTAATTGCACGCTTGTTAAAACCGCATGTTTATTAATCGCCCTTATTAACACACATACTGGTTATATATCTACATATATCAACTAGAGCGGGTTAGGTCAGTGGATAGGTTAGGTCAGTGAATAGGTTAGATCAGTGAGCCTGTTAGAGTTTTTTTTTATAAAATGTCGACATTTAATAGGATACTCCTCGCAGTAGGTAGAATAATAAAATTGAAAATAAAAAATAATTTTTTTATTTTTATAAAAAAAATCTGCGAAGAGGTTAAACTATTAACTCTTCTATAAAAAAAAGATTTATTAGCGAAGAGCATAAATAAGTATTAATTCTGACACTGACGTTTAGGATTTAAATAGGCTTTAGAAAGATGCTTTTGTTTTAATTTTTTTTTGCAAAGCCACCTTGACTGGGCCTTGACTTACCTGACTTAGAACTTTTTCATCACTAAAAACCTTTCTTTTGGCCTTTTTTGTCTTAAAAATTTGACAAAAAAAAAACAAAAATACTTTTTAACACAGAATTTAATTTCCTTTCATTTTTATGACTTGACTTTTTTTTGTGAATTGATAAATAACGAAGATACGCTGTTTTTTTTTAAATGGGGGGCCTAGGTGGGGCCGGACAAAAAAAACTTAAATATACTTTTTGTAAAGAATTAAAAGGGTTTTAATATTATCGAAATAAAAATTCTGTAAATTGTATAATAACTGAAATATGATTTTTTCTCCAGTTGGGGGGTGCAGGAGCCCCCTTTGTTATGACCCGATTTTTACCAACAACGAACTTGACCTAGATTTTAATAAGAACGATTTTTCCTGAAAATTTGAACTTGATGGGACCTTTGGTTCTTAAGTTAGAGTGTCTACAAAAAACGTGACAGACGGACGGACGGACGGATTTTTTGAAAGTTGTTCAAAATTCGATGAAACGAACGAATCTGCAAGAATTTTTGCTCTAGGATGATTTTTGACGATTTTAGAATTTTCAAAACAATCACAATATACTCCTCGTTTTTGACTTTGTCTGCGAGGAGTATAATAATGTTCCATTATTAACGCTAAGATTTAAAAAATCGATTTTATTTTCATAAACGTTTAAACCTTAAAGCTATTGCAGTATACCTAAGTTTATGTGTAAATTGGGTTTCCAACGACCTTAACTTTCACTCTCGAGTATAAAAGTCATAGAATTGGGGTAAAATAGGTTAGATTTGGCAAAGAGGGTTTGTGGGCGCCCCCGCTGCCGGGGTCATAGAGATCGATGTTATGCGAGCATAGAATCGCGTCTTCCACTTGTGTAAGCTTTTGCACAGACTTCACTTCCCACTTTCCCGCCTGATCCCATATGCGATTTTCTTTAAGCTTTAAGTCTTGTTTACAACTAATCGAAGGGTCACACACGGTCAACTCCTACGTCACAGATCACAGATCCACATTAAAAAACTGTCTGTAAAGTAGAATGTCGATTCTGTCAGATTTAACCACTTTTTTAGAACAATATTTTGTGAAAATAAAAGGCTTTCTTATGGAACCCTTGGTATAAAAATGTGCTATAATGTCTTAAATTCGATATTTCAAGTTTAGTTCATTGTAAAACTCTATAATATACTGTTTATGTGTTAATGTTGTGCACCCTCCAAGATGTGAATTTTAAACGCAAATTGCTTGAGAAAGCAACCATATCAAGAGGTCTGGTAAGTACCATTGTAAAATTAACATTTTTTTCTATTACCTCGAACAAACCATACCCTTTGATATGGTTGCGTTCTCAAACAATTCGCGTTTAAAGCTGACATCTTGGTGGGTCAACATGATCATCAGATTAATAATAAGGGATTTTTTTATTCTTGCGGTAGATTCTCGGGTAATTTTCTCTCTCTTCTCTCTTATTTTTCTTTAAACAATGTTTTAAAAAGACCAATGTTGGAAACACAGAATAAGAGTCTTTTTAAAACATTATTTAAAGAAAAATAGCAGAGTTTTTTAGGTCCCATTGGTGTAAAAATGTTCCTTTATATCTTATTTACGATATTTTAATATAAAATTACCCGAAAATCTACCGCAAAAATTAAATAATCCCTTATTAATCTGATGATCATGTTGACCCACCAAGATGTCAGCTTTAAACGCGAATTGTATGAGAAAGCAACCATATTAAGGAGTATGGTTTGTTCTAGGTCATAGAAAAAAATGTTGATTTTACGATGGTGCTTACCAGACCTCTTGATATAGTTGCTTCCTTAAGCAATTTGCGTTAAAAATTTACATCTTGGAGGGTGCACAACATTAACACATAAACTGTATATTATAGAGTTTTAATGGACTAAACTTGAAATATCGGATTTAAGACATTATAGCACATTTCTATACCAAGGTTCTTTAAGAAAGCCTTTTATTTTCACAAAGTATTGTTCTAAAAAAGTGGCTAAATTTGACATAATCAGAATTCTACTTCACAGACAGTTTTTTAATGTGGATCTGTGATCTGTGACGTAGGAGTTGACCGTGTGTATTGGAATTTGAACTTTGTTGATTGTAAATGTGGCGTAACACTTCAACTGCATGTGGTATCTTCCTTCGTGATACTATACACTTCACTCTGGTAGAGAAATCTTCTTATAGGTATGGATACCTACGCAAACTTTCTGATATCTCTGGATATCAATTGATATTTTTATCCCTCTTTCTTGTGACTCAAAAAAAGATATTATAGATACCAGATTTATGCTAGCTTAAGACTGGGGTGTCGATATTGACAGATGTCAGCACTGCAGACCTTCTAAATCAAATTCTTGCTTATGTAATGTTTGTTTGTAACCCTATGTTCAAGTAGCCAGGCTACTCCAAAGCCTAAGGCTGTCCGGATTAAGAACAAGGGGGACCTATAGCTTAACGTGGGTTCCGAACCACGAGGTTGCGAGCCTTTCGACTAGTACTTGGGTGGTCACCCATCCAAGTACTAACCTAGCCAGACGTTGCTTGACTTCAGTGATCGTGTGATCACTGTCCAAGCGGCCTGGCCGCTCGCTCCCTAATAATGTGTCCCATACTTTCGATTTTAATACAGGGTATTCAAAACTTGGCGCATAAACGCGATGGTACTATCGTGGACATGAAATTTAAAACGATTTTTTATTAGCCATCTTTGATTTTTTGGATTTTACTCTATTGTGAATGGGTTTTTTTATGTCAGTTTTCGTATGCTATTTTGACAACAAATGCGTCAAATGTACTTTATTAAAATAAATTATGTAAAATGTGCTGCCGGCGAGAAAAATAGTAAGAAGATATTTCCTTTTTTAAATAATTTTGTTTTAGGATAACAATAAGGCTCTAATCTTCGTAAAACATCAGAGAAATGTTTCTTGTTAATGTCCACTTCGCATAAAACTTGAGATGTTTAAGCCACTATTTTGACCATATTTACAATGCAAAAATTGATCGTTTTAAATTCCATGTCCACGATAGTACACCCTTGGAGATATGAGGCCCCAAAGTGCAAAACTTCGAACGCTCATAGATAACAGCACATATTTTTGGAAAAAAATAGTTAAATACAAAGCTACATTCTATCTTAAACCATTTCACCATTCGTTTATCTTTTAAATGGTTGAATTACACATTTTTATTATCAATTTAATTTTACAGAATTTTTATTAAATGAAGCTGACAACAATGTCAATAAAATCTAATGCAAAAGTGTATGATCAAGACTCATAGATGGGATTTTTAGACTTATAGATGGGATTTTTAGATGTATTTTCCTAGACTGTGTTGCCGAATTTATGCAACTTTGTTCGAATTTTTCTCGATGAATATAACAGATGGATTTTTTTTTACAATTTTCTAGGGATTCCTGAGAATGCTCCAAGAGCGTACCATCGCGTTTATGCGCCATTTTTGGACACCCTGTATTTAATATGCTTCTCAAAAAGCCTTCAATAACAAGTTTTTATAATTTTTAAGGACATACTTATATCGTTTTACCTGTGGGTGTACTAAAACTGTGATTGTTCCTTGAAATAGATTTAAAATTACTTTTCCTGGAAAAGTAAGTGAAGTGTATTATGTCACAATAATTTTAACTCAAATGAAATTATTCCCAGAAATAAGTATGCTCAATGCTCATGTAAGACTTTTGATTTAAACAAATAAAATTGAAGTCGTATTAATTTCTTGTTTGATTACTTTTTAACAGTCATTTTTTCCCTTTTACCTTTTTTAATCTATGCTTTTACTTCATTGTCAAAGTGACATTGACTAATTTTTTACTAATAGACACGGTCAAGCCCTACGTCACAGTTCACAGAAGTGCATTAAAATACTATCTGTGAAATTTTTTTAGGCAACCAACATTACAGACCAAAGAAAATGGTCATTTTTTTCTTATTCCGTGTTTCCAACATTAGTCTTTTTAAAACATTATTTAAAGAAAAATGAGACAGTTTTTTATGTCCAATTGGTGTAAAAATGTTCCTTAATATCTTAATTACGATATTTTAATTTAAAATTAGCCGAGAATCTACCGCAAGAATAAAAAAATTCCTTATTATCTGATGATGATCACCCACCAAGATGTCAGCTTTAAACGCGAATGGCTTGAGAAAGCAACCATATCAAGGGGCATGGTTTTTTCTAGGTAATAGAAAAAAGAGTTAATTTTACAATGGTACTTACCAGACCTCTTGATATGATTGCTTTCCTAAGCAATTTGCGTTTATAATTCACATCTTGGAGGGTGCACAACATTAGCACATAAATAGTATATTATAGTTTTACAATTAACTAAACTTGAAATATCGAATTTAAGACATTATAGCACATATTTATACCAAGGGTTATCTAAGAAAGCCTTTTATTTTCACGAAATATGGTTCTAAAAAAGTGGCTAAATCTGACAGAATCAAAATGTTACTTCAGAGACAGTTTTTCAATGTGGATCTGTGATCTGTGACGTAGGAGTTGACCGTGTGTATTAAGACTTAGAGGACACCTGTATAAAGTTGACAACATTGTACTTTTAAATTTAAGTGTTTGTCACCGGAAGGCCATATAAAGTATAGGTAAAAATTAGTTTTTTTCCTTTCATTGAGATCCAACCAATGAGAAATCAGTTTGATTGAGAGTGCTTTTCAGTGCAAAATACATCGAGTAAACATCTTTCTTTTGTTCGTTTATTGATCAGGAGACAGACGGGGCTGTATGCTTGCCACTTTGCAGCCCGCAAAAAGGGTCACGTCGGTCTGTTGGTTGGTCGGATGGGTAATTTGTCAAATCTCCATCAACGGAGCTCATATTCAAATTCGGATAAAGAACCACAGGCTACTTATACATCTGCTACATCTCACTATACTCATTTACCAGACGCTGCTGATCGCCCATAAAGGATGTCCAGAAATTGGTGCATAAACGCGACGGTACATTATTAGGGCATGTCTAAGGATCCCTAGAAAAATGTAAAAAAAAATCATTTTATATACCCTTGGAGATATGAGGTCCCAAATTGCAAAATTTCCAACGCTCATACCTTAAATATACAAGCTTAAAAAAATCATGGTAAATAAAAGTATTATGGTTTGATATAATATATACATATAAACCAAAAAATGTATCCGTTGTCGAAAAAACAAAAATAGCATAATAATTTTTAAAGTCAGGTTTTCGACACAAAGATAACCGATTTAAATAAAACCATAATACGTTTGTAGCCCATTCTTCTAGTTTTATTATACTCTTCGCAGACAAAGTCGAAGAGTATTATAAATTCGATCAGCCCAAACCTAAAATCGTTATTTTTCGTCGTAGAGCAAAAATTCTTGCAGATTCGTGCGTTTCATCGAATTTTGAACAACTTTTAAAAAATCCGTCTGTCCGTCTGGTGTATGTATGTCACGTTTTTTGTTACCACGATAACTCAAAAACCAATGGGCCAATCAAGTTCAAAATTTCTGGAAAAATCATTTTTCACAAAAGGAAGAACCCTATTGTTTTTGAAAAAAATCGGATAATTATAAAGATCTCAGAATCTGAATTTAAAGTTAAAAAAAATCATATCGGAATAATAATTAAATTATTTTGAAAAATATTCTTAATAATATTAAATCTCGTTAAATATCCATCAAAATCCATTGTAATTTATTTTATAACTTTACGCGTTATGGAGAAAAAGCCATTAATAAATACAGAAAAACCCTAGGCTTAAATAAAATTTTATACAAAATATTTGGTAAAATAGGATAAGTGGTTATAAAACTATACCTAAGGTCGTTACCTTGCTGAACATCTCTACTTTAAAATGAAATTAGAAGCAAGATTCTGCATCTATCTATTTTAATAGAATAAGAGAAACTGTTGAGGATTGTAGGTATAGTTCATGGTGGAGCAGCGAGCGCATATTAATGCAAATAATGGATGGAATAGAATTGTAGCTGACACCATCCAAATGAATATAATCCTGTCAAATGCAATCTCAAAGTGTTGTATAATGAATGATGTTACATTTATAACATAAATTTGCCAAATGTAATCTATTGTGCAGGCAATTCTCCGCCTCAAACAATAAATTGATTCAGTTCCTTACTATTTGTTTTATTTCATAATTATCGCAACTTACTACTAGTTTCTTAAAGATTCTCAGTAAAAAGTACAAGGCAAAAGTTAAAAACATATTTTTGTTGCTGAAATCTGGTTAAAATCAACCAAAAACAGCACTTTCTGGTCATTGCTCATAGCCCAATTATTCTAATAATACCCCCAGAAAAAAATCCCAACCAAGATCTGCTTATGCAAGTTTGTAGCCACTACCCCCAGGAACATAAAAGTGAAAAATTCCACGTGACGTTTAGCCCCCATCTTGCATAGAAGTGAGGAGTATTAACACAAAACTATGTTAATACCTAAACTATTCGGCACTTTTGAAAAAAGTTTTAAAAATGTTTAGGAACATTATTTTAATAAGAATACAATTATTTTTAAAAAAATAATAAATCACCAATATTAACGATTCTATAGCTCTTTGAAAATCACCTTATTTCATCATAATCGTCTATCTTAGTCATGGAGTCCTGAAGCATAGATTGCAGCGTTCTCTGTAGGACCAAATTAGCTCATTTTTAAAGTGCTATAAAATCGTTCATATTGGTGATTTCCTATTTTTTTAAAAATGATGGTATTCTTATTAAAATAATTTTCCTAAACATTTTTAAAACTTTTTAAGTTGACATATTCTAAAGGTCCATCAATAAGCGTTTAAATACAGAATTTTGACAATTTAGAAGACCTATTATTTTGCATTTTAAATTGCCAAAACTCTGCACTTAAACGCTTATTGATGGACCTTTAAAATATGCCAACTTGTGCTTTGTTTATTTATGTTGCTGGTAAGCACAATTTTAAATTAAAATTAACTCTAATAAACCCACTAAGCAATGACCAGAAAGTGCTGTTTTTTTGTTAATTTTAGACAACCAACATTACATAACCACAGTTTCAATGCTACGCGACATTCTTCGTTAAGTTTAAGGCCAAGATTTTAAGCCTTGCTTATCCAAACAAAGAATTACAGATTTAAATTTTCAAGCGCGTCTTAAACTTCTTAATTGGTGTGAATTGGCTAAACACAACTTCTAAGAAAATACCGACTTATTCACTGTTTTGTTTGCCAAGACTTTATAAAACACAAACATAAACAAAAATTCCTTTAATTTTCTGACTCTTTATAAAAGGTTATATTTTTCGACCTTTTAAAAACAGTGCTAGTATTTAAAACATTATTTTTTCGAAGGTGTATAAAGGGTCAAGGATAATACACACGGTCAATTTTACGTCACAGATCACAGATCCACATTAAAAAACTGTGAAGTAGGATTTTGATTATGTCAAATTTAGCCACTTCTTTAGAACAATACTTTGTGAAAACTAGAAATGGGTAGAAGTCGAAACGCGTAGTAGTTACTCTTCGCAGATAAGTAACTCGAGTAGAATTCGGAATCGGTAGAATTGTAATTTTAAATTTTATTAATCAAAGCTAAATCCATTTTTTATATAATTGCTACACATTCTATGGTATACTCTTCGCAAGAAACTTATTATAGGATAATTAATAGTCTCTTAAAAAAAAAATCTGCGAAGAGTGCAAACTATTAACAGAAAACACGAATAATTTAATTAACGAAGAGGATAAACGTCAGTTCTGACGTTTAAGATATTTGAGGTTATTTGTTTTGACAGCAGGTTTTGTTTCTTTGTTTGAAATATTTTTGGCATGGCCGTCTTGACCGACGCGTGACGCGTTTTGGACTTAGAAGTTTTTTGCTACTGAAATCTTTTAATTTTTGTTTTTTTTACCTTACTGGCTAATTTTACAAAAAATGAACTAACATTTTTAATAGAAAATTAAATTTTTATTAATTTTGTAAAAAATATTTTTTTTTTTAGATTGAATAATAACGGAGATAGGAGGTTTTTTTGTGCTGGGGGGTAATTGGGGGGTCGGACAAAAAAACTAAAAAATACTTTTTGATGAAGAATTAAATTGTCTATATTTTATGTCGAATAATTTTTTTTGTAAATTTAATAATAGTCGAGCTACGATTTTTTTTTCATTTGGGGGGCTGAAAAGGGGGCTTTGTAGTAATCAGATTCTTGCCAAAAACAATAGGGTTCTTCCTCTTATAGGGATCGATTTTTCCTTAAAATTTGAGTTTGATATCGCTTTTGGTTTTTGAGATAGCGTGACCACAAGAAACGTGACAGACAGACAGACAGACAGACAGACAGACAGACAGACAGACAGACAGACAGACAGACAGACAGACAGACAGACAGACAGACAGACAGACAGACGGACGGACAAAAAATGAAAATCTTAAAAAGTCATGAAACGCACGAATCTGCAACAATTTTTGCTCTACGACGAAAATTGACGATTTTAGGATTTTCTGATCGATTGCAATATACTCTTCGGACTTAGTCTTGCGAAGAGTATAATAAAAGGCTTTCTTAGGGAACCCTTATTATAAAAATGTGCTATAATGTCTTAAATTCGATATTACAAGTTTAGTTCATTGTAAAACTCTATAATATACAGTTTACGTGTTAATGTTGTGCACCCTCCAAGATGTGAATTATAAACGCAAATTGTTTGAGAAAGCAACCATATCAAGAGGTCTGTTAAGTACTACTGTAAAATTAAATTTTTTTTTATTACCTAGAACAAACCATACCCCTTGATATGGTTGCTTTCTTAAGCACTTCACGTTTAAAGCTGACATCTTGGTGGGTAATCACCATTATCAGGTTAATAAGGGATTTTTTAATTCTTGTGGTAGATTCTCGGGTAATTTTAAGTTAAAATATCGTAAATAAAGGAACTTTTTTACACCAATGGGGCCTAAAAAACTCTCTTATTTCTTTTTAAATAATGTTTTAAAAAGACCAATGTTGGAAACACAGAATAAGAAAAAAATGACCATTTTCTTTGGTCCGTATTGTTGGTTGCCTAAAAAAATTTCACAGATAGTATTTTAATGCACTTTTGTGAACTGATGACGTAGGCTTGACCGTGTCTATTCTTTTAATAATTCGCACGTTAGTCTGTTGGGTGAAAACAAATTTTCCTGATATTCACTTAGCAACCAGTTGAGTAGACTAAAGTTCAATTAACTGAAATATCAAAGTTCAGGATTGAACAGCGTTTGGGCGGCTTGCTCACCAGGTTTATTCATCGAGACATTTGCAGAAGGATTTCATTGCAACCAAGTTATTTGATCAATGAACTTTTATAGTCTTTGTAATCTCACCTTAGATGCTTCTTTATAGTTTATGGCATGCTTTAACATCCTTTACCAATATGCTTCAGAGTTCAATGAGATTTTCTTCCTTCCTACAGGTGTTTTTGACAGATATTTTAAGGCTAGAGATTCAAATTTACAGTTTTGAAGATCTGTGCTCCTAGAAGCTCGTATAAGTCATCTCCGTTGAGCTCCCGTCAATTCTACTAAATAGCGCATCTACATGAGGGCCACATCCTATATTAAAACTAAATGTAGTTTTAAAAACTAGAAAAACAGGGCTACAAACGTATTATGGTTTAATTTAAATCGGTTATTTTTTTGTGTCGAAAATCTTACTTACAAAAATCATTATAATAGTGTTTTTTTTCGACTATACGGATACATTTTTTGGTTTATATACATTACGTGGTCTATGCCAAACCATAATACGTTAATTTACCATGGTTTTTTTAAGCTTGTAAATGATTAAAACTGCAACTTACGTTTTTCCCTAATATAGATGTGCTCGTTCAAAGATTTCAATGTAGAAAGAAAAACATTAAAAGTACTATTTGACCATATTTTTATTATATCTTGCACTCAGTACCACTTATATGTATCACAAACATTATCCTAAATATTTTTAATCGTAGTTATTGATGTATTACTCCGTACTTTCACATATTTTGTTGAATTTTGAAAATAACTGACATTTAGGAAGATGACTTTTACGAACTATTGAGTGCACAGAACATCCCATTCATGAATTTGAATCTATAGCCTTAATGAACATTTTTAAACAAAATACTTCCTTGGACCTTTTCCTAAATTGTTAAACAATTACGCATGTTAAACTAAACCTAGGAATCTCAAAGTCATAAAACCTAGAAGAAGTATTCAAACTTTAAAAGTTATATGTGTTTGAGAGATTTTTATAGCCTTTGTGTGTTGGTTTAGCTCGGAACGCGAGTGAGAATGACTGGAGAGTTTTATATAGGCGAAGTGTTATACATTATTAATAAATTTGCGGGGTATGATTTACATAAAAGCTGTTAAACCCCGGGGGAATTTTAACCACAGTAAAGCAACCTAATACATTATTTCTGAAACATGTGGATACTTTACAACGCCAGACTAATTTCTGATACAATTACCAGATTAATATTGTTTATGATGTTTTGTCTTATTATTGGAGCAATAGCTACTACAATTTGTCACTAGTTTTGTTTTACCATGGTTTTTTTAAGCTTGTAAATGATTAATATTGCAACTGACGTTTTTCCCTAATAAAGATGTGCTCGTTCAAAGATTTCAATGTAGAAAGAAAAACACCAAAAGTACTATTTTACCATATTTTTATTATTTCTTGCACTAAGTACCACTTCTATGTATCACATACATTATCCTAAATATTAATAATCATAGTTATTGATGTATTACTCGTTGCATATTTTGTTGAAATTTCGAAAATAACTGACATTCAGGGAGATGACTTTTACTAGCTTTTGTGTGCACAGAACTTCCCATTTATGAATAGCCTTAATTCGCAACACTTCACAGTTTTTAAGATTTGCCCGGCGCATGCACCAAATTATACAAATTGACAAAGTGGTAGTATAAATGCAATTTATTTAAAAGAATTTAATGTAGTGGAGAATTTCCAGTGTGGTTTTCCGTCATAATTCCAGGACATTTCAGCAAAAAGGATTAAAACAACAAGAAATATGATGTAATATTAATTTTGCTTGAAAATAATGATACAAAATGCGGTTTAAATGTAAAAGCATTCGGAAAAGGAGCACTTTGTTTTTTGTTTAATTCCTTTTTAATAGCGAATGTTTCCACCACAGATTAACTTTATACTGACCAAATTGTAATGAAAGTTTTCAATTAAGCCTTCTTAAATAAGTGCCCTAAAAAAGAACGTAAAATATTCATCATTTTTTCTGTACCTAAACTTTTAGTACAGTCAATCCGTATGTGAACATCGACAAAATTCCTGGTAGGGCAGCCTTTTTTATACGATGTAACTGGATGTCCAAAGAGTAAAACCCCAAATTGGCGTATATATACCTATTGCAGAAACGGAGTTATGGCCCCCCAAAGGGCCCCCTTTAATTCATCATGGTGGAACTTCACCAAATTTTGCAAAAAGATGTCAAATGAGGTTTTAAAAAGATTTTTATAAAAAAAATTCCTTCGCCCCCTAAATAGTCCTCAAAGGGTAATAACCAATCACGTTGGATTTACACCAAATTGTGCAGATAGATGCAAAATGAGATGCTAAAAAATATTTATTGATAACTTTTTTTGAAAAAAAATTCTATGCCCCTCCTTAAAAGCCCTCTACGTTTATGGGGCGAAGGAATTATTTTTTGAAAAAAAGTTATAAGAAAATATTTTTAAGCATCTTATTATGCATCTATCTGCAATTTCGTGTAAATCCAACGTGATTGGTTATTACTCTTTGGGGGCTATTTAGGGTGAAGGAATTTTTTTATAGGTTATTTTTATAAAAAAATTTTTAAAACCTTATTTGACATCTATTTGCAAAATTTGGTGCAGTTCCACCGTGATGAATTAAAGGGGGATCTTTGGCGGGGCGTAACACCGTTTCTGCAATAGGTAGATATACGCCAGTTTGGGGTTTTACTCTTTGGACATCCAGTTACATCATATAAAAAAGGCGGCCCTATAGGAATTTTGTCGATGTACCCTCATTATTTAGGACAGATTGACTGTACTATTTTGGTCATATCATTCGGGTAAAAAGAAATCTATAGACAGTAGTTGAATGAAATAAAATCTGTGGTTACTGGCATCTTTATGGCCCGTAAAAAGTTGAATTATTTACTAAGCAGTAAGGTTTTGTACAGAGTAGGTACCTATTCGGCCCTTAAATGTTTATTTGATGCCTCTCTTTACTTATTTTATTGTCCTAATTATATGGGTCATTCGTCTTTAAACATTGTAAATCTTTATCTAGTTAACGAAACTATGCTATTCAAAAATTATGAGGGTTGTCTAAATTTTCTGTTTTGAATTATTTTTAAGCAATAAATGACTCTTTTAAATAACTAATACAGATAATAAATAGGTACATGGATTTTCTGGGGCTATACAAAAATATTAACAGTCTTAATTAAAAAAAAAAAAAATTATAAAATGCTTACAAAAGTTTAATTCAGGATACTGGTCTCCTAAATTAAACCATCAGTGATATCCTTTATTGCAAAGGCACAATCTATCTAAAATTATTTTACCATTGTTTATTTTTTAAATGGTCAAATTACATTTTTATAATCAATTTAATTTTACAAAAATTTTATGAAATGAAGCTGACAACAACGTCAATATGATGCAAAATGCAAAAATGTATGCTTAAAAATCTAGATCAGTTTTTAAGATGTATTTTACAAACTGTGTTGCCGAAGTTATGCTACTTTGTTCGCATTTTTCTCGATGAATATAACAGATGGATTTTTTTGACAATTTTCTAGGGATTCATGTGAATGCCCCAACAGGGTACCATAGCGTTTATGCGCTATTTTTTGGACACTCTATATAAAAGCAATCCGCTAAAAAATACCCATTAAGTTAGAAGTCAAAACACATCAGTAAAAAAAACTATCAAAGTAAGTAATTGTTTTAAATTATACATTGGTCTATAAATTACAAGGCTGCTAATAAAACAAGCAATAAAGTTAATTTAGTAGCGTTTTGCGTAACGCGTTACATAAATTTTAGGACGAGAGAAAACAAACCCAAAACTGCCAACAAATAAAAGTTATAATTACTTCATGATATTCCTGATTCAGGAAAATCAAGGCGCATAAATATTGAGGGTTGATCATTAACATCCTGTATCACACCTACTTTACCTTAATAATTCCTACTTCCAATAAATGAGGTGCTTAGATATAAATTATTAAAATTACCATCGTTGCAATCGATTGAAAATTTCAAGGCAACTTTTGCACTAAGCCTGATTTTTGTATCTTTTAACGAAGAATGTCGCGAAGCATAGAAACTGAGGTTATGTAATGTTGGTTGTCTAAAATCAACAAAAAACAGCACTTTCTGGTTATTGCTCAGTGGGTTTATAAGAGTTAATTTTACATAGTTAAAAATTGTGCTTACCAGCAACATAAATAAACATAGCACAGGTTAAAATATTCTAAAGGTTCATCAATAAGCGTTTAAACACAGAATTTTGGCAATTTATAATTAAAAAAAAAAGAGCTTCTAAATTGCCAAAACTCTTTATTTAAACGCTTATTGATGGACCTTTAACATCTCATTTTGTGCTTTTTTTATTTATGTTTCTGGTAAGCACAATTTTTAATTACCTCTTATAAACCCACTGAGTAATGACCAAAAAGTGCTGTTATTTATTGATTTTAGGCAACCAACATTACATAACCTCAGTTTTTATGCTTCGCTACATTCCCCTTGAAGCATCAATACAGAGTGTCCAAAAATTGGTGCACAAACGCGATGGTACGTTGTTGGAACAATCTCAAGGATCCCTAGAAAAATGTGAAAAAAAAGTCCATCTGTTATATTCATCGAGAAAAATGCGAACAAAGTTGCATAAGTTCGGCAACACTGATTGTAAAATACGTCCTAAAAACTCATCTAGATTCTTGATTACACATTTTTGCATTAGATTTTATTGACATTGTTGTCAGCTTCATTTTATGAAATTTTAATAAAATTAAATACAAATGTTAAAATAATTTTAGATAGAGTGCCTTTGTATTTAACCATTTCTTTCGTTAATATGTGCTGTTATCTTAAAGCTATAAGCGTTTAAAGTTTCGCACTTTGGGGCCTCATATCTCCAAGGGTATATAAGATATTTTTTTAACAATTTTTGGTGGTCTCTAGACATGTCCCAACAACGTACTATCGCGTTTATGCCCCAAGAAGGACACTTTCTAAAACAGTGAAGTCATAATAAAATAAGTCTCCTCTTTTAATTTCTTGCTAGATTTTTTGTCTCCGTTAAAAGCGTTTACCTAATTGTGTGTAATGGCCTGTATTAATTTTAAAGTTTTTGTGTATGCAACCAATTAGGTGTTTCTCCCCAAACCATTTAAAATTAAGGTAAGGCCTTAAGCAAATATTTAAAGGGTGTTTCCTTAATTTTAAAATGGGTCTAAAACCCTTCGCCTAGCAAATGTGATGAAACACTTAGTTTATACAAAATTCTTGCAAGTCATCAAGTTTGAATAGAATTTAAGGAAGAATATACACATTTATGGGAAATGGTAGGTAATTAGCATTGTGTGTTGTTTTTTGCCACTAGACCTAACAAAACATTTTTCAAATATTAGAATCCTGTTAACGCGAAATGTCGCGAAGCATAGAAACTGTGGTTATGTAATGTTGGTTGCCTAAAATTAACAAAAAACAGCACTTTCTGGTCATTGCTCAGTGGGTTCATAAGAGTTAATTTTAAAAATTGTGCTTACCAGCAATATAAATAAACAAAGCACAAGTTGACATATTCTAAAGCTCCATCAATAAGCGTTTACATACAGAATTTTGGCAATTTAAAATGCAAAGAAATAGTGCTTCTAAATTGCCAAAATTGTGTATATTATATAGTATATATATTAAACGCTTATTAAAGGATCTTTAGAGTATGTCAACTTGTGCTTTGTTTATTTATGTTGCTGGTAAGCACAATTTTTAATTAAAATTAAGTCTAATAAACCCACTGAGAAATTACCAGAAAGTGCTGTTTTTTGTTGATTTTAGGCAACCAACATTACATAACACAGTTTCTATGCTTCACGACTTTCCTCTTTAGGTAAGGTGATAATTGGTGTCGGGTGAGCAGGACATTTTATAAAAAGTGTTCGACAACACTTGTTTGGGAAATGCATCTTAAAAACTCATCAAGACACTTGGTCATACATTTTTGCATTAGATTTTATGGATATTGTCAGCTTCATTTTATAAAATTTTGTAAAATTAAATTCTTCATATCTCCAAGGATATATGGAGTAGATTTTTTTAACAAATTTCTGGGATTTCTTAAGCATGCCCCAACAAAGTACCATCGCGTTTATGCGCCATTCTTTTGACACATTGTATAAGCATTAACTTTGCTCATAAGATTATTTAAGCGCAAACAGAAAGTATGTCTTTTAACTAAGGATGTCTAACAAAACATGTAACTCTAAATTTTTCAATATATACTAATGTTTTTCTGTGGGTTTGACTTTGATTTTTATTTGCTTCGTAAATACGTACGTACGTCCCACATTCGAGCCAAAATGGATACTATTCTTCGTTTAAAAAGTATGTAATTTTAGGGTGTACAATGCCCACACATTGGTGTAGGGTGTGCTGGATAAAAGACCTACCTTACAATCCTCGCAATTATGTGCAATGGAGTATGACTGTCCGCAATCGTAGCGGTCCAGAGTCTCCGCATGCTGAGCCGCAGCTCTCCCAGCATCACCATCCATCCTGATCAGATCATCTAACGTCCGTCTACAACTAACAGTATCCTTGAGTACGGCATCATGGGCCACCGCACTCAGCACGTGCTGATGGCAGCAATGCTTCAATCTGAGCCCCCTCAACAGTGCCAAAGTGTTATCCTCCGTATTATCCTGACACACCGTGTCTTTGTGCTTAGCTTGCAAGTAATGAAGGCACGTAGTGGTTGCGTTACCGCCGGCGACAGGACATGCCGAGACAAGGAGGGCGGCCATCAGGAGCAGCCACTGGGGCATTCTGCGAGGGCGCGTCTTGGGGGCGCTCGGCGCATCGCGCCCCTCCGGACACCCGCGGCGGCGCTAACTACCGGCCGCTCGCTTACCAAGGCTCTCATGCTCCCCCGGC
Source organism: Cartodere bifasciata (assembly GCA_963920755.1). Taxonomy (NCBI): domain Eukaryota; kingdom Metazoa; phylum Arthropoda; class Insecta; order Coleoptera; family Latridiidae; genus Cartodere; species Cartodere bifasciata. The sequence continues at coordinate 21,098,548 of OY987195.1, read as the reverse complement.
ATCACACATCACACATGCACCAGCTACACCATCACGTTACTACAGACAGCCGCCATCTTGGATAGCTAGGCTCTGCTAGCTGCTGTCCGGGCGCGAGCTGTGCCGGCCGTCTCTCGCTCGACACTGACGGCTCCAAGGGGTGCCCGAAGTGCGCATGCGTCGCATCCAGAGAGTGCGCCAGCCGCTAAGGGATCAATTCCGTCCTCACTTACAGTCCTTCCTACAGGATCTTATTTTGCGCAGGTGGCGACATCTGTTAAGTAGGTGCGTCTAGGACATGGTTTTTTAAGGGTTTCGTCCTGAAAAAGCTTGTGAACGAAAAAAGAAACTACAGACTAAACTGTGCCTGGATAGGGGTTGGAGAAATTAGAATCCTTTGCAGGATAAAAGAATTTAGGCCTTGCAATAATATATAACAGGCAAATTTTTAATAAAAGACATATTTACTGAACTAAGAAAGGTAAATCCACAAAATAAAGACATTTAATGATTTAAGTGATGAAGATTTTGCCCCCTAAAAGTCCCCCTTAATTCCTACTATTGAATCTACACTAAATTTTGCAAATCAGCCAAATAAAAATGTTCCTAGGACAAGATAGATAATTTTTTACCTACCAAAAAATTTATTTAACAGTCAGATTTTTAAAATGTGTTGGAACATCTATTCAGGAAGCTAAATTCACAAAATCCCAAAAGTTTAGGGTTGGTGTGGTAGCTCCCCGAAATGGCCATTTTAATTTGCAACATTGGATCGCGATGAAGCTGCACCAAATTTTATAAATAGCTGCTTAAGACTATGGTTTCAAATTCATAAATGATTTTAATAATATTTTTGGAAAAATTATTTCTTTAAGAAAATTTCTTCATCCCCTGAATGGCCCCCTAAAGAGTAATATTCAATCATGTTGGGTTTACACCAAACTTTGTACATAAATAGATGCAAAATAGGGTTCTGATCAACTAATACTTTTTTTCTAAAAAAATTCTTTTATCACATTGAGAAGGGGCCATGGGGGGTACTTATTAGTCCGACAAAATCTTACATTTGGCCAAGAAATTTTTCTGGTAAAATGTAGTATTTAATATTTAGAAACATAATTACCATGTGGGCACTCATGCGCATATTAGCATTTTGTGCTAGAGCCCCCTTTCATTCGTAATACTAGATCATGGTGGATCTAGACCAACTTTTGGAAATAGACACCAAACAAGATTCTAAAATTATTTTCGTAAAAAAAACTTTCTAAAAAAATTTTATCACTCCCTAAATGGCCCGAAAAAGAGTAATATTTATCAGGCTGTATTCACGCCAAATTGTGCAAATGGATTCACAATAATGCATTGAATAACATTTTAAAAAAATTTTTCTAAAAATGGTTTTTTAAAATATAATTTTGCATCTGCAAAATTTGGTCTAAATCCAACATGATAAATATTTCTCATTTTGGGGCTATTTAGGGGGTAAAAGATTTTTTGTAGGAGACATTTATTTACGAAAATTTTTTCTATCTATTTCCAAAATTTGGTCTAGATCCACCATGATCCAGTGTTACGAATGAAAGGGGGGCTCTAGCACAAAACGCTTATATACGCATGAGTGCGTACTTAGTATATATGTTTCTAGGTATCAAATACTACTTTTTTTCACAAAAATTGTGCTGCCCGAAAAATTTCTGAAAAACAAGGATTTTTTGTAAGATTGTTTGGGTTTCTATGAAACAAATAAAGTGTAATAAAACTACAACTTTTAAAAATATCAATTATATTTATTGCTTTTTTCTTAATAAATACAACAATTTTTTTACAATTATTTTTAAAGCAACTGAGAAAAAATGTTAGGAACATTTCTTACAAATTACTTGGAAGTTTTAATTTTTTATGCTTTACTTACATATTTAAGCAAGATTAACGACAACAATTTTTTTTATTTTAAAACTGATTAAAGCATTTTTAAAAATCACAAAAAATACAATATATCCTATTTTACAGTATTAAAAAATATTTACATGATTTTGTTTACCAATTTTAGAATTGGTAACCATTTTTTTTTAATGATTTATTATTCACAGGGTGTCAAATTCAAAAGTCAACATTTGGGATCTTATTTATCTTAAAATAAAATATAAAAATTATCCCTTTTAATTTTGACCCTTAATTTTGCAAAACTCTGTGCTAAACAACTTTTTTTAAATGCTGCTTGAACAAAAATTACTTTACAAGAATGATTTTTTAATTTTCTTTTGTAAGGGGGCACAAAAATAAAATAACAGTTGTTCTAAAATATGTCATGGTCTTTTTTCAAAAATACGTAATTTTTGTTCACAATTTTTGTTCAGTCATTTGTGATTAAGTACTTTATAAAACTAAGGCACTTTTAATTTTAAAGGGGAGCTATGCTATTTAAAAAAATAAGTAACGTAAGTATGGTAAATGACAGTGTAATTTTTGGGGCCCCCCCTGGGAGGGCTACAGGGGGGCTTTCTTTGGAGGGACCATCTTCTTCTATCAGATGGTGAAGATCGTCTACAAAATTTGTTAAATTAAAAAAAAATTACAGGGCTTTTTAAAGTTTGGTGCATTCGCTACTAAACTGAATTAATAACCTATTTTTTTGGTTAATTTTTTTAATTTTATTTGTGCATACATATGTTTATATTTGCTTTCTCTAGTAAGCACATTATGAAATCCGAAATTTGGTTTTTAAAGTTTCTGAATTGCTTCATTATTAAACCCAAAACTTTATTTTATTTGGTTGGTTTTCCAGATGCAAAAAGATGAATTCTTCCCCTGCAAGGTACTTTTTATTTACAAATTTTACTATTATAAACTATCGGGGGCATAGTTTTTTTTGTGGAGGGAATAACTAGAAGAATTGGAAAAACGATATCAATGGTTACATTTTCTCAAAAACGCCTATTCATTCAGTATTAAGTGAGTAAAGTTTACAAATGTTATTATTCAATATGTGTGACTTAAATTTACTTTTTACTTCAAAATGTCAATGTTGCCAATCCAATAAAAATAAAATTTTAAGTTAAATTTTTAATTCAATTTAAAAATGGTTTTATTAAAAAAAGCATTTTTAAATTAAAATCTATTAAGATTAAATGAAGCAAATATAAAAAATAGAATAAAAAACTTGTTTTATAAGGCGTTTTTTTGCACTTGTCCATTGGAAAACGTTCCTTATAAATCTTTATATTTTAATATACTATAAAAAATAGGTTATTCAGTTTATGTGGATTTAAAATACATTAAGAACAATTATTTCAAATGTAAGCATTAGATGCAAAGCTTTTGATTAAAAAAAAATGATACATATTTTTTTTTTGTTAGACATATTTTTAGTGTTAAAAAATAGAAAATAAAATATGTATTTTTTTTTAATTGTTTGGGATTTTTTGAAATAAAAAACAAAGCTAAACGATACACTAGACTACACAAATCAATGATAAAAAAAATAGATTTTTTTTATCATTGACACAAAAAATAAACAAAAAAAAAACAAAACATACTTTGACATTATTTGGGGGGATCTTCAATGAGTGGGCCTTCGCTGGTAGTTTTCTGGAATGTAGCCATTGCCCATTAGAAAAAGGCCAAAAAAAATGTAAAGCTAAACAAACACCACTTACGGTTACATTAAGCAAAAGCGAACACAAAAAATTATACCAAAAAAAAAATTGCATAAAAATTTAAGTTGGGAATTTTTTTTGGTTAAATATGACCCCTAGAAATGCATTTTAAATAAAATATTAAAGGCTAATATTTCACACATCGAAATTAGAATATTATTTAGACCTAAGATAAAATTGGGCCTATTTTTTTTTAAAGACATTTTTGTTTTTATGCAATTTTTGTCAAACAAAAAAATAAATTTTTATATTTACAAAAAACAATCAAACATATTAACATCAAAAGCGTGTTTAGTGCGAAGAACATTAGTAGCAAAAGCAAAATTAAGCGCAAGAAAAATATCGCATTGTAAGTTAGTAATCGGGGTTATAAATATATACAGGGTGTCGCATTGATATAGTACACTGAGTTAGCCACATGGTTTTAGGAATAACCAAAATAAGAAAAAAAGTTCCCATGAACATATGTCCGATTTGGACTTTTTTTTAACTTACAGCCCCCCAAGAATCCCCACAATAAACGCTTTTTTCAAAATTTTACAAGTGAGAAAATATTTCTAGTAATTAGATAAATCAAAAAGGTCCTATAAAATTGTTTTAAAAAATTATTCGTTTCGGAAATATTTCAAAAAAACTGATTTTTCAGGGTTTTTTAGAGGGCTAAAACTCACTAAGGGATTAAAATCGGACACATGTTTATATGAACTTTTTTTCTTATTTTTGTTTAAGGAATACGTGGTTAAATCAGTGTACTATGTCAATGGTACACCCTGTATACGATATTATGGTGCATTTTTTAAAGGAAAAATTGTGATGTTAGAATTTTTTAGTAATGAAGCGTATTCCTACACAAATTGGTTGGGGTTACCTAGGAGATCTGTTATACCACCCGTCGTTTCAGATGCTAACTGACATTACTTCTGAATTTTATATTTTCATCAAATATAACGCTAAAATACCAAAAAACAACAAACTGCCGGTTTAAAACATTCAACGTATCAGCTAAAAGGTTTGTATAACATTAACGGAGTATTTTACAACTTCAGTTCTTCATAATTTGATAAAAACAGGCATTATGACTCATTTACAAAGATACTTTTAATGCAAAATCCGTGCATCCAAAAAATGCGGATTATTTTAAACATTTACGGAAATCCTTTTGTAAATGAGTCATAATTTTCTTTTTTTAGCTAATTATGAAGAATTAAAGATGTAAAACACTCTCTTAATGTTATACAAACCTTTTAAATGCTATATTGAAGGTTTTAAACCGACAGTTTGTTGTTTTTTGGTATGTATGTCAGTTAGCATCTGGAACGACGGGTGGTATGACAGATCTCCTAGGCAACCCCAACCAATTTTTGTACGAATACGCTTCATTGAGAAAAATAGAGAAAGAAAAACTACAAAGTACCTTATTGTGCAAAAAGTGCTGATAATTAAATATTCTGTTTAAATACATACGTTATGAAGAGAGCAATCGACTGTTTTTAGTTATTTGTTAAGTTGTTAATACCTCTAACTGTTAAGAAATTAACAAGAGCGAGTTAGATCAGTGAGTGAGATAGATCATTTAAAAAGTTAAACTTCGCAGATAGCTCATTTTTTATGACTTCTTTTTTATTTATATATAATTGTTACACATTCTATATGATACTCTTCGCAGTAGATGATTAAAAAGGTGCATTCTTTATTTTATTGAAAACAACGTAAAACGTATTTTTTTTGTAAACGGGTGGGGATACAAAAAAATTACCAGATGCTTTTCTATAGGGAAAAATACAATATTTAATTTTATTAAGAATATTTTTTTTCAGAAAGTTGATATTAACGAAAATATGAATTTTTTTCTACTTTGTGGGTGTTTTTAACCCTCTATTTATTACTTGATTTTTTCCAAAAACAATAGGGCTCTTCCTCTAAATGGGATTGATTTTTGTGTTAAATCTCAAGTCGAGCCGATAAACCGTTCTTGAGTTATGGTGGTCACAAATTTCGTTACAGACAGACGGACAAAAAATAAAAGTCTTAAAAAGTCATGAAACGAACGAATATGTAAAAATGTTTGCTCTAGGACGAATATTAACGATTTTGAAGAAGGTTCGACCAATCGCAATATACTTTTTGACTTCGTCTGCCAAGAGTATAATAATGTAGAAAATTAATAAGCCTTGTTAAAATTTTAGGAAGCAAATTTTTAAGAAGTCTTTTTAAACATGCTCCAGTAAAAATCAAACTCTTTTATTAATTTAACGTCAAGAAATAAATTACAAATGCTATCTTTCTTTAGCGCAATCCCCTACATTTTTTTAAGACACAAAATAATTTTTTTTAAACCAACATTTTTTTTAATTTTTTTTTTGTAAAAATTACCTGTATCAGCAGCAAAATCATTGCTCTCCTCATAAGTGACCCCACTCCTCAGCTCTCCTAGTGACTCACTGGTTCCCACTGTCCCTTCAGGTGCTCCCGAGCACCCATACCACCAATATTCCACAGATCTAGGAAAAGGTACGGGATCCGAATCTACAGCAAAACTCCTATCATTAAATCTATAATATGCCCCATTTTTGAAGAAATAAGTGTATCCATTACTCCACTTAAAAGCAGCATCTAAGTTGTCTGGTACCCCCTCCCAATTTGCAATAGGTTTGGGGTATGTGCTTTTCACAGGTGGCTTACTTGTAGGGTCGAATCTCCAGAATTTAGCCCCTAAAAAATTTCACTTTGTTAAAAAAATTGTTTTTTTTCGTTTTTTGGACATACGTTCTTTATTACTCCTTTTTTCAAAAATTGCCACTTAATAAAGTCGATAGCATTTAAAATTACGAACAAAATAACGCATCAAATTTAAAAATCGGAGAAAAAATAATTTTTCTAAAATTTCAGCATCTCGACTATTTTTTTGAATAAAATTGTGTGCCTTTAGGTGACGATAACTTTAGAACTAGATGAGATACAAAAGGTCTTGTGCCAGATTCGGATTCAGCAGCTCATTTTACATAAATAAGAACGTGTTCAGGCATGTCAATATTTTTCTACGAACGTGGCAGTCAAAAAACTTGATTTTGGCCAAAATTGACAATTTTTTAATGCCTACCCCTTGAAAAAAAGTGAAAAAAATTAAGGAAAGCGATTTGTACAAGATTATTTTTGTGGATCATTTTAATGCCAAAGAAAACAAAAATATAGTTTGTTTCTTTATATAAGTTTTGGTTTTACTTTTAATTCAAGAAAATGCCGAAAATAACAATTTTTTTCCGAGTTTTTCGTTTTTTGGACATACGTTCGTTATAACTGTTTTTTTCAAAAATTGTCACTTAATAAAGTCAATAGCATTTAAAATTACGAACAAAATGATGTGTCAAATTTTAAAATCGGATAAAAAATTATTTTTCTAAAATTTCAGCATATTGACAATTTTTTTGGTTAAAATTGTCTGCCATTAGGTGACGATAACTTTAGAACTAGATGAGATACAAAGGGTTAAGTGCCTGATTCGGATTCAGCAGCTCATTTTACATAATTATGGTACTTTTCAGACATGTCAGTTTTTTTTTACGGACGTGGCAGTCAAAAAACTTGATTTAGGCCAAAATCGACAATTTTTTAATGCATACCCCTTAAAAAAAAGTGAAAAAAATTAAGGAAAGCGATGTGTACTAAACTTTTTTTGTATACCATTTTAATGCCAAAGAAAACAAAAAACTAGTTTGTTTTTTAAATTAAGTTTTGGTTTCACTTTTGACTCAAGAATATGCCAAAATAACAATTTTTTTTCTGCATTTTTCGTTTTTTGGACATACGTTCGTTATTACTGCATTTTTCAAAAATTGTCACTAAATAAAATCGATAGCATTTAAAACTACGAATAAAATGCTGCATCAAATTTTAAAATCGGATAAAAAATTATTTTTCTAAAATTTTAGCTTTATCTCGACTATTTTTTTGAATAAAATTGTGCCCCTTTAAGTGACGATAACTTTAGAACTAGATGAGATACAAAAGGTCTAGTGCCAGATTCGGATTCAGCAGCTCATTTACATAAGTATGGTACTTTTCCGGCATGTCAGTATTTTTTTAAGGTCGTGGCAGTCAAAAAACTTGATTTTGGCCAAAATCGACAATTTTTTGGAAAAAAGTGAAAAAAATTAAGAAAAGCGATTTGTACCAGACTTTTTTTGTGGACCAATTTAATGCCAAAGAAAACAAAAAACTAGTTTGTTTTATGATTTAAGTTTTGGTTTTACTTTTGACTCAAGAATATGACAAAATAGTAATTTTTTCTGCATTTTTCGTTTTTTAGACATACGTTCGTTATTACTGTTTTTTTCAAAAATTGTCACCCTACAAAATCGATAGCATTTAAAGGTGCTTTTTACTGGGGGTTTACTTGTAGGGTCAAACCTCCAGAATTTTGCCCCTGAAAAAATTCATTGTTAAAAAAATTGTTCATTTTTGGATTTTTGTGTATTTTTCGTTCTTAGGACATACGTTCGTTATTACTGCTTTTTTCAAAAATTGTCACTCTATAAAATCGATAGCATTTAAAATTACGAATAAAATAATTCATCAAATTTCAAAATCGGATAAAAAATAATTTTTCTAAAATCTCAGCATCTCGACTATTTTTTTTACTGAAATTGTACTCCTTTATGTGACGATAACTTTAGAACTAGATGAGATACAAAAGGTCTAGTGCCAGATTCGGATTCAGCAGCTTATTTTACATAATTATGGTACTTTTCAGACATGTCGACATTTTTTTACGGACGTGGTAGTCAAAAAACTTGATTTGGGCCAAAATCGACAATTTTTTAATGCCTACCCCTTAAGAAAAAGTTAAAAAAATTAAGGAAAGCGATTTGTACAAGACATTTTTTGTGGAATATTTTAAAGCTAAAAAAAGACAAAAAAACAGTTTGTTTATTCGTAAGACATGTTGTTTTAACACGATTAACAAAAAGCACTGCTAAATCAATAAAAAAAAATTGCGCTTTTGGTTTTTTAAACATACGACAAATATTATTGTTTTTATCAAAAAATTCGATAGGGGAAAAGCAATAGCAAATAAAATTACGAATAAAATGATACTTAAAGTTATAAAATTGGATACAAAATTGTTTTTCTAAAATTTCAGACAATTTATTAAAGCATAGAAACTGTGGTTATGTAATGCTGGTTGCCTAAATTTAACAAAAACAGCACTTTCTGGTCATTGCTCAGTGGGTTTATAAGAGTTAATTTTAATCAAAATTGTGCTTACCAGCAACATAAATAAACAAAGCACAAGTTGACATTCTAAAGGTCCATCAATAAGCGCGGTTTAAATACAGAATTTTGGCAATTTAAAAGCACAATTTTTTGCATTTTAATTCAGTATTTAAACGCTTATAGAGGAACCTTTAGAATATGTCAACTTGTGCTTTGTTTATGTTGCTGGTAAGCACAAGTTTTAATTAAAATTAACCCTTACAAACACACTGAGCAATGACCAGAAAGTGGTGTTTTCTTGTTGATTTTAGGTAACCAACATTACTTAACCACAGTTTCTATGCTTCGCGCGGACATTCTGTAGAATTGAGTACCTGCAAAAAAAGAGATTTACCTTTAAAGAAATAAATTTTTCCGTTTCCGCTCCACACTAAAGCTGCATCTACATTATCTGGGATACCAGTGAAACCCTCTGATATTTCTTTTGGGTAACCATTTTCCATAACTTTCCCTTTGTACCTCCAGTATTTACTACCTTTAAAAAAGTACGTTTTTCCATTTTGATGTCCAAATGCAGCATCTATATTATTTGGTAAACCGGGCCAGCCCTCAGATATAGCCTTGGGGTAGCCAGATGCTATTGCTTTTTCTTCTAATTTCCAGAACTTATCACCCTTAAACATAAACGTTGAATCGTCTTCAGGGGTGGTGAAAATTGTGTCCATTTTAGGGGATTTACACAGATTTTCATCAGAGTTAGGGGTAGGTGCTGGGACTTTTTTGTTTATGTGTTTAGTGTCATCATAACCTGAATCGAAATCATCTGGTTTGTCTGATTTTCGTGTTTTGTGCCCTAAAAAAATAATTACAACTAATAGGGGTGCTTTTTTTATTAGTACGAGGATTGTCTTTTATATTTAGCATATAGACAAATAGGGGACGCCACCAACGTCACCACAAGTGCCAAACAAACCCTTCAAGTTTATTAGGACTATACCGAAAGTTTTGTTAAGATACGACAAGTGGTTTCGCCACAGTACATTTAGTTAACCTCGCGAGCTGCTAGGAAACGCGGTATACCTCTTTTTGGCTTATTCTTTACATGAAACCCCCTACAAGCTTATTGTCGGTTATTTTTAATTTTTTTTATGTAAATTCATGATTGGTCGCGGTTTTGTTTGCGATTTATAAAATTCTACTGCCAAAAAGACTTAACATTCTGGGTCACTAGTCGACTTTTGTGCCCCGCTAAAAAAATTGGGCTGTCCAACAAAAAATATTTTTTTTTCGCATTCCACTGTTTACCTATGTAAAATTCTTTGAATTGGAGTCATTTAATTGCTTTAGAATGTTTTAATCTTGCGGTGTGTCACTTGTGCATTTTCCGCGGGTTTTAACTGGCGCAAAGCATCCATGTATTTCCGGGACACTCCGCCTGTTTTTGGTAGAGCTGTCTTAGGATGGGCGCTAAGACTGATGGGCGGTCCATGTTTGAATTTCAAGAATAACAGGAAATAGTGTGGTGTGGTGCATCGTCGCCAAAAGAATGTATTAACTCAGCAAGGCTTTGTTGTTAAGATAATTTTCTTTGAAAGTACCTATTCAAAATTGTTTGCATAAAATGCTTGTCGTATCCTAACGAAACTTTTGGTATAGTTCTTATAAATTTGAAGGTTCTGTTTGGCACTTGTGGTGCCGTTGGTGGCGCCTCGTTGGCAATATTTACAAAACAATGCACTTAAAAAAGTGCAGTGCAGTAGTTTAACCTACTTATTTTGCTTTATGAAATATGGGGTTTACTTAAGGCCTATTTATAGAACGTAACTTTCACTTTACTTCCGCTTTACTTCGGCGTAACTTAACCGAAAATTAAATAAAATACATGGAAATGTATTGGCAAATTTATACTTCACTTTAGCGCTACTTTGCTGATTCATTTAGCTGTAAGTAGTACTGTCAAAAGCCAAGCTTGGCCGATCATGCGCAAAATTTGCAAAAATTGGATATTCACCCTTATTGTCAAGGGTGGTGATTACGGAATATCGCTTCGTACGAAACCTGCTGGTCTTCTTATGTAGGTTTCGTACGAAGCGATATTTTGTAATTACCGCCCAGGTGTAAATTGTCAGAAGTCGCGAGTTCAGACACATGCGCTTAACTGATCCCAATTTCATGTAACTTTGCAATCTGTAAATTAGGCAAATTTGTAAAGTTAAGTGGAAGTGAAGTTACGCCGAAGTAAAGTGTATAAATCGCCCTTTTATTCTTGCAGAAAAATTAACTTACCGTATAAAGACTGGATAGCAGTGACGTCATCTTCGTCAAGATTAAAAGCGGGGTCGTAACCCCTATAAAATGGAGCCATTAGAGCTGACCTTACGTCAGAATGACTCAAACCCAAGGAATGCCCAAATTCATGGGCTGCTACTTGAAATAGATTTGTTCCCGAGTAACTATCAATGGTCCATTGTTCCGATGCGTCAAAATGGGCATCCCCACCATAAACCTACAGAAAATAAAGTGTTATGGGGGGCCACTTAGGGGGAGAAGAAATTGTTTTAGAGGAAAAAGTAGTTTTTTTAATAATTTTTTTTTAAATCTTGTTTAGCACTTATTTGTAAAATTTGGTGCAGATCCATCGTGATCTAATGTTGCAAATTAAAGAGGGCTTTTTGGGGGGCTACCACGCCAACCCTAAACTCTTATTAGTGTGCATTTTGTGGATTTAGCTTCCTGAATGGATGTTCTACACATATACAAAATCTGACTGTTTTTTTTGCTATGCTTTCTTACTATCTGAAACCCCTTGCAAAAAGCTAAATTTTAGGAAATGTTTATCCAAAATTAATTATAGAGGAATGTCGCGAAGCATAGAAACTGTGGTTATGTAATCTTGCTTGCCTAAAATCAACAAAAAACACCACTTTCTGGTCATTGCTCAGTGGGTTTATAACAGTTAATTTTAATTAAAATTGTGCTTACCAGCAACATTAATTAACAAAGCACAAGTTGACATTCTAAAAGTCCATTAATAAGCATTAAATACAGAATTTTGGAAATTTAGAAGCAATATTTTTTTGCATTTTAAATTGCCAAAATTCTGTATTTAAACGCTTATTGATGGACCTTTAGAATATGTCAACTTGTGCTGTTTATTTATGTTGCTGGTAAGCACAATTTTTAATTAAAATTAACTCTAGTAAACTCACTGAGCAATGACCAGAAAGTGTTGTTTTTTGTTGATTTTAGGCAAGCAACATTACATAACCACAGTTTCTATGCTTCGCGACATTCTCCTTTGAATGACAAGTACTAACCGGGAAAAAGGCATGTGCTAAAGTGCCTCCTGGCCCATCAAAAGGATCACCGTCTCCATGTTCCCCCCGTTCAAATCTGATGTCGATGTGGACTTTGCTTCCACTTGAAGGTGAAAACACGAGGTCTGTATACTCTGTCCAAACATTAAATGCGTCTTGAACAGTTTTGTCAACGGCTGAGCGTTTTAATTTGGCTGGGTATTTTGTTATTCTGTACTTGAGGTTCTTGACCTTCCATCTACTGCCTAAAACACAAAAAATAATTTTATTGACAAAAATACATTTTTATATTTGCGTTTTATAATAAGCACATTATGAGACCCGAAATTTGGTTTTTTAAGGATTGCTAAATTGCTTCATTATTAAACCCATAATTTTATTTTATTAGGTTGGTTTTCCAGATGCAAAAAGATAAATTCTTCCCTTGCAAAGTAATTTTTATTTACAAGTTTAACTATTATAAACTATCAGGGGACATTTTTTTGTAGAGGCAATAACTAGAAGTATTGGAGAAACGATATCAACGGTTGCATTTTCTCAAAAACGCCTATTCATTCAGTATTAAGTGAGTAAAGTTTACAAATGTCATTATTCAATATGTCTGACCTAAATTTACTTTTTACTTCAAAATGTCAATGTTATGCTATAAGGTTGGTCATAAAAACAAAATTTCATCTTAAGTTTTTAATTCAAATTAAAAATGCTTTTTAATGAATTAAATAAAGCAAATATAAAATTTAGTATAAAAAACTCGTTTTATAAAGCGTTTTTTAGCACTTGTCTATTGGAAAACGTCCTTATGAAACTCTATGTTTTAATATACTATTTTTATTGCTAAAGAAAGTTATTTATTTAAAAAAAAAATTAATTTATTTAAAAGAATTACCAATCTTAAGCATTGTAAAATATGGGCTTTGTTACTCTTAGGGCCTTATAAAAATCAGGGCCTTTTTTGGCTAATATACCCTGTTAATAGTGACCTTTGTAAAAAAACATGAAAAATCATGTTATTTTCGATAGGAGAAATTTAATTACAAGTAATAAAAGCAATAAAAATAGTAACAATTGTCCTAAACAATGTGTGAAACAGTACATAATAACAAATATTGCAAAACAGTCCATAAATAAAATATAATGCGACGTCAATAAAATTACAATTCTAAAAAAAAATCATTGATTGAAAACAGTGCAATTTTTAGAAAAGCGTTTTAATTTTGTAAAAACCCGCATTCACGTGTGTATTTACACTGTTTAATTAAAGCAATTGTTGTTTCCTGTGTCATCTTAGTTATTAAATAATTATTGGGGTAAATGCGCCTAAAATTGACCATGTTTTTAAATCTTACCGCTATACAAAATGTCCCAAATGTCAGCTTAGTTTTATAAAAATTTTGGTAAATTAAATTGATTATAAAAATGTTATTTGATTATTTAACGGGAAAGGTCGCGAAGCATAGAAACTGTGGTTATGTAATGTTGGTTGCCTAAAATCAACAAAAAACACCACTTTCTGGTCATTGCTCAGTGGGTTTATAAAAGTTAATTTTAATTAATTGTGCTTACCAGCAACATAAATAAACAAAACACAAGTTGACATATTCTAAAGGTACATTAATAAGCGTTTAATTACAGAATTTTGTCAATTTAAAAGTACTATTTTTTTGCATTTTAAATTGCCAAAATTCTGTATTTAAACGCTTATTGATGGTCCTTTAGAATATGTCAACTTGTGCTTTGTTTATTTATGTTGCTGGTAGGCACAATTATTAATTACAATTATCTCTTATAAACCCACTGAGCAATGACCAGAAAGTGCTGTTTTCTGTTGATTTTAGGCAACCAACATTACATAACCACAGTTTTTATGCTTCGGCATGAGCTGTTTTTAGCACATTTACCCCAATTTACTGCAAAATACGTTATTATAAATATAAATTAATTTAGCATTGCCATTCACATACGAATTATGTGGTCATTACCTGTATTTATTAATATTTAAAAAAGTAAAAAATATAAGTTTGATATGAAATTTTTAACGTCATATCCTTTTAAAATCAAAATAGTTAGTTTTTTCCTAGAAAATCTATCTCTACCCAATAAAATACGTCAAAACTCTATTAAAGAGCTGTTATTTTCTAAACGGTACACATTTTTTTTTTTAAATAATTTTTTTTTTTTTTTTTGACTTATTATTTTAGGGCAAGAAAATTTTAAAAAATTACCTTGCAAAGCATATCTTTTCGATCGACTACTCCCAGTTCCAACTATATCCTTTACTCCACATCTTGGAAGACTCATCGCTGTTACAGTTTGTTTATCTAGATTTCCTAAAACACACAAAAAAAACCTATTAGTCATAAAAATTTCCATATTTTTACTAGAAACTAGAACAACTTTTCAAAATTTAATTTGCATTAGAAGCAGCTGATTTTTTTTATGTTAAAAAAAGGAAAAAATAACTACATTCTCTTAGATTAAAATTTTGCAAATTGTTCTGGGAAATTACTGGGAAAATTGGTTACCTAAACAAATCGCAAAAAAAAAATAAATATTTTCTAAATAGATCAGAAAATTTATTTAATTTGCTCTTTATTTATTTAATGTTAATTAAAAACGTAAAAATTGATTTTTATGCAAAATATATAATCTAGGCTTTACAAAACAAAATATCATTAACGGGGAATGTCACGAAGCACAGAAACTGTGGTCATGTAATGTTGGTTAACATAAATCAACCAAAAACAGCACTTTTTGGTCATGGCTCAGTGAGTTTATAAAAGCCAATTTTAATTAAAAATTGTGCTTACCAGCAACATAAATAAACAAAGCACAAGTTGAAATATTCTAAAGGTCCATCAATAAGCGTTTAAATGCAGAATTTTGGCAATTTTAGAATATCTCAACTTGTGTTTTGTTTATTTATGTTGCTGGTAAGCGCAATTTTTAATTAAAATTATCACTTATAAACCCACTGAGTAATGACCAGAAAATACTGTTTTTTGTTGATTTTAGGCAACCAACATTACATAACCACAGTTTCTATGCTTCACGACATTTTTCTTGAGCAAATAATTACACACAAAAGATAGCTATTTGATGATTCATTAAAAATGTCGTGATCTCCCGTGCTATTACTTATAACTTAGTAGTTAAAAAAATGTCTATTATTCATCTTAACGTAATCAGAAATTACAAATCAAATAAATGATAACAACACACAGACAAATATTTTGTAAAAACAAACACTTGTCATTGTTTTAAAATGCTCTTCTTATCAGTTATCAATATTCGTAGTTTTGTTCAAATATTATACGGGTTTAGCCCAATAAAAGAACCTTAACCTGTATTTTTTCTAAAATAACTAATTACCTATAAAATTACGACATTTTTTAAAGATATGATAAAAGTTAAATGTTTGTTCAAGAGCTGTAAGGATAAAGAATAAGTTTCTATATTTTCAACGCATATTTTATTTAAGGACAGCCTTATTCTACAAAGGAAAGCGATATGTTTGCATCTCATTCCCGCAGTGCAGCTCCTAGTTCATTTAAGTCTGCAGAAATATGTGGGGCATGTACAATGTTTTTTGATATCGAATTGAATTCTCCAATTATTAAACATTTTGGGGGTACTTAACAAATGCCCGAAATATTATTCGTTAAAGAGTAATTGGGTTATAAAAATGACCTTCTTGAAAGCCCTGTTTTACATCATTCAATTGACTTAATCTGAAAAAGTTGGGCATGGATATAAAAAAATATGGTACCATTGTGATTGTATTTAAAATGCCCAGACCCGAGTACATTTTGTTTTTCGATAAATTTATTAGTTGGTTCGTAATAAGTAAAAATATGATCGTTTTTTTGGGAGACGATTATATTTTTGCTTATCATGAACCAACTAATAAATTTATCAAAAAACAAAATGTACTCGGGTCTGGGCATTTTTAATACAATCACAATGGTACCATATTTTTTCATATCCATGCCCAACTTTTTCAGATTAAGTCAATTGAAATTTAAAAAAAATTCAAAAATTTACTAAAAAATAGACTGTTGACGTACTGGAAATTTTATCAAATATTGAATAGAAATGTCAACTTTACTTCAAAAGAATTTGTGTTATGTCCAAACTCATGAAATAGTAAAATGCATACATTTTCGACGTGAAAAGTATCTTTAAATCGATAAAAATATAAAAAGTGATCCTACACGTAATATTTTTTATTTACAACTGCATATGAAATGATGACATTTCTGACTCTTTAAAAGTTAGAAAATGTCACTTTATTGGTTTTATTAAGCTGTCACTTTCCACCCGGGCGGAAAGTAACTACTTTCCGCCTGGGTAATGAAAACAAGTCGGATTTAACTCTTTTGAGGAAGCAAATCCTCTTCGGCCTTTTGCGCACACTCTTTTAATTCTGTACATTCGTCATCACTATCCGACATTATGTTTTTTTTAATATTAGTTGGTTTAAGACTTTAAAATAATGCGAGAAATGACGTTTTTTGAAAATTAAAAATAATTATTTTTTTACTTCGATGTCAAGCAATTGTAATGTAACCAAGGTAATAGATTAAAAAAAAATAATCATGTTGACTAAGATGTTAAAAATGAATAATATTAATTTGCAAAATTAAAGCTTTTTTAAAATTAAACATAAATGTAAGCAGTTGTAAATAAAATAGTATACTAACCTCGGTGGAAATTTCCTTTCTGTCTCGAGAAATGGTTTACCGCGGCGCTACGCGCCTTGGTAAACCATCTTTTTCTCTCGACAGAAATGAAACCCTTTCCACCCACGGTAGTAATATACTATTACAATGCGACATCTGAAAATACTCGAAAAAGTTAAAAACCTAAGCATAACTCAACTCAGCCTGCAGTGCAATTTATTTTTACAGTTTTCGTTTTCCCTTATTAGAAAGACAATTTTACCTTATGGACTCATGTGTGAACTCTCTTAAAAGAATAAGAAAGGACTAATTTTAACAGATATAATAGTGGTCTGCGCATGTACGTACGGGACGTTTGCTTTAAGATTTCGTTAACATTCGTCCCTTTTGGAATTAAGCACCTGATTTTTTGAAAATCATGATCTAAAATAGCATAATTACGCAAATTTAAATTAACAAATGTGATGGTAGAGCGTTGGACTCACACGCAAGCGTTTGGGGGGGTTCGGCGCGCTTTTCTTTTCAAGAAAGTATGTAAAATTAAAAATATAAATCATCTAATGTTGTTAAAAATGCACTTTTATTCCGTAAAGTATAAGTTTCAAAATGATATGGTTGTTAAAAAATTCTCTTCTTTAGTTTTCTTTAGAATAACTTTAATGTCCATTTTAAAAGCTTTTTTTGATGAACTTAATGTGATGCCCTTGTATCTTTTTACTTAAAATACATTGACTTTAAAAAATAAATTTCGGTGCACTGCTTATTTTTTTTATCTGCAAAATAAGAATTTTTTTAATAAAACTTCGATCTGCCAAAAATGTAAAAGTGACGGTTATAGTTGTGACACTACAAATTTAGTCCCTTAAGGAGAAAAATCCAAATCTCTATCCCAAGTATTATTTTCTTTACGTTTTTCATCTTGAAATGAAATGAGTCTCTCTTTGTCAATAAGGCTGTCCTTAAAAACGCGAAACTTTTTTTGAGGGGAATGTCGTGAAGCATAGAAACTGTGGTTATGTAATGTAAAAAAATAGTGCTTCTAAATTGCCAAAATTCTGTATGTAAACGCTTATTAATGGACCGTTAGAATATCTCAACTTGTGCTTTGTTTATTTATGTTGCTAGTAAGCACAATTTTTAATTAAAATAAGCTCTTATAAACCCACTGAGCAATGACCAGAAAGTGCTGTTTTTTGTTGATTTTAGACAACCAACATTACATAACCACAGTTTCTATGCTTCGCGACATTCCCAGTAATCCCAGTTGGTAAAAAAAATACAGACCTGTAACTTCTAGGCCAGCAAAACTTTGGAATTCTTCAATTGCTTTAACATAGGATTTTTCATCCATAAGGGCTCCATTTTTGGAGGAATTTATTCTAGTTGAGGGTTCTATGTATCCGAATCGCGATAAGTATAGCTGAAAAAAAAAAAAAAATACAGATTTTTATAAACTTAAAATATACAAGTTTATACAAAAATTAAATGTGGTATTTTTTTTAATGCAAATAAATAAATTTATGTTGCGATTTAAACAATGTAATATTTATTTAATCCGCTCGACTTTTAACCCGCTCTACATAATTACTGTGATTATAAATACAGGTCTTACGCATATTTTAATTGTGTGTTTCTATTATTTAATTTAAATGTATAATTAATATTAAATATCTTTGTTAGATGAGCTGAGAGGTCTATGTGAAGGTTATCTTTATTGTTAATAACAATCATTATAACAAAAAATATGAATTACATTTTTCCGGAAATCATTTTTACTTTATGCTATAATAATTTTTTATTTAATTCCTTGTATTTATTGTTGGATGAAACTTTTCCATTTCGTTCGTTTTTTGAGACAATGTATGTACAGTCATGTTAATTGTAATCTGACGAACAAAATAAATATAAATTTCAAGCAAAATATCATGATTGTTGTAAATAAATAGTAGGTATTTTTAATTCTTACTAATTTTAATTTAAATTCAGACAAATCATTACCGTATTTCTAGATTTTAATTGCATTTTTTCTTTATGTAAGTCCGGTTCGAGACAGACACTATTTTACAAGTTATTTTCTTATTTAAAAATTTTTTTATTTGAATTAAAAACTTAAGTTAAAATTTTATTTTTATTGGATTGGCAACATTGACATTTTGAAGTAAAAAGTAAATTTAGGTCAGACATATTGTATAATGACATTTGTAAACTTTACTCACTTAATACTGAATGAATAGGCGTTTTTGAGAAAATGTAACCGTTATTATCGTTTCTCAAATTCTTCTAGTTATTCCCTCTACAAAAAAACTATGTCCGCCGATAGTTTATAATAGTAAAGTTTGTAAATAAAATGTACCTTGAAGGGAAGAATTCATCTTTTTGCATCTGGAAAACCAACCTAATAAAATAAATTTTGGGTTTAATAATGAAGCAATTCAGAAACCTTAAAAAATCAAATTTTGGGTTTGATAATGTGCTTATTACAGAACGCAAATATAAAAAATCGTTTTTTGTCAGTAATATACCTACTACTTATAAAGTAAATTGTAACTAACCTTGCCCAAGCAACCTAAATAAAAAAATCAAAGTATCTTATAATAAATGTATCCACACACATATGGTTGACTCATTTCTACATTAAATTAAATTAATTCAAATTTATTTAATTTACTACGACAACAGGTATTCTATTAGGCTATTAAGCAAATTCAAAACAAGAAAACTGTAAAACGATATTACTCATATTCTTGGAACTTGCGATCTTTAACAACTTGAAGAAAGTTATGTGGGCAGAAAAAAATTATGAATGAAAAATTTGTGACTCATTTTAAAGAATTTGTACAATCACCATTTTTTTGACAAAGTTAAAAATGTTTACAGTTTTATTTAGCAAAAATTGCTTACCCTCTCTTAAGTATGTTAGTATATTTAACCATTTTTTTTCACTACTACCTATAGAAGAGGCAATTTTTAACCGATTTTATACCAGAGAAATCCCATTTCTCCACCTTGCTCAATAATAATTTCCATGTCTATGTACACTGTACAATAATGAAATGTCAAAACATATGTCAAGGTTTTATCATAAATAGAATGGTACTTACAGCAGTTTTTGTGAGTTTTTTACGAAGATTTTTTTATTTTGAAAATATAACTATACTTTAAAATACTTGAAAACATTTTATTGCACAAATATTTTAAAGAAAAAAAAATTGTAAAGTTGTAAACATGTCGCACTTTTTTCTGTAGCTGTGTCAGTGTTCTATTAAATATTATCATCTACAAATTCAGTGACCATCATATTATTTAAATCATTTACGCCATTTACGTGCAAATTATGAGTTATTTTGGAAAAAACACCCATTTGAAGAAAATTTTATTGTTTTGATTGATAACGTCATTGTCATTTCCATGGAAACTTCGATTAATTTTTTGTAAAAATCATATACAGGGTTTTGATAAAATTTGAACATATTTTTAAATTAACATTTAACAAGAAAATGCTAGTAGTGAAAAAAATAGTATATAAACCACGGTAGAGAAGGTCATTATTGACTACGCGCAATTGTGTCCCTTGCCGCTGCGCGGCTCGGGACACAATCTTTGCGCTAGGTCAATAATGACCCTCTTCTCTACCTTGATTAATAAGGTACTATTGCTAATTATAATATTATGAATAAAATAATGTCTTAGACGTCAAGGTTTTGCAAAAGTCCGGAGTCCGGTAACCGGAAATGTCCTTGAAAATTTAAGGAAATACCTATTCCTTGACTGATGCATTTATAGTGACACTACAGATATTAGTAAAATACGTAATATTTCAATTATTTTAATTATCCAATTAAATTGTTTAAGTTACCATGCAAATAGTTTTAAAGACAATTTTTACTGCATTTACTCTAGAGTGTCCCCGAAACGAGTGCATCTTTTAAGAGGGTAGATAGAGAAAAAAATAGGCAGATACACCACATGTCCTAGGCTAGGGGGCACCGCCGCCGTTTAAAAACTACACCCCTTTAAGTCTACTTCACTACAAATACTTGATCCTAAATATCTTATAAATGGTTTGTCGAACCATAGTAAAATTGATGAAATTATTAACGGCAATAAAAACATTGCTTTCAAACTTGTTTTGACATTTGAAGCCCCTCAAGAAATGGAGTTACCACCACCAAGGAGTATAGTGCATAAAGATTGGCGTAACTTTTTGTTCCTAACAATTTTGAAATTTTCTTTATTGTTGCTGGTAGATGGGTTCAATAAGATACTTTCTTATCACCTGAAACTTCTCGCTTAACTGTACCGATTTGAAATAATTAATTAAAAATTAGTTTATTGTATTCACTTTATTTTTGGAACTTCGCAGGAATAAAAATTAAAAAAATTTGCGGTAAGTTCAATAGAGTAATAAAATGACTGTATCCGATTAGTCATTCACAAATTAATAAGTACTAAGTACGTACTAATAAATAATTAAAAACATCCGTACCAACTTACGTATTTATTTTATCGCATCTAATAATTTTCAATTTTAACAATTGCAAATAAAAATCACGTTTTTATTTTTGTTCATTTTTAATCATAAATGTATGTACCTATATGTACGTAATTTGAAGCAGATGCAGTTGAATATACACGAACATGACTTCTCCTATTTGGAATGTCAGATGCTTGCAATTATTTTACCCAGAAGTTATAAGTAATTGCATTTTTCACAGAAGTTAAAAAAAAATACATAAGTTTAATATTTTAACGAATAAGCGTTCTAGGATCTTAAAAAAAATAACAATATTCTCCCAAATGACTAAAAATAATAGTATAGGAGCTATCAACATGAAAATCCACATCATTAACGTTGTCTTGATTTTTTAATATTACATAATATTTAATATTACTTTTCTTAATCCAAAAAAATGGCAGGCCAAACAGGTAGCGTTTTTCTTAAGGTAAAAACATCATTAGTAGGATCGTTTTCTTCGTACAACAAAATTGATTTTTGCACCTTCGAGCTATAACACTGCCAACCCTTTATGATGGGTTAATCGCTTTTTAAATGTGCTTTCCAACGACAGAAAACCCTGTAATAATAATTTCGTATTTTACGCATAAAAGTCTACAGATTACACAAAATTAAAAATGTTCACTTCATAAATGTCTGGCAGTGTTAAGGTTCATATTTGCACATATTGTTTTATTTCATAAAAAGAAATATCTCACTTATGATGTTTAAAAAAAAACGCTACCTGTTAGCCAGTGTATTGGACAAAAGTTAAGAAATATTAAATATAATGAAATGCACAAAAAATCATGACAACGTTCGATGATGTGTGTTTTAGGTTGCCAGCTCTCGTACTATTAGGCACCTATGCTTTTTAATAGAAAATTTAATTATCTATCCTGTATTTAATCAGAATTATTTTTTCTAAATCTGATAACCTGATTGTCATTTATTTAATTAAAGGAGGCTTTTGGGGGGCTTTTTATTAAATGTGTAAACAGAATAACAAAAGTTAAATACTTAGTTTTATATTTATAGTATTTTTCGCAGGTCAGAAAAATAAGGTTATTGACAGACACCCATAAAAATGTTAAGTAAACAAAAAAAATTAATATTCGTCCCACGAAAAAATAACAATCAACCTTGGTAGTGAACATCCTAAAATTAATATTACTGTCTCAACATTGATATTATTGTATTTTTTTCCTTTCGGAATTTTAAATTTAAAAATGTGTTGTTATAATTTTATTTACAATACAAATACGGTAGATTTAGTAAAAATTATGTTATTATGCTAAATGCTAAGTGAGACAACATTGTCGGTCATATCCGAAATTTAAACTATCCAATGCCACTGCCAATGTCAATGCTATTTTTTCCAAATAGATACTATTCAATCTAAACATAAATGGTTTTTAAGTCAACATTTTTCTTATTTTACATTTAAATGGGAAATGTCGCGAAGCATAGAAACTGTGGTTATGTAATGTTGCTTGCCTAAAATCAACAAAAAACAGCACTTTCTGGTCATTGCTCAGTGGGTTTATAAGAGTTAATTTTAATTAAAAATTGTGCTTACCAACAACATAAATAAACAAAGCACAAGTTGACATATTCTAAAGGTTCATCAATAAGCGTTTAAATACAGAATTTTGATAATTAAGAAGCACCTATTTTTGCATTTTAAATTGGCAAAATTATGTATTTAAACGCTTATTGATGGACCTTTAGAATATGTCAACTTGTGATTTGTTTATTTGTTGCTGGTAAGCACATTTTTTAATTAAAATTAACTCTTATAAACCCGCTGAGCAATGACCAGAATGTGCTGTTTTTTGTTGATTTTAGGCAACCAACATTACATGATCACAGTTTCTATGCTTCGCGACATTATACGTTAAATAAAATAAGTTTTTTAAAAATTCTTTCCACCTACAAATCGGGTTGATGTCCATTTGATATGTTCATTAATAAATTAATTATTTTTCAGGTAACAATATTTATTTAGGTCTACCAAAATGTTATTATAAAGTACCCTCGAGACACATCTTTTTATGATCTTGCAATTTTTTCTCATTTTAAATTCGAATCATGATTAGCAGTAAAAATTTACATTCAATAAACATTTAATCTTTCCAGGTACAGTAAAGTGAACCACCTTTAAAATAAACAATAAACGAATAAACCCTATTTTTTCACATCATTTCAATTTATAAATCTACAGGCTGTCCCAAAATTGGCGCACCACCTGTATGGTACTATCGTGGACATGGAACTTAAAACGATTTTTCATCAGCCACCTTTGATTTTTTGAATTTTACTCTCTTGTGAATGGGATTTTTTATGTCAGTTTTCGAATGTTATTTTGACAACAAATGCGTCAAATGTATTTTATTAAAATAAATTATGTAAAATGTGCTGCCGGCGAGAAAAATAGTAAGAAGATATTTCCTTTTTTGAATAATTCTGTTTTAGGATAACAATAAGGCTCTAATCTTTGTTAAACATCAGAGAAATGTTTCTTGTTAATGTCCACTTCGCATAAAACTTGAGATGTTTAAGCCACTATTTTGACCATATTTACAATGCAAAAATTAATCGTCTTAAATTCCATGTTCACGATAGTACGTTGTTGGAGCATACCCAGAAATTTGCTAAAAAAATCCATCTCATATACCCTTGGAGATATGGGCCCCTAAAGTGCGAAACATTAAACGCTTATCTTGAAGATAGCAACACATATTAAGGAAAGAAATGGCTAAATACAAAGGCACAATCTATCTTAAATTATTTTACTATTTGTTTATCTATTAAATGGTCAAATTACATTTTTATAATCATTTTAATTTAGCAAAAATTTTATGAAATGAAGCTGACAACAATGTCAATATGATCTTATGCAAAAATGTATGCTCAAGAATCTAGATGAGTTTTTAAGATGTATTTTACATACAGTGTTGCAGAACTTATGCAACTTTGTTCGCATTTTTCTCGATGAATATAACAGATGGATTTTTTTTGACAATTTTCTAGGGATCGCTGAGAATGCCCCAAGAGCGTACCATCACGTTTATGCGCCATTTTTTTAACAGTTTTTCAGTTTTGCATTTTTACAAAGCATCTAGTGCTTTTAAATCTTTGGATAATTCGTCTACCCACAAGATCTTTGTGCTAAAATAAGTCTCAATATAAAGTAAGGTTATTGGCCTATATTTATTCATAAATAGCACTCTCTGATCAGATGCATTTCTGTGAAATATTTGCTCATTTCAAGTTCAAAGCCATCTGAGGTTGCAAATTTTTATTTTTTAATAATAACAAAGACTAGGAGTGGCCTTTTTATCCTTATTGGGAGTGCTTGGAGGTTTTATTTGTTAACGAGCGATATTCTGGCCTTACAAATATTAAAATGAACTTTAAAATGTCATTTGCATGAGTCTTTACTAAGATCGCTATAATAAAAGATAGAGACATCCCTGGGGTAAACATTTTCATCAAGAGGGCTGGGTAATTTAGTCCAATTGTCAAAAAACAAATTTTAGGTTGGGTGATATACCAATGTCATCACAAAAATTACCTGTCAGATTTGTGAGTTATGTTAAATTTACTTTTATAAAGCAAGAACAGCTTCAAAACTAATATTAAACTGTTTAATTACAATCTTTACCTGTCCCAGTACCTCATCCTTGTGAATTTATTAAGATTTCTCCTAAACTACGCTTGGATTCTACGACGAAACTAATATTGAGGGCAAAGTGTTTTAATATGCTTTTTTTATCGTCCAATGCATCCACAAGAAAAATATTCATGTAAATGCAAGTAAAGTAATTGTGATTATTGATTTTTAATAATTTATTGAAATACGGAAAGTTTTAAAAAACGTGCACACATAATGAGATTTGTAAAAATATTTTTAAACACTTACCAATTACCAAAGTTTTACCAAAATTAACGCTTATTTTAAATAAATATTAAATAACTGGTTTCGCACGTAAAGTAAGCAATGTGTTTATATATTTTGTAAAAAAACCATTTCTTAACAGGGGTAATTGTCTGTCGCGAAATACAAGCGGAATTTAAAAGAAATCCTGGTGAATTCACAAGTATTATGTGCTGGCACAGGTAATTTTTGTAATTAAACAGTTTTATTTAAGTTGTGTAGAGGTTTTTCATGCGTAAAAATGAAATTTATATTTTACACACTAAAAAAATTCGTTCTGGCGTTTGCATCAACTGACAGATGTCTTATTTGACAGTTGGACTAAATTGCAAGGCCTACTTTGCGAAAGCCGCAGACGTCTCCACCTCCTTTTAGTCCCTTAGTCTTTACAGGGAATTTCCAGAAAAATATACGCTTGGAGATATGAGGCACCAAAGTGCGAAACTTTAAACGCTCATATCTTGAAAATAACAGCACATATTAACGAAAAAAATGGCTTAATACAAAGACACAGTCTATACAAAACTATTTCACCATTTGTTTGTTTCTTAAATGGTCGAATTACATTTTTATGAAATCGAATCCAAAAATGTATGATCAAGAATCATAGATTTTCTAGGACATGCCTCAACAACAAAATAAATTGATCCAATGTAAAACTAGCACTACTGCATGGAAAATAAAAACAAACAACAATAAAGTGGATGAATCATTTAAAAATGAGTAATTTTATTTATTGATTTAGCTATATCACACTTTGAAAGTTTTCGCAATTTTAAGACAATCTGGTACAATAAATAAAATGTGGTCCATTTCTTTTATTTTTAATAATTGTAGACTGTGACTAATGTCTCCTTTTATTAACAGTTTATATAACAATAAAGTTAGATTTACATAACGAAAAGCGTTTAATTTTTTTTTGTATTACAATGTCTAAAAATTTAACCGCAAAAGTTACGACTAGACTTCTTTAACCAAAGTTATAATTTTTTTGAGTTTTAGATTGAATAGAAAGTTTTATTATCTAATATTGTGACAATTTTTAAGAACGAAATTTAAGTTCCTATGTACAGGGTGTTATTTTGTAGACTTTACTAGCGTTTTGATCAGCTATGTGCAATTCGATTTCTATAAAAATTTCTAGGGTGACCATTTAAGAACTGTGCTTGCGACTGGTAAATACAATATTTTAATTGCTCTAATGGTTTTGCAGAAAATAATAGTAACTATAATACTCATCAATTTTTATGTAAATAATATTTTTTTCGGAAAATCTGGATTATTTTACGTACAAATCATTTTTTACATTTTTAATAAACCTTATCATCGCTTCATAATCGATTTAATTAATTTAATAAGTTTTCCTAACATAGTCGGCTGATTTAGTGATTTTTTATTAATTATCTTAGGTAAGTGGCCTACAGATTTAAAACCTTTCTGTGTTCTTATTGTGTTGACAAATTATGACAATCGTGATTTATTGTTAATAACGTCAAAAAAATTAGTGTCATAAGAGCAAAACAAATTCAACGCCTGCCTAAATAAAAAAAAACCATTTTAACCAGGTATTTTAATAAATTTTATGAATTTATTCTAAAACAACGGAGATTCTTAATTAATATATAAAAACTAATTTAAATGTAAAATAATAAAGCTTTTTCGAAAAAAAAATAAATATTATCAGAAAAATGTAAGAAAAAGGTAATGACTGTCCTTTTCTGCAAAAGTAATAAACCAATTGAAATTTTGTATTTACCAATCGAAAGCACAGTTCTTAAATGGTCACTCCAGAAATTTTCATGGAAATCGAATTGCACATAGCTGAGCAAAACGCTAGTAAAGTCTACAAAATAACACCCCGGTAGATAGGTAATTACAACAATTTTCGTGAGCTAATAAAAAGTCCTTCAGAGGAAAATCCAACATTTTAAACTGTTTTGTTCCCTAGTTTATACTACAAGCAAAAATTGAAGGCCTTTTTTAAATGCCCGTGTTATTAAATATTGTACATTTTAAAGGTCACTTTATGCTAGAATATATCCAAATAGAAACATCATGCGAATTTGTGTACTTTTAGCTTTTGCAAATAAATTAAGTTTCTATCAAAGAAAACTTAATTTTAATTTTATTTCTTTGTGAATTGCTACAGGAATAGGTTAAAATTAACATTCTGACCTTTAAATTTGTCTTGTGTTTTATTTTATTGTGGCAAGACAAAAGGACAGCAAATAAATTTATTCTTAGTTCTGAAAGGTCCTAATCGATATTAGTATATTTTTAGACAGAAATGTGTAATTTTTTGCCAATCATGATTCCAAACGATTTGTGTTAATTTTTTTTGTTAATTAGCTAAAAATAAGACTTAAAAAATTCTTAGTTACCATGATTTTGCCCTTAACGTTTAAGGGGCGTATTTCATGAACAAATCTGTGTTGGGGAGGCAGAACGGGATAAGTATATTTGACATTTAAAAAAATGTGTTTTTCGGACACCGAATTTTAATAGAAACATTTAGATATTTACAAATTGGATCAGCCATATACGTACTGTGGAATCTATTTTTTTAGGTAGCTTCTTATTACTGCATTAATATTGTTTAATATTTGTGAGAAAACCATTTTTAGAGTGACATGCACAAATGACATTTCTATACTTATCCCCTTTTGCCTCCCTACCACAGAAATGCTATTGGCTTAATCGATATCCCTTATGATGTTTTTGCTAACACAAGTGTCTACTTTTTGAGATACAAAATAAATAAAATTTAAAAATTGAGTTACCTATATTAAACCAGCTTCAAAGGAGAATGTCGCGAAGCATAGAAACTGTGATTATGTAATGTTGGTTGCCTAAAATCAACAAAAAACAGTACTTTCTGGTCATTGCTCAGTGGGTTTATAAGAGTTAATTTTAATTAAAAATTGTGCTTACCAACAATAAATAAACAAAGCATAAGTTTATAATTCTAAAAGTCCATTAATAAGCGTTTAAATACAAAATTTTGGCAATTTAAAATACAAAAAAATAGTGCTTCTAAATTGCCAAAATTCTGTATTTAAACGCTTATTAATGGACCTTTAGAATGAGTCAACTTTTGCTTTGTTTATTTATGTTGCTGGTAATTTATCATTAAAATTAACTCTTATAAAACCACTGAGCAATGACCAGAAAGTGCTGTTTATTGTTGATTTTAGGCAACCAACATTACATGACCACGGTTTCTATGCTTCGCGACATTCCCCTTTAACACCACGATAAATAAATCAAAATAATGATACATAATAATAAATAAATAAACAATATTTTTATTGAGTAAATCTCAAAAGGCCATTGACCGAGGTCCTTTAGCCAAAATGATAAAAATATTTCATATTTTAGCCAATTTGTCACTAAGCGCGCAGGTTGACTTAAGAAACATAGAAAAGAATACATTTGTAAGTTGCTAAGCAATGTGCTACACCTTAGAATAGTGGAAGTGGCCGGAAGGGGAATGCTCCAAAAATTTGGACAGTCTATATAAACAAGAGATTTTTATAAAAAGCTTATGCCCAAGTCTATTTTGTTATTTTTGACAATAAAAATTTGTTACACGCCAATTTACCTCTGGGTTGATGACTCATAAAAAATATCATTATTTCCTGGGCTATATTCTTTTACAGAACTGTTTTTCCGATTTTCTAGGCCACAAAACTTCAAAAAATAGGGTTCTCGCGCTACCTTTGATATTTTTACTATTAAAAGGGTTAAGGTTATAAAAAATAGGATTCAAAATCAATAAGGGTTACACTTGACCCAGTCGTCTTTGTGAGTTGTAAGTCACGCTAATTTAACAATGTACGGGTATAAAACTTTATTTTATAACAGAAAGAAACAATAGATTAATTTCACAACAACAAAAAAAAAATTTTTTTTACCCTTCTGCTAAAAATAAAAATTTTTTCTTGAATTATTTTTTCGTAAAAAAGCAATAAGTTTTATCGTTAAAACAATAGCGGGTTAGATCAGTGAGAGGGATAGATCATTTAAAAAGTTAAACTTTGCAGATAGCTCATTTTTTATGACTATTTTTTTATTTTTATATAATTGTTACACATTCTATATGATACTCTTCGCAGTAGATGATTAAAAAGGTGCATTTTTTATTTTATTGAAAGAAACGTAAAACTTATTTTTTTTGTAAACGAGTGGGGATACAAAAAAATTACCAGATGCTTTTTTATAGGGAAAAATACAATCTTTAATTTTATTAAGAATATTTTTTTTCGTAAAGTTGATATTAACGAAAATATGAATTTTTTTCTACTTTGGGGGTGTTTTTAACCCTCTATTTACTACTTGATTTTTTTCAAAAACCTAATAGGGCTCTTCCTCTAAATGGGATTGATTTTTGTGTTAAATCTTAAGTCGATCCGATAAACCGTTCTTGAGTTATGGTGGTCACAAATTTTGTTACAGACAGACGGACAAAAAATAAAAATCTTAAAAAGTCATGAAACGAACGAATCTGCATTTTTGCTCTAGGATGAATATTAAAGATTTTAGAGAAGGTCCGACCAATCGCAATATACTCTTCGACTTTGTCTGCGAAGAGTATAATAATACGTAAAATTGTTGTTAAATCCTTCTGTTATAAAAAAAGAGTTAAGTTAACAAGTTATAGGAAACGATTAGGTTAGAATTGATTGGTTGAAAGTACACATTTGTTGCTAATAAATAATAGGAGGCTAGGTAAATAATTATTTGTGTTTATTCAACTTTTTATTTTAACATACTTCAATGAATGTAATATTGATAAAAAATTGCTAAAACTGTGTAATTTTTTAAACTGTAAAACTTCGCTTTATATTTTTTTCACCTCCCCAGGGGGGTTACTGGGGGGACATTTTTTCAATTTATTGTATTTTGACTGTATTTGAAGCTGTATACAAAATTTCATCACGTTGGGTGTGTAAGAAGTGTTTTAAATAGCCACATGAAAATTTAAGAAAATTTACATAAAACAATGATCCCCCTTACAGATTTTGCACTATTTATTTGTTATATTATGCGTTAGAAATCACGTGTGCCTATATTTTTCTAACTTAATCTAATGTTAAAGTAAGTAATCACCTTTTTGTCAAATAGGAGTTATCTTATCTTAGTTTTTAAGCTAAAAATGTAGTTTACATTGCCATAAATATGAAAACAATGAAAATTTTGAAAACTCGAGTATAATTTACTAAAATTGATAGCAAATGTCATTTCTAATCTTTAGGGGCATTTATTAAGCAAAAAAATTATAGATTTAGGTAATTTAAGTGTACCTTTAAAATGGCACTGATCGCACGCACGACTTGATTATACCTATAACAGTCCTTTAGCTATGTTATGCAAGCTGTGGGTAAAATGGCACTTTACCCACGGGTTGACGTTGCAAAAAGCTATATACCCACGGGCCGAAGTTAGCGTTACCCGCTGAAAATGACAGATGACATTTTTCATATGTATTTTAGTTGTCAAAAACGCATAATTTGGTGTTTTCTTTTAATAAAAATGAATTCTTTTTAAAGTTACAGTGAAAAATTAAATATAATGTTTACATTTTTTAAAAAGTGAAGCCATTGCAAATATTGTTAGTGTTAGATTTTACGGATGTCAACAAGTCTGCTAGAAATACGCGTTGAAGATAAAACCGTTAGTTGTTTTTGAAGTATTTTATAATTTCGACAGTATTTAATGCAGCAGATGTAGTATTTGGATTTAACATAACCAAACATTAAATATAACAACTTGTGTCTTCATTTCTACTTCTAAAATGTTTTTTCTAAAAAAATTACAATTTTTTCTCCTAAAAAGTGCTATATTGTTTGATTTTGGGGTCGTAAAAAAAGTATAGTTTGTAACTCGTATTATAAACGTCTTTACACACACTTGTTCATAACACTTGATACGAAAACTACTATTTGATAACTACTCATTACTTCTAAGCCCAAAAAAAAATTACCCCAATTTTTGTAAAAAATGACTGTTTTGTTTCTAATTTGGGGTCATGTCATAAAAATATTAAAACAGGACAAAAATTTTATAATTCCTTGTTCAAAATTTGTTCATTATTTAAATGTTTTTGCAATGATGTTTAAGATAATTTCAGATTAAAAAAACTATTACAAAAAATTTGAGGCAACAATTTTTCGAGGAAAACCAATTTTTATTGTTAGAGGGCAAACAATTTTTATTTTTAGAGGGCAAAAATACTTACCAGGGCATTATGTATACCAGGAGCGCCATTAGAATATTCAAAACAAACTAAAGCACTTATAAACAGTATTGTAAACTTATTCATTTTTTTTCGTTAATTTATTTATAAATATCGAAAACAACTATGATAATTTACTGCTAATTTGTTGTTGTATTTAATTAGAACATTCTACAAACGCACTTATAAATTTCTGTATACTTATAATTTTTTTAAAAATCAGTATTGTAACTATCGAACGAGAATTACAATTTAATTTTTATTAAATTTCGCGCCGCGCGTTTTTTTTATTGATCAAGCGATCTACTTCCCGCGATACTCCGATTCAGACTGATTCGAGTATAGCAAACTCGTAGCTTTTATGAATGAGATACTCCTCAGATAAAACAAAACAATAACGACAATGCTAAGCACTCTACAGTACCTACTTTGTGGAAAGGTAACGTATCGTTTACAATATTACGTTAAGTTTTTGATTAGATTTAAGACTTATAGTTGTAGAATTGTTAAATTTTTCTCTAATATTTAAAAAAATGACCCTTGTTTTTTAAATAGGATGTCCAAAAAATGGCGCATACAGGGTGTCCAAAAAATGGCGCATAAACGCGATGGTACGTTGTTGGAACATGTCTAGGGAGCCCCAGAAAATTGTTAAAAAAAATCTATCTTAAATACCCTCGGAGATATAAGGTCTCAAAGTGCGAAACTTTAAACGCTTATATCTTGAAGATAGCACTGATAGCAGCACAAATTACCGAAAGAAGTGGCTAAATACAAAGGCAGAATCTATCTAAAATTATTTTACCATTTATTTATCTTTTAAATGGTCAAATTACTGTTTTATAATCAATTTAATTTTACAAAAATTTTATAAAATGAAGCTGACAACAACGTCAATCTGATCTAGTGCAAAACCGTATGCTCAAGAATCTAGATGAGTTTTTAAGATGTATTTTACAAACTGTGTTGCCGAACTTATACAACTTTGTTCGCATTTTTCTCGATGAATATAACAAATGGATTTTTTTTGACAATTTGAGAATGCCCCCAGAGCGTACCATCGCGTTTATGCTCCATTTTTTGGACACCCTGTATTTGCGTTCTATAATAAACACATTATAAAACACGAAATTTGGTTTTTTGAGGTTGCTAAACATGCATTATATGAACCCAAAATTTTATTTTATTAGGTTGGTTTTCCAGATGCAAAAAGGTGAATTCTTCCCTTGCAAAATACTTTATATTTACAACTTTTACTATTATTAACTATCGGGGGACATAGTTTTTTTGTAGAGGGAATAACTAGAAGAATTGAAGAAAAGATATCAACGGCTACATTTTCTCAAAAACGCCTATTCATTCAGTATAAAGTGAGTAAAGTTCACAAATGTCATTATTCAACATGTCTGACCTAAATTTACTTTTTACTTCAAAATGTCAATGTTGCCAAAGCAATAAAAATAAAATTTTAAGTTAAGTTTTTAATTCAAATTAAAAATGCTTTTTAATAAATTAAATGAAACAAATATAAACAATAGTATAATAAAAAACTCGTTTTATAAGGCACTTGTCCATTGGATTTTCAATTTCAAACCTGGACGCGTGCTAAAAAACGTTCCTTATAAAATTCTACTAATTTTGTGTTTTAAATTTAATGATAATGGTACTAAAATCAGGGCATACACCCTGATTTGTATGGCTCATCACCGATACAAAAATGTCTAGACGTAGTCTGAAAGTACCTACATATTTTTTAAAACAAAGAAAAGATTCATAAGCATTTCCGAGAGCATTTCTTCTCATAATATACGAAGGCTTTACTTTCCGACACAAAGAAAATAAACCACATTATGAATCATCTTAAATATTTCACATATCATACTTTTAGGTGGGAATTTCTTGGAGAAATTTGCCTAAAATGATTATCGAGATTTTTAAAAAATAGATGCTGTTTAGTATTTACAATAATAATTAAAAAAAAACCGAAAAAAAGAGGGGGTCAATTCATCCTGGGACACACTGTACAGTTTTAATTTTTTTTATTTAGTACAGTCAATCTGTCCTAAATAATGAGGGTACATCAACAAAATTCCTGGTAGGGCCGCCTTTTTTATATGATGTAACTGGATGTCCAAAGAGTAAAACCCCAAATTGGTGTATATCTACCTATTGCGGAAACGGAGTTATCGGCCCCCCCAATGGGCCCCCTTTAATTCAGCACGGTGGAACTGCACCAAATTTTGCAAATAGATGTCAAATAAGATTATAAAATGATTTTTATAAAAAAAAAATCTCTAAAAAAATTCCTTTACCCCCTAAATAGCCCCCAAAGAGTAATAACCAATTACGTTGGATTTACACCAAATTTTGCAGATAGATGCATAATAAGATGCTTAAAAATACTTCCTTACTTTTTTTCAAAAAATAATTCCTTTGCCCCATAAACGAAAGGGGCTTTTAAGGGGGGCATAGAATTTTTTTTTCAAAAAAAGTTACTAATAAATATTTTTTAGCATCTTATTTTACATCTATCTGCAAAATTTGGTGTAAATCCAACGTGATTGGTTATTACTCTTTGGGG
The DNA here is from genome assembly GCA_963920755.1 of Cartodere bifasciata. Classification (NCBI taxonomy): domain Eukaryota; kingdom Metazoa; phylum Arthropoda; class Insecta; order Coleoptera; family Latridiidae; genus Cartodere; species Cartodere bifasciata. Next base: position 21,064,452 of record OY987195.1, on the reverse strand, counting down.
GCTATTTAGGGGGTGAAGGAATTTTTTTACAGATTTTTTTTTATAAAAATCTTTTTAAAACCCTATTTGACATCTATTTGCAAAATTTAGTTCAGTTTCACCGTGATGAATTAAAGGGGGCCCTTTGGGGGGGCCATAACTCCGTTTCCGCAATAGGTAGATATACGCCAATTTGGGGTTTTACTCTTTGGACATCCAGTTACATCATATAAAAAAAGGTGGCTCTACCAGGAATTTTGTTGATGTCCACATACGGATTGACTGTACTAATTGTCCAGTTAACTTATGAAGATATTTCTTTAATAACCTTTACCTTGTAAAAAAACGTGTCCTAACTTTAAAGTCACACTTAAAATGCTTCACAATAGGTTTACCTTATCATTTGTATTGAATTGTTATCAATTAAACATTTAAAAATCGGAAACCGCACACGGAAACAAGAAAAACGGAAAGAGCACTAGCAAAATTTTAATTTTGCGTAAAACTACTTAATCCAATATAGGTATTCTTATTCTTGAAAACTATGACATTATTGAAATTTAATCTGAAAGAATAAATGTTAGTAGAATACAAATAAGTGAAATGGAAAAATTAAGGCAATAAAAATAAATGTGTGTAAAATCCGTTTAGTTGACGCGACTTTAAAATTCCGATTATTTCTGGTCGTTTTTGCAATCAAGTTTATGTATTGATGACGTAACAGATTGGGAAGGAATATCATTAGTTTTATAAGTTTTACCTCAAGAAATTATTATTTACGTAGGTTTACATAATTCTAACAATATAGTATATTAAAACATAGAGTTTTATAAGCAACGTGTCTTAGCACACGTCCAGGTTTGGACAAGTGCTAAAAAACGCCCTATAAAACGAGTTTTTTATACTATTTTTTATATCTGCTTTATTTAATTTATTTCTAATTTGAATTAAAAACTTAACTTAAAATTTTATTTTTATTGGATTGACAACATTGACATTTTGAAGTAAAAGGTAAATTTAAGTCATACATATTGAATAATGACATTTGTAAACTTTACTCACTTAATACTGAATGAATAGGTGTTTTTGAGAAGATGTAACCGTTGATATCGTTTCTCCAATTCTTCTAGTTATTCCCTCTACAAAAAAACTATGTCCCATGATAGTTTATAATAGTAAAATTTGTAAATAAAAAGTACCTTGCAAGGGAAAAATTCATCTTTTTGCACCTGGAAAACCAACCTAATAAAATAAAATTTTGGGTTTAATAATAAAGCAATTCAGCAACAACCTTAAAAACCCAAATTTCGGGTTTAATAATGTGCTTATTATACAGGGTGTTCAAAAAATGGCGCATAAACGCGATGGTACGCTCTTAATTGGGGCATTCTCAGAGATCCCTAAAAAATTGTCAAAAAAAATCCATCTGTTATATCCATCGAGAAAAATGCGAACAAAGTTGCATAAATTCGGCAACACAGTCTAGAAAAATACATTTTAAAATCCCATCTATAAGTCTAAAAATCCCATCTATGAGTCTTGATCATACACTTTTGCACTAGATTTTTTTGACGTTGTTGTCAGCTTCATTTCATGAAAATTTTATAAAATTAAATTGATTATAAAAATGTAATTCGAACATTTAATAAATAAACAAATGGTTGAATGGTTTAAGATATACTGTAGCTTTGTATTAAACCATTTGTATCGTTAATATGTACTGTTATATTCAAGAAATAAGCATTTAAAGTTTTGCACTTTGGGGCAACATATTTCCGAGGGTATTAAAGATAGATTTTTTTTAACAATTTTCTGGGGCTCCCTAGACATGCCCCAACAACGTACCACCGCGTTTATGCGCCATTTTTTGGACACCCTGTATGTAGAACGCAATTATTAAAAAAGTTTTATATTTTGACTAAAAACAAAATTAAATTTTTGTACTCCATTTTTTTGTATATTAATTTTTGATTGAAACATTGTATTTTTTTAAAACGAAGTACAACGACACTGAAAACCAAGGAAGGGCCTTCATTTGAAAACCAATTCATCCAATTTAAATGCATCTTTGTGCCACGGTTAAGATTCGACTTCGATAAATAACAAAATGAAAAAATGATAATTGGAATTCTGCAGACTATCCATTGTGTGTTTTATTGAAACTTGGGTTATTCGTAATTTATTTAAATCATTGTCGCCTCCACTTGACTGCCGCCGATATCTTTAACAAATATCTAAGTCATGCACCTTATTGGTTTGGGGTTCAAACGATTCGGTCTAATAATTATTATTTTTGGAAAAGTTATTTTGAGTAATACGTTTTTTTCAGAAGTAATAAAGCTTTACAGTTTGTCATACTCTTCCTAGAAAATATTATTGATGCACAAAAATTTAATTAAAAAAAAAATAATTAAGCCTGATTACCTTAACTATAAAATTAAAAAGCATTATTTTTAATAAATCACAGTTTTTTTTTTCAATTTTCTAGGAATATTTTTTGTTAAAAATATTGATTACCATTTCAATGATTCAACGCAATTTTATTTAAAAGATTTTCTGTAAGCTAGAAAATCATTACTAAAATTAAAAAATTCTTGTAGCACATAACTTTAAAATAAATAAATAAAAAAAAACTGTTACAAAGTTTGTAAAAAACAACCTGTATGTATGTACGTGCTAAGTTGGTACAATAAAATTAAAAAAAAATCACGGATAAGTGTAAACGTATGCCAAATAAATGGCCCTTGCAGTAATAAAAATGAATGTTCAAAAAATGTGCCCATTTTAAATTATTAATGTTAGCTTAAATACTGTTATATGTTTAAATACGTGGGACATTAACGGCCCTGTTATAAAATCAAAAATAAACAGCAATGGAGCGTATTCGTACAAAAATTGGTTGGGGTAACCTAGGACATCTGTCATACCACCCGTCGTTTCAGATGCCAACTGACATTACTTCTGAATTTTATATTTTTATCAAATATAACGCTAATATACCAAAAAACAACAAACTGCCAGTTTAAAACATATTACGTAGCAGATAAAAGGTTTGTATAACATTTACGGAGTGTTTTACAACTTCAATTCTTCGTAATTAGGTAAAAAAGGGCATAATGACTCATTTACAAATGTACTTTTAATGCAAAGTCCTTGCATCCAAAAAATGCGGATTATTTTGAACATTCACGGAAAGCCTTTTGTAAATAAGTCATAATTTTTTTTTTTTATCTAATTATAAAGAATTATAGTAGTTTACCTAACAAGTGCGGAAAGTTGTACTTTACCGCACGCGATGGCAGTTGAACGAACGACGCGAAGCGGAGTTCGGTCATGCCATCAAGGGCGGTAAAGAAACTTTCCGCACGTGTTAGGTACAACGTTTTACCTACGAGCAAAAAAAAATAAATAAACACTTATTATGCGTGCGGTAAAGTACTTTACCGCACGGCGTGCGGTAAAGTAACAGCGTGCGGTAAAGTGACACTTTCCACACGCAAATGCGTGCGGTAAAGTGCACTTTACCGCACGCTCGTAGGTAAAATATGTAAAGCACTCTCTAAATGTTATACAAAGCTTTTAAATGGTACATAGAATGTTTTAAACTGGCAGTTTGTTGTTTTTTGGTATAAAAGCCTTACATTTGATAAAAATATAATATTCAGAAGTAATGTCAGTTAGCATCTAAAACGACGGGTGGTATGACAGATCTCCTAGGTTACCCCAACCAATTTTTGTACGAATACGCTCCATTAGTATTTTGTTTCTATTTTTTTTTGACAATTTAGTTAATCCATATTTAATCTTATCTATTGGTTATTATTTTTCAGGTCATTTTTTAAATTTCGTAGAATAATTCCTTTTTTTAAATGTTTTTTACGAAATGTATAAAGCTTTTTTATATGCAATTTTTTTGCGAAAAGTCTGATTATTCCAAGCTTCGTCATTGTGGTGATTTTTATAAACCAAAAAATTTTCAATCATTTATGCAAAACAATAGTTGAGGTCTGTATTACTATATTTGAGGAAATACCTACCTAAATGACTAACTGGATTTTATATTCGTAATTAGTTTATAGCTAGCGGTATTGTTTCATGTTAATTCTTTCTTAACAACTTGTCTATACTTCATCTATTACTTATATATTCGTTTGTTGTTTTTTATAATTAATTAATCATGAATAAATCAACAACTTGTTGTAAATAAATAAAAACAAAGTAAGTGCAGTCTAATTATTCACATTTGCTTCTTTAAGTTGAAATGTAATACCATATCAGAACCTTATTTTGCGTCTATATACAAAGTTTGGTATTAATCCAACATGATTGACTCTTCGGGGGCCATTTAAGGGGAGAACAAATTTTTTTAAAGACATAATTTTTGCAAAAATCTTTTTAAAATTTTATTTATCACCTATTTGTAATTTTGGTACAGATCCATCGTGATCTACTGTTGCAAATAAAGGGTTTTTTTTGGGGGGCTACAACGCCAACCCTAAACTCTTATTTGTGTACATTTTGTGGATTAAGCTTTCTGAATAGATGTTCTAACACATATAAAAAATCTGGCTGTTACCTATATATTTTTTGTAAAAATTACTATGTTTTTTTAGTAACTATCTTGGCCTAATACATTGTTGCATTACTATCCATTTACAATGAAAGAAAAACAGAGCAGGCGAGCCATAGGGTGACAGATTTTACCCTGTATATTGTCATTAATGTCACTTGTGTTTGCTGGTTATGTAAGAAAAGTCAAAAAAATTAAAATTGCATTGAAAAACATGTTTAGAGCATCTGAATCAAAAATAATGGTCTCAACATATACAGAAAAATTTATTTTTTTTATTAAATTACTTTATATTGCAATAATCATTTGACCATTTCAAAGTTTACACAAAGAATGAATTATTTATGTAAGTACTCACTGTTAAGAAGCCCTTTTAGGTATCATAGGATAAATTAGCACTTACAAAAATATCTACAATTTTCTTTATAAATTCTTAAATCTCAAACAAAAATTGTTTCGTTTTTCCAATTTTTACACCTGCTTTATGTTCATTTTATTTTTGGCATTTTTTAATTTTCAATGACAGTAAATTTGAAATGTAATGCCAACTTTTTGGAAAATTCAACTTTTCAAAGAAAAAGGTTCTAGTTTTTATATGTAACTGATTTTTTTTAAATGTGAATGAATAGTAGATTTTATTAACATTTTGCCAGCTTCATTTCATAAAAATTTATTAAAATTAAATTAATTATGAAAATTTAATTTGACCATTTAAAAAATAAACAAATGTTAAAATAGTTTTGGATAGAGTGTGCCTTTGTATTAAGCCATTTTTCGTTAATATGTGATGTTATTTTCAAGATATAAGCGTTTAAAGTTTCGCACTTTGGGGCCTCATATCTCCAAGGGTATATGAGATAGATTTTTGTTAAACATTTTCGGGGGATCCTTAGACATGCCCCAACAACGTACCATAGAGGTGGTGCACTAGTTTTGGCCGTATTAATAAAAAAATTAATGTTAAGTCTGTTTTAATTTTTATTCTTCCTATTGGGGTTTATTTTTAAGTACATTTAAATTACATATTCCTAAGCAATTGTTTTAACTTTGAACTATATTAAAATCACATGTTTTTTAAGTTTAATTAGTTTAACTTAGTGTTCTAGCTAACCCCCTTTTTAGGCCCCTTTTTTATGTTAAATTATAGTACGAGAGCTGGCAACCAAAAACACACATCATTGAACGCTGTCATGATTTATTGTGCATTACATTATATTTAATATTTCTTAACATTTGTCTAATACACTGGCAGCGCTAACAGGTAGCGTTTTTTTTAAACATCGTAAATGGGTTATTTTTTTTTAAGAAATAAAATAATATTTTCAAATATGAGCATTAACACTGCCAGACATTTATGAAGTGAACATTTTTAAATTTATGTAAACTGTACACTTTTATGGCTAAAATAAGAAATTTTTATTACAGGGTTTTCTGTCCTTGAAAAGCACATTTGAAAAGCGATTAACTCATCATAAAGGGTTGGCAGGGTTATAACTCGAAGGTGCAAAAATCAATTTTGTTGTACGAAGAAAACGATCCCACTTATAATGTTTTTACGTTTAAAAAAAACGCTACCTGTTTGGCATGCCATTTTGTTGGATTAAGAAGAGTAATATTAAATATTATGTAATATCAAAAAATCATGACAACGTTTGTGATGTGGATTTTCATGTTGATAGCTCCTATACTATAACATTAACATTTAGCCCCCTCAAAATTAGTAATTCTAATAACGCCTCTTTGAAAAACGGCAAAATCATCAGCTGTGTTTAAGTGGTAAGTAAGTAACTTTTCGGCAGCTAAGGGGTGCCACACCCCAAAAGTACAAGCAGGGTTGTCCTCAGAATCGTAATAGTGACATTTTTTTGAAACTCTTGTAGATGGTATGTACTCAAATAAATCCACGAACTCGCAGATTGATAGTAGAAGGCTCAGCCCTGAAAAGAGCCATTTTTAATTAATTGTATTAAACAAAAATTATTTGTGGTCGTTATAATTAAAAAAGTGTAAATATTTGTACCCTTACCCCTTATAAAAAAAGAAAAAAATCACAAAAAAATTAATTTGCTTTAAATTATGTTTTTAGATTAATTAAGGGTCGTAGAAAACTAAACTGCAATTGGATTTTTCCAAGTCATTTAGTTTCTTTGCAAGAGCTCATCAAAGTTAAGCAAATTTTAAAAATTTCCAAAAAAGCTCAAAGATTTTTTTTTTGCTTCCGATTTTAATAAAACTTATTTTGTACACCACTTTTATGCTGTAGATTACACATCGCATTTGGATTTTTTCTAAAAAATTTATTTTGCCAACTAGAGCGCTTTAAAGAAAATCGAGTGTCGCGTTCAAAGTTGCGTTTAAAAGCTCATAGCAATAAAACTAAAAGCGCTGTAAATATTTAAATGCCAGATTCGGATTCAGCAGCTTGTTTTACATAAGCATGCCAGTTTTTATTTATGGCAAAAAATATTTGTGGGTGTTACAAAAAAAAAACTGAAAATATTTGGACCCTTACCCCTTACAAAAAAATAAGAAAAATTCCAAAAAAAATAATTTGCTTTAAATTATGTTTTTAGATTAATTGAAGGCCGTAGAAAACAAAATTGCAATCGGATTTTTTCCAAGTCGTTTAGTTTTTTTGCAAAAGCTCATTAAAATTGACTAAATTTTGCAAATTTCCAAAAAAGCTAAAAATAATAATTTTCTTTCCGATTTTAATAAAACTTTTTTTGCAGACTACTTTTATGCAGTAGATCACAAATCTGCATTTAGATTTTTTCTAAAAAAATCATTTTTCAAACTAGAACACTTTAAAGAAAATCGAGTGTCGCGTTTAAAATTGCGTTTAAAAGCTCATAGCAATAAAACTAAAAGCGCTGTGAATAGTTAAGTGCCAGATTCGGATTCAGCAGCTCGTTTTACATAAGCATGCAAGTTTTCATTTATGGCAAAAATTATTTGTGGTCGTGACAGTAAAAAAACTGAAAATGTTTGGACCCTTACCCCTTACTAAAAAATGAGAAAAATTCCAAAAAAATTAATGTGCTTTAAACTATGTTTTAAAATTAATTAAAGGTCGTACAAAACAAAACTGCAATCGGATTTTTTCCAAGTCCTTTAGTTTTTTTGCAAAAGCTCATCAAAGTTGACCAAATTATAAAAATTTCCAAAAAAGCTCAAGAATTTTTTTTGCTTTCGATTTTAATAAAACTTATTTTGTACACCACTTTTATGCTCTGAATTACAAATCTGTATTTAGATTTTTTCAAAAAAAGTTATTTTGTCAACTAGAGCATTTTAAAGAAAATCGAGTGTCGCGTTTAAAGTTGCGTTTAAAAACTCATAGGAATAAAACTAAAAACGCTGCAAATGTTTAAGTGCCAGATTCGGATTCAGCAGCTCGCTTTACATAAGCATGCCAGTTTCCATTTATGGCAAAAAATATTTGTGGCCGTGACAGTAAAAAAACTGAAAATATTTGGATGCTTACCCCTTACAGAAAATGAGAAAAATTTCAAAAAAATGTATTTGTTTTAAATTGTGTTTTTAGATAAATTAATGGTCGTACAAAACAAAACTGCAATTGGGTTTTTCCCAAGTCGTTTAGTTTTTTTGCAAAAGCTTATCAAAGTTGACCAAATTTTAAAAATTTGCAAAAAAGCTCAAGAAAAAAAATTGTTTCCGATTTTAATAAAACTCATTTCGTAGACTACTTTTATGCTCTAGATCACAAATCTGCATTTAGTTTTTTTCTAAAAAAATTATTTTGCCAACTAGAACACTTAAAAAAAATCGAGTCTCGCGTTTAAAGTTGCGTTTAAAAGCTCATAGCAATAAAACTAAAAGCACTGTAAATGTTTAAATGCCAGATTCGGATTCAGCAGCTCGTTTTACATAAACACGCCAGTTTTCATTTATGTCAAAAATTATTTGTGGCCGTGACAATAAAAAAATTGAAAATATTTGGACCCTTACCCCTTACAAAAAATAAGAAAAATTCCAAAAAATTTAATTTGCATTGAACTTTGTTTTTAGATTAATTAAAGGTCGTAGAAAACAAAACTGCAATCGGATTTCCTTCCAAGTCGTTTAGTTATTTTGCAAAAGCTCATCAAAGTTGACCAAAATTTAAAAATTTCCAAAAGAGCTCAAGATTTTTTTTTGCTTCCGATTTTAATAAAACTTATTTTGTAGACTACTTTTATGCTGTAGATTACAAATCTGCATTTGGATTTTTTCTAAAAAAATTATTTTGCAAACTAGAACACTTTAAAGAAAATCGAGTGTCACGTTTAAAGTTGCGTTTAAAAGCTCATAGAAATAAAACTAAAAGCGCTGTAAATATTTAAGTGCCAGATTCGAATTCAGCAGCTCGTTTTACATAAGCATGCGAGTTTTAATTTATGGCAAAAATTATTTGTGGCCGTGACAGTAAAAAAACTGAAAACATTTGGACCCTTACCCCTTATAAAAAATTAGAAAAATTTAAAAAAAAATAATTTGCTTTTAACTATGTTTTAAGATTAATTAAAGGTCGTAGAAAACAAAACTGCAGTCGGATTTTTCCAAGTCATTTAGTTTTCTTGCAAAGCTCATCAAAGTTAACCAAATTTTAAAAACTTCCAAAAAAGCACAAGAAAAAAAAATTGTTTCCGATTTTAAGAAAACTTATTTTGTACACTACGTTTATGCTCTAATTTGCAAACCTACATTTAGATTTTTTCTAAAAAAATTATTTTGCCAACTAGAACACTTAAAAAAAATCGAGTCTCGCGTTTAAAGTTGCGTTTAAAAGCTCATAGCAATAAAACTAAAAGCACTGTAAATGTTTAAATGCCAGATTCGGATTCAGCAGCTCGTTTTACATAAACACGCCAGTTTTCATTTATGTCAAAAATTATTTGTGGCCGTGACAATAAAAAAATTGAAAATATTTGGACCCTTACCCCTTACAAAAAATAAGAAAAATTCCAAAAAATTTAATTTGCATTGAACTTTGTTTTTAGATTAATTAAAGGTCGTAGAAAACAAAACTGCAATCGGATTTCCTTCCAAGTCGTTTAGTTATTTTGCAAAAGCTCATCAAAGTTGACCAAAATTTAAAAATTTCCAAAAGAGCTCAAGATTTTTTTTTGCTTCCGATTTTAATAAAACTTATTTTGTAGACTACTTTTATGCTGTAGATTACAAATCTGCATTTGGATTTTTTCTAAAAAAATTATTTTGCAAACTAGAACACTTTAAAGAAAATCGAGTGTCACGTTTAAAGTTGCGTTTAAAAGCTCATAGAAATAAAACTAAAAGCGCTGTAAATATTTAAGTGCCAGATTCGAATTCAGCAGCTCGTTTTACATAAGCATGCGAGTTTTAATTTATGGCAAAAATTATTTGTGGCCGTGACAGTAAAAAAACTGAAAACATTTGGACCCTTACCCCTTATAAAAAATTAGAAAAATTTAAAAAAAAATAATTTGCTTTTAACTATGTTTTAAGATTAATTAAAGGTCGTAGAAAACAAAACTGCAGTCGGATTTTTCCAAGTCATTTAGTTTTCTTGCAAAGCTCATCAAAGTTAACCAAATTTTAAAAACTTCCAAAAAAGCACAAGAAAAAAAAATTGTTTCCGATTTTAAGAAAACTTATTTTGTACACTACGTTTATGCTCTAATTTGCAAACCTACATTTAGATTTTTTCTTAAAAAATTATTTTGTCAACTAGAACACTTTAAAGAAAATCGAATGTCACGTTTAAAGTTGCGTTTAAAAGCTCATAGGAATAAAACTAAAAGCGCTGAAAATGTTTAAGTGCCAGATTCGGATTCAGCAGCTCGTTTTACATAAGGATGCAAGTTTTTATTTATGGCAACAAATATTTGTGGCTGTGACAATAAAAAAACTGAAAATATTTGGACCCTTACCCCTTACTAAAAAATAACGAAAATTACAAAAAAATTAATTTGCTTTAAATTATGTTTTTAGATAAATTAAAGGTCGTACAAAAAAAAACTGCAATTGGAATTTTTCCAAGTCGTTTAGTTTTTTTGCAAAAACTCATCAAAGTTGACCAAATTTTATAAATTCCCAAAAAAATTCAAGAAAAAAAAATTGTTTCCGATTTTAATAAAACTTATTTTGTACACTACTTTTATGCTGTAGATTACAAATCTGCATTTGGATTTTTTCTAAAAAAAATATTTTGCCAACTAGAACACTTTAAAGAAAATCGTGTGTCGCGTTTAAAGTTGCGTTTAAAAGCTCATAGCAATAAAATTAAAAGCGCTATAAATATTTAAGTGCAGATTCGGATTCAACAGCTCGTTTTACATAAGCATGTCAGTTTTCATTTATGGCAAAAATTATTTGTGGCCGTGACAGTAAAAAAACTGAAAATATTTGTACCCTTACCCCTTACATAAATTACACAAATTTTAAGAAAATTAATTAAGCAAAAATCAAAGCAAAAAAGCTAGCCTAAGTTTATATTTTTTTACTAATTATAAGGTATAGGAAACAAAACTGCAACCTGATTTTTTCCAAGTGAATTTGTTTTTTTGCTAGAGCCCACCAAAAGTAACCAATATTTAAATTTTTAAAAATGTAAAAAAAAACATCTTTTTACAATAAAAAAGGGACACTTACCTAAAAATCCAGAAGATGGGGGGTTTCTTCTTAACCTAACAGTAGAGTATCGTTGCAAAAAGTTCCAAAGTTCCCACAACGATTTAGGATTTACGATAAAAAATCTGGATTTTGGGTTATTTTTCTTAAACTGTACATAATTCGGGACAAAATTATAATCAGGGTGCTCCACCCATTTTTTCAGTTCTTCTGTATAATTCGAAGGATCCCACATTACTAAAGTTACGTTTTTGTAAAGACTAGAATTGACAAAGTTAAATTTTTCCTTAGATACGACTTGCGAGTTCAAAATTCTTATCGATGTTTTAGAGCCCACATCTTTTTCAAAATTTTGAGTTGGCGCGTTGTTAAATCGTAGAACAATCTCGTGAGAATCTAAAAATAAAAACAAGAGCGGGTTAGATCAATAAATGGATTAGATCAGTGAGTGGAATAGATCATTTAAAAAGTTACACTTTGCACAAAGGTTTTTTTTATGACTATTTTTTTATAGTTATTTAATTGTTACACATTCTATATGATACTTTTCGCAGTAGATGATTAAAAAGGTGCATTTTTTATTTAAAAAAAAAACGTAAAAGCTTATTTTTATTGTAAACAAGTGGGGATACAAAAAAATACCTCGATGCTTTTTTATAGGCAAAAATACAATCTTTAATTTTATTAAGAATATTTTTTTTTGTAAAATTGATATTAACATAAATATGAATTTTTTTCAACTTTGGGGGTGGTTTCTACTCTCTATTTATTATTTGATTTTTTTCAAAAACAATAGGGTTCTTCCCCCAATCGAGATTGATTTTTGCACCAAATCTCAAGTCAATTGAATAAACCGTTCTTCAGTTATCATGATAACAAGTTTCGTTACAGACAGACGGACAAAAAATAAGTCTTAAAAAGTCATGAAACGAACGAATCTGCAAAATTTCTAGGACAAATATTAACGATTTTAGAGAAGGTCTATTAGTACGAGAGCTGGCAACCAAAAACACACATCATCGAACGTTGTCATAATTTTTTGTGCATTGCATTATATTTAATATTTCTTAACTTTTGTCAAATACACTTTTAGCGCTAACAGGTAGCGTTTTTTTTTTAACATCATAAGTGGGATATTTTTTTTTGAAGAAATAAAATAATATGTGCAAATATGAGCCGTAACACTGTCAGACATTTATGAAGTAAAATTTTTAATTTTGTGTAATCTGTCGACTTTTATGCGTAAAATAAGAATTTTTTTTACATGGTTTTTTGCCCTTGAAAAGCACATTTGAAAAGCGAATAACCCATCATAAAGGGTTGGCAAGGTTATAGCTCGAAGGTGCAAAAATCAATTTTGTTGTACGAAGAAAACGATCCCACTTATGATGTTTTTACCTTAAAAAAAACGCTACCTGTTTGGCCTGCCATTTTGTTGGATTAAGAATAGTAATATTAAATATTATGTAATATCAAAAAATCATGACACCGTTAATGATGTGAATTTTCATGTTGATAGCTCCTATACTATATAAAAAGCTTACCA